>WEKX01019071.1:0-470241 GCA_013390025.1 Pitta sordida
GGAGAAAGCCCCTCCTGTGGCCACACTCCTCACATTCCTTTCAGGGGAGGAAAAATAAGACACAAGGTCCTCCATGCCACATTCATTTCAGGGGAGGGAAAGGGAGATAAGAAGAGATACCTATTGTCTGTTCCAGTAAAAAGGAGAAAAGTTTTACAATAGGCCAAAAGGCCCCTCCCCATGACAAGTACGTATACCCTGGGCTGCCAAAAGGCACTGGCACTGTTCAGTTTAGGGGGAAAAAAACCTAAACTGGCACCCAGTTTAGGGGGAAACAAAAGTAGCATCTGAATCTTTTATCACATAAGGGTAGCTCTCTCTTTTTTAAGGCTAGTGGTCACTGTGTTCTCCTTGCAGTATTGGAGCTGGCTACAGTGACTTCATACGTGACTGTTCAAACGAGAAAAGTCAGTGCAAGGAGACTTTCATGGCACAACCTCGCATGTGTAGGTTAGTAAGTGTTCATCCAGTCCTGATATAATTTGAGATTTGAGGTGTTCAATCCAAACAAAGGACAGGGTGGGACTTGAAAGGATAGCCATTAAATGAGCAAACTACAGTTGAACAGATCTAGTTCAAATGCCTTATGGATTGCTCTGACTGCATTAAGTCTGGCAATTCAAGATGGTCTTTAAAATATTTTTTATTGGAGCTTTGTTTTTAAACTTTATGACATTATTTTGGGGTTTTTTTGGGTTTTTTTTAGTATTTTAAAACTGACTTTCTCCCCTTAGAATTCACAAGATATCTAGAGCTAGATAATTACTTGTGTAAACTTCCAGGTTTGACCTGAGCTGTCAAGGGATACTCAGAATGGCTCTACCTGCCCACCATCCTCCATGGATTGAGTTTGCACTGTGCAGCTCTGCTACACAGACAAAAAGCAAAGCTGTGAAATTTTCCTTCCTCACCTACGCCCTTGCCCCAGTTTATTTCAAGTGGTCTGTTTTTTCTCTTTCTTGCTATCTATTTTACCAAGACTGATTAAAATGAAGTCTTTCTGCTACTTGGCAGTGAAATAAAGAAGATTCCAGCAAGAAAAAAATGAGTGGAAAATCTGAGAACACTGAGGAAAGAGCCTGGCAGCAAGCCCCTTTCAAGATGAGTAGATGTCCGGATTTAATAGCAAAATTTAATTTAAGCAGATGTTTTCCAAATGAATATTTAATGTGTCAAACTGTATCTCTCTTCCTGTCATGTATTTCTCCACATTTTCTTACAGGATCTTGTTAAAGAAACACTATTATGGAAACTTTAAAAACTCCTTGTCAGCATTAAGGAATGGAACAGAAGATTCAGTTATGTCTCAGTTTTGACCCAACAGATTGCTTTGCATGACACAAACCATAACTTCTGCAGAGGAATTGTGACTTTAACAGCAAAGGTGTTACAGGCATCCCATTTCATTTTTGGAGATGGGTTGTAAATGTTCACTCAGCACGAAAACAATCAGCTCGCTTGAAAACTTCAAATCATGGTGTTGTATGTAGTCTGCTTTACTGCCAGCCTGGAGTTCTTTCTATGAACCCTGTAAATCTTAATACTTACCTAAAAAGCCTTTTCTTTTAAAATTAGTTAATTGGTTCAACACCGAACCTATGTCATCAAAATTACCTTAAATAATCCTGCATTTCTCTTACTCCTCACAGAGGTTTTTGAGCTTATAGTAATATCAAGAGTTCAAAAAGGAAGGGAAATTGTGAATTCCCTCAAAAGTAGCAGATTTCAAAGGGTTAAGTCTAGGAAGAAGTAGATGTATTTATAGCTTGGTTCTGTATTTCTATTAGTAGAACCTTTCAGGTGATGAACAGAATATTTTTTTCCTTTTTTCTCTCACTCTATCCTGCGACACTTGGGGTTTCTTTTTTCCCCCCTTGCTTCTCCTGAGCTCAAGGTGTCTGAGCCTCCAGGTCGCTGAGCCATTCCCAAGACATCCTTGCTGACACTGACCCTCTGGAAGTGCCAGAGGCACAAGAGATCTGTTTATAATGCTGCTTGTGGCACCATTGGCAGAATTTTACAGCCTGACTGTAAAACAAGGATTTTTTTTTCCCACTTTTTCTCCAGTTCCAAGCATAACTGTCTTGGCTTAGTTGCATGTCAAAAGTACCTTTGGTTTTTTATGCATAAACCTTTGTTGCTTCCTTGTCATGTGTCTGCTGCCCAATCCGAAGCTGATTCAGCTTCCTTTATACAAATTTATTACAGTTTCTCTTTCATAAATCTCCTGAAATAACTCATGGCAGGAGAAGTTTGTTTCAGGCTATTCAATCAACAGTATTGTGATGTGTGTGCACATTCTCCTCAGCTGTGAGCTCTGCCCAGGAGACAACTGGTTATTTATGTATCACTTGCAGCTATGGTTGGCATGAGCCATTTGGTTGTTCTTCTGATATTATTTTTGTAGCTCTTGAAAATTTTATGTTCTAAATTAAACGGCCAGTGCCCTGCTCACACAGAAGCTTTGGGTAATGATTCTTCCAGTTGAGGAAATGGAGACATTTATTATCTTATTATTTTTGTAGTGCTGGAAAGAAACAACAAAATGCTACAACTCTCAGAAAGGTGTCACCTGGTTTCAAAAATAATGGCAGAAAGTGTAAACGCAGACACAGAGTATTAATGCCAGTTGGTCTCAGTTTGAGAGGCAGATTGGCATTTTGCAATGAAATGTTGAAATCGGAACATTTTGATCATGTCTTCCAGAGGAGAGGACAAAATCAGGGCATTCTCTTTTATAAAGCCTCTGCTTTATTGGATTTTTTTATTTTTAATTTTTTTTTTTTTTTAGAATAGATGGCTGGGAAGGTTTTGCAGTTTGAAGAAACACATCCAGTCAAGTTGCATGTGTGGAGTGAGTGTTTAGGAATCAGACTGTTTTTTTAACCCTCTCCCTATTCTCCCCCATTCCTCCTTTTTTTGCACTGTAGCAGAGGCCTGCTGCACCTGAGGCCACCTGTCCAAGTGAAGATGCAGCCGTGAATCTGAGTGCGTGGTTTGCCAAAGTCATCTTGTCACCATGTGCTCCCCAGTTTGGTGGGTGACTCCGCTTCCCTTTCAATCCATGTAGTCACAATTTTACAAGCAAATTGCCAGGGCATTGTGCAGTAGGTGAAGTGGCTGCTGCAGCAATTGGACATTGCAATGTCTGGTTCGAATTTCAGACTTTTATTTCTTTGTATGGCTTCGACTTTGGAAAATGCAGAGCAGCTGGATTGCTCCAGGTAGATACAAGTAAAATTTCAGGACATTCAATCTAAGTGCCACTTGCAGAAGAGTCAAGAGTCTTGGAGAATGCTCCCAAACCTAATCCTAGGAGTTAGGGATTACTTTAAAATGTTTCATTTGTGTCTTGAAGCCTGTTAATAATTACTACAATTCAAGAAGTGCTTGGCCACCTCTCCTTCATGGTTAAGACCTCAAGGATAATGCTGCTGCTTTTATTTTGCAGGCCAGACTATAACATTCCATGGGTTCATAATGTATTTGTCAGTATAATGGTCTGTGCAATAATTTAATAAGTGCAGATAAAACATTTGTTTAATCCAGGATACATTTTAAGATACAGTGGTCCTCTTGGAGAGTATGTCTACACAGATATATCAGTTCTCACCTTACTTTGGCAATACTAAATTTCAGTGACCCAGTTAAAGGTTTGAGCAATTGGTGATTTAAAAAGAAACCAAGAACCAAGAAACCATGTCCATTATCAGAGTTTAATCCCAGTGGTTTAGTGGCCTGTAGTTGCAGAACCCTCTTTCATTCTGATGCCAGAGGAAACTTGGTCAGTATGGAGTACTGTATCTTTAATTTTCCTGCTGTGTTTTTTGTGAAGTTCACAGGAATGGTGATTTCGGTGAACACTATTCATTGTTCTGTGGAGTGGTTTTGGACTCGAACTACAGTGTCATCTTTCAAAGAGCATTATAATAAAGCAAAGAGATATGGAGCAGAACGGTGTTCAGCCCTTTTTCAGGAGATTTCAGTTAATTTTCAACCCATGTGCTGCTGTCAGGCATATTCTTCCCTGCCAGTAATGAAGGAGAAAAGAGGCTGCCAGTGTTGATGAGAGCAAAAAACATCTTTATATTTCATTTGATTTTCGCATTCTAACTTAAAACATTGATTTTAGATCTGACTCTATATTAGATCTAATTTAGATTTGAATTAGCAACAGTTTTAAGACAACATTAGTTGCCTCCTTAATTTAAGGAGAACTATAAAATAGTAAAGTGATTGCAAATAGATTTATGTACTCTGAGATTTTTATTAGCTTGTCTACAAAGGCACTTGGTCACAGCAGGAAAAAGTAACTTTTGAAGCAGTTTTCCTTTCCAAGAAGCGATGGAGATGGTGATCACTGATGGTGATGATTCGGATTCCAGTTTCCTTCGTTAGCCAAACAGCCACAGTGGGTACTCCAGATGACTGCTGACTGCCCTGGGCTTTATGTAAATTTAGAATTCTTTTAGTATTATGTTCTTGGTCAGCAAGACTGAATCCTACTTGCCTTGTAGAAGTAATTTTACTGATTTTTACACAAAAAATGTTGGACAGTTGTGTTGGGTAACATCACTGGTATTTTACTCCATTCTTGCCATGACCCCCTCCATTAAGGGCTGCTATGTGAGCTGGATGCAAAGTTCTCACATGGGATTATTTGAAGTAAGCAGGATATGGTGGTTCTGGATGGAAGGATTTTGCCCCTCTATTCTGACAACATAAAAAGGCCAGTGACCCAGAAATGTACCAAATACCATGAAAGCAGTAACATGTATTCTGAATTTCAAACTGAGCACAATCAGTACAAGCTGATAGAAAAAGAGGCATCTGTAGAGCAGAAAATGCCAGTCACTGATTTGAGGGAGGGCTGGTCACCTCTGCATTACGATGTCCCACTGGTGGCTGCTGCTGAGTGAATGTGTCCCTTCACAGCTGTACTCAGTGCCCTGATCCCAGTAACGCGAGCAAGTTCAGTTGGAGCTGCTTTGCCATTATTCAGTTCCACACTTCCATGGGATGTGCAGGCTCAGAAGATGACTACCTGGTTTGTGCCCTGTGAGGTGTCCAAGAAGGCAGTGGGGATGTTGGTTTCCNAATGACTACCTGGGTTTCCAGGGTTTTCCAGCCCAGATTTTGTGCCCTGTGAGGTGTTCAAGAAGGCAGTGGGGATGTTGGTTTCCCTCCTTGTGCATTTCACATATTCAGGAGGTTCATCTGCAGGTGCTCCACCTTCTGGAACACACTTTTCTCAGGAGCTGGTTAGCTACTGTATTACCTCCCCCAAATTCACAGGCTTAGCCATGACACAGGTGCCCTCTTGAGTCTTTGCACCTCTCCCCTGCTTTGGCAAAGGTTTGTAGGATGTGGCCCAGGGGTGAAAACTGGAAGTCCCATAAGGAAAGTGCAGTGGAGCTGAGTTGCCCTGTTGGGAATCTGTAAAACCCAAAGCTCTGACGTACCTGCAGCACAATCGTCATCTGTTAAGTCACTAATTTGGAAGGAGGCCAAGGCATTGCTGCCTGTCTTGGCTCCAGACGTTTGTGCTCTG
Organism: Pitta sordida; assembly: GCA_013390025.1. Lineage (NCBI taxonomy): Eukaryota > Metazoa > Chordata > Aves > Passeriformes > Pittidae > Pitta > Pitta sordida. Next base: position 5,552 of record WEKX01019071.1, read on the forward strand.
TCAGCAAGAAGCTGCATCTCCTCAGTAGTGCAGGGAAAGAAAGGTCAGCCTCCCTCTCTGAGCAAGGCGCTGACGTTTGCTTTAGGCGAGATTAAACCACTCTAGTTTTTTATCCTTGAATGATGCATTGACTCCAGTCTGAATTTCAGCAACTCTGCCTCAATGGCAACGTTTAAACTGACTAAAAACTGAAGAGATGAAAGGAATGCTGAAAAGACCTCATAGGAAAAGCCTCCTTGTATGTACAGTCATGGAGAACAAGTGGGAGAGGCTGAGACTCGCAGGTCTGGCTACAAGAGCTGCCAAGACCACAGTTGTGTTGTACCTCACCAGGACCATGAGCGCTGCTCAAGCAGGAAAATCCAGTGCTGTCAGCTCTGCACAGTGTGTAAACTAGTTCTTGTGTACTTCCCTTTAAGCCCTGCCAAAATGTGCTCCCTCAGAGAGGCTGCTCAGTGTTGCTGAGGCTGTTGAATTTTACAACAGATAAATCAGCTCCTGCCAGGAAACAGAAAGGCTGGACTGTGTCTTTTGTGAAAAAAATTTTGCTACTTCTGATTGAAGTGCTACTACCTAATATCAGCAGTTCTGCCCTGGATTGCTCATCTTGCCATCAATGTAATGGTGTTTGACTACCTAGTGCAAAAAAGCACTTAAATATATGTCTTTCTTCCTATTCTGCTGACATGGATGGTTAATATATGTAAATTGATGTGCCAGCCTATATAAAGGCTGTTGCGACCAAGGTCAAACTAGGAATTTTCTTCTTTGCAGAACTTTTCTTGTGTGTGTTGTTACATAGAAGCTTGATAGAGTTCAGGAGGGAATTGCTGTTTTAATTCTGTGTTCACAAATTGCCTGTTGACTCTAGCCATCAGCTGTCACTTTTGGGGTGCAGCTCAATGCAACGCAGTGGACTTGAGTTACAAATTTTGTCCAACCTAGACAGGGCTTCACCACTCAAGTCAAGCTCCCCAGTGTCACTGCAGTACTGGCAAGAAGAGAGAACCTGAATCTGAGACTGCTTCAAGTCTCTTTTTGCCCACACCAGGGTGTTTCTCAAAGCTGGTCAAAAGAACTTGGAAAAGACATCAAAGAAGCGCAAATACTCAATACTTCTTGTGTAGTCTCAGCTGCTGGAGATACTCCAGCTAGTCTAAACAAACCTCTGCACAACAGACTTACCTGTTTCCCTATCTGTTAAATGCCTGTCCTCTCTGTGAGGGTTGTTGTGAAGGGGTTTTTACCAACTGTTAAAGACCATGCATGCCCTGGGCTCTGCCAGAAACTCACGTGCCTTTTTCCATTCATGACCCATCTCCTTCCAGAACCCATGAGACATTGGAGGTGAAATGGCTCAGCTGTGCTTGGCCACTGGAACAGGAGCTGTGACATGGAGACTGACAGGGTCCGATGAGTTATGCCTGAGCAGAGGGAAGCAGTCATGCTGTAAGGAGTTGCTGCACAGCACCAGCTTGGTGCTGGTAAATCTTACTTGGGCTCTTTTCCATTTTCTTGTGCAGTCTTAACAACAGCTACACCCTATGGGGTGCATTCCTTGGGCTGAAACACCTCTGGATCCTTTTCAGTGCAGACCTTCTCTGGCACTGTTTGTGAAGAAGCACTGAGGCAACACAGCAGCTCACACAGAAGGTGCTGGTCTAGTGGAAGGTGTTCCTGGCCATGGAGCAGGGGTTGGAACTAGATGACCCTGGAGGTTCCTTCCATCCCAAACTATTTCTATGATTCTATGAAGATTCTCCCTTCGGAGCTTGTGGTCAGATGGACGCTGCTGATGGAAAGCCTCATTTCTCCCTCCTTCCCCTAGAGGGGACTGTGTCACAGTGCATGGAGGGCTCATGAGGTTCGAATAGCTGGATGCATGGTTATAAATGTGTTCCTGCTCGTCTCTCTGCTTATCCACAGCCCCATCCTGTCCTCTGGTGGTGACTTTCATGCTGTGTTAAGGCAGAAATGAAAATTCCTTTCCTCCAACCACACACACACACTCCTTTGATTGTAATTGGTGCCTTGAGATTTCAGCTGTTCCTTCCCTCTGGCTGAGTGCACCAGGCGGGACAGAGGCAGCTTAAAGCCCAGCCTGTAACAAACCCAGGCTCTGGGCTTTATATTATTGCTGTTAAACCAGTGTAACAGCCCTGTCTTTATGATGAGGAAGGAGACTCGTGGTACAGAGCTGGGAAGGGGCTGTCTCTCCATTGCTCCTGATACGAGTTGGCACAGAAACAGTTTTGAATGGGTTGTGATAGGATTACACTTCCCCTGCCAGGAGTGGTTACTTTGGCTGTGTGTAGTCCAGGTTAATTGTAACGTAATTAGCACAGTCCCATCACAGCAGGAGACTGGAGGCTTTCCCACCTTGGAAGCTGGAGTGTTCAGGCTCTAACAGAAGTGTCGGACTAGAACCGGCCACCGTGCAGCATCTGGCAGGGTCCTGACCCAGGTCAGGGTGTCCAGGCTGTGGGTGCTGCTCTGAATCATAGAATCATTTTGGCTGGAAAAGACCTCTAAGGTCACCAAGTCCTCTGAGGCTTCTGTGGAGATGGCACAGTAAAGATGCACCTCAGAGACGTCCCAGAGCAGGGACAAGGAAGACTCCATGTCCCTGCCTCAATGGTCTGCAATGCCTGACTGATCTGAAAAAATCGTGTTGAAGAGCCTCACCCTCAGGGTGAATGGAGGGAATTAAATTCAGCCGCCCTGCTTCAAAGTCTTGCACCCACGCACCGGTTTGGGAGCTGAAACATAAGGACTATTGACAGTTTTAAATGTTTCTTCTAACGCTGAGGAATGGGGAAGTGGAGATGACGCAGGTTCTGTGTCTTACTGCAAAGGAACGTTTCTTTTGTTGCCATTTGTGGTTTGTTGGTTTGCTTGTTGTTGTTTTCAATGAAAAATTCTATTAGTTCATCATGATTCTGAGTACTTGGCGGTGTTTTCATTGAAGTTGCAGGTCATGAAGCAATGCAATCATGGGAGAATGTAATTTTTCACTGTTTGTTTTTTTTATTTGTCTTTTTTCTTTTTCCCAGGCTAAAGTTCTAATCTCTGTAGTTCTGGAGAACCATGACTGAGCTGTGTTTTGTTCACAATTGTAAAGAAAACAAAGATTCCCCCTATTTGCTACTTTGAAGCCAACTAAATTAGTTTGACTTGCATTTGGTTGCTCGGTGTTAGCAGCCTTTCCTTTCTGTCAAAAGAAGCTATATATTGCTTGGACATCCAAAGTTTTTTTCTGGAACAAAATGAAGGACATTCAATGACGTGAGCTCCAGCTCAGATTTATAACCAGATAATGAGAAACTGCTGAATAACGTGCTTATTTTCTGCCACTAGGTGGTAATAAATCTTCCCAGTTTTCTTGGGCTGTGCGAATGCTGCTGACCAGGGCCATGATCAGCTTCCAACACAGAAGTGGAGGAGTCTCCATGGCACACAGTAATCTCCAGTCTGGCTTTAATGGTTACAACACCATTCCCTGGGTGCTGTGGATGAGGATTCTCCATGCAAGATGCCCCCAGTATTGCTAATGTGCTGTTCCAAGTGGGTTTGTTGGGTTTTTTATGGAGGTGTTTGATGTGAGGTGGCTTCCAGCATTTGCTGTGGCACTGACACCAATGAGTTAAGCAGCATATAGCCCCAAGGGAGGACTGTGAGCTTGACTGCCAAATATAAACAACTTTTCTGAAAGTAGCAGGGAGAGTCTGGCTCCCAAACAATGCTGGGCTCCCTGGCTGGGCTCCAGCCCAGGTGAGCACACCTTGCTGGTGACAAGGACTTACCCCAAGGGAAAATGTTCTCTGGCAAGGCCAGCTCCGTGTAAGCCTGGGAAGGGCTGTCTCACTCAGAGAAAACACTGAGCCCTGCAAAATCAGGGATTTTATTGTGTTGATGTTGGTTATGAACCCCTTCTTTTAAATTTATTTTTTTAGTTCTTTTTGTTTAAGCTGAACCGAACTTGGTGAGTGGGGTGAGAAGCAGTGGCTGGCTGCCAGCTGCAGCCTGCTGGCATCAGATGTGCCAGCTTAGCAGGAAAAATCTGAATCTGTCTGTTGCCAGGCTCTCCTGCCTGGCACAGGAGATTTCTCCAGCTCTCTGCTTGAAATGCAGACCCTGAACTGCCACAGAGAGGAAAAAATTTAGGCAAAGGACTAAGGCAAACTTTGCAGTTCCTGACAAGGACGGCTGTGACAGCTCACAGTGTCCTCTGCTCACTCCTGGCAAGTTTTACAAACAAGTTTTTTACTTTTTACAACTTGTCAAAACAAACTCATCTAATTCCCTCCTGTCTTTTCCTCAACCCTGCCAGGGAAAAAAATGAGGAAATAATTTTTTTAAAAAAATCAATGTGTCCTAGACCTTCTACTTCATGTAACAAGGTTGGATGCTGAAAACCAAGATATTAGGCTGTACCTAGAGGTGCATCTTTTCTGAACACTTAATGAGTCAAAATACTTCCTTAATCTATTGAAACAGAAAAATTCAGACACTCCAGTTCCTCTGGAGAGGAGACCTAGGTGAAAGGGCTCTGCAGTGCTGCTTGCATGTTCATTGTAGCTGGGACACCGAAGCCATGCTGTGAATAGCTTTTTTCATCTGTAAAATATAGCTGATCACTATTTAATCCCTTCATACAGGGGGGTAGAGGGAGACATACCTAGGGATTTTTTTCCCAGCCCTGAAATGCTGTCACCTCTGGGATGGAGTTAACAGCAGTTTGCTCAGTGTGTACTCTGTATTCCCTTCAATCCCTTCAAGGGTGTCAGCCTGCAAAGGACACTGCCAAGGTTAAATAAGAGCTTAGTGCTGTGAGCACAGGAGAGAGGTCTTTTGTTTAATGTGGCTTTGCTCCTGAATTGAGGAGGTGGTCTTCCCCCTAAATGTCAGTGTAAAAAGCCCTGAAGTTGTGATATTTGGAGAGTTGTGCTGATGGAGACCAGAAGTCCCTCCAGGCCTGGATCCCTCCTCCGATATGGGCCAGCAGCAGAAATCAGGGAAAGAGGAGAAGAAATAGCAAATAACTCCTTCAGTAACATATTCTTGCAGCTTCCATCAGTGAACACAGAACTAATCATCTGACTTTCCGAGTTCAGTACTAAGACCCGTCCTGCATGAATTCACCTGGTTTCTTTTTTATAATCAATTCAGAATGTAAGGCTTTCTATCAAGTGATGATAATTTGCACAATTTAATTTTATGATGCCGAAGAAGTAAAAAACATTGTGTGGTTTGTCCCAAGCCTACTGACTCATTTTATGAGCTTGGCCCTGGTCCTTGTTGGAAGAACAGCTACTCCATAGTCACCTGCTCTGTAACAGCTCTGGGTTTACAGTGGTCCTCTGCCCTCTTAGGAGAAGTGTGAGTCCATCTGTCTGCCCCTCTTCCCCACAGGCAGCTTTCCACACTCAGCAGCCCCAGACATCACTGGCCTCTGCTCTCTCTCCTCTCTTGACTGAGTACTTCCCAGGCTTGAGAAGGGGAGATAATTATATTTTTAGTAGCTTCTCTTCCTTGTTTTTGTAGCTTAAGTAGAAACATTAATGTCTAATTTAAAGGGCACATTTTACAAGGTTATTTATGTGAGCAATAAGCTTTTTACTCCTGTGTTTTTCATTAAATAAGCTGGTAAGAGCTGAAATCTTTTAGATTTTTACTGTAGAACTCTCAGGTTTGCAGTTGTATCTCTCTCTTTTTTTTCTAATTCGAAGATATTTATTATCCAATGATTAAAAGAGCAGCCGTTTCTCCTTAGTTGAAGTGGTACTGTAAGTGATGGGATGGGCAGGTTTAGGGAGCTCTCCCCACTGCATTCATGTTGGGAATGAAGGATGCTGTAGCAGTGGGTAGGGACAAGCCCAGCCTGCCCTGGGAGCACCTCAAAGGCCCTTTTTGCTGAGACTGGCACAGCCACACCAGCACAGGCGCCATCAGGGAGGACTCCAGGAGCTGTTCTGGGCCTGCCCCAGCTCAGGGCTGTTCCTGTGTGCACAAGGAGAGCCTGTTCCCCTGCGTTTATGGCCTGGCGTGAACAGCGGGCCATGGCAGAGGGTGTGCTCTGGGAGAACACGGGATAGAAGGAGCCTTGTTGGTGCAGCCCATCGCTGCTGCTCTCGGCGTGGCCAGGCTGCAGTGGGTGTTTGACTTGGACAGGAGCACTGAGAGCGAGGTTTGTCCAGCCCCTGAGCTACACCTCCACTGCACTTTCAGCAGCAGAGAGTCGGCTGTGAGGCTGTAAAGAGAAAGACCAACCTCCCAGCCTCCAGTGCCTTTACCCTGGGTCTCCTGTTCCTTCTGGCTCTGGCTGCTCCATCCTATGCTTTTTGAATCCCTAACCTAGGGCTGATGGATTTAGCAATATTTTGGCATGGGAAAATGTGAGCCTGGAAGGATTTTTTTGTGCTTACGGAGAAACTGGCTAACTCCCTGCTAACTGATGAATTGCTGCTAAAGGTGGACTAGTTAAAGACTAATTAAAGACAGCATTTAGTTTACTGATGCTTTATTAGACTTCAAACTGAAGCAGAACCTCCCTAGCTGTTAAAATTTCCTGCATTCCCATCTTCTCCACACTTTCTTTTGGTAGGTTTCTTTAGTAGGTTTGGTCCTCTTTAGTAGGTTTGGTCCTCTATGCCATCCAGTATTTTTCACTCCTACTTTAACTAATGGAAATATGATTGCACATGAATCTGATGGTAATGATGGATCTGATCAACCATCTCCACATCCCAGATCCTCTGCCTGGTTCTCTGCTAGTCCCCGTCACTTTCAGCTCAGCTCTGACTTGCAGAATGGGCCCCAAATGATGGAAATGCCTGGTAGCAGCTGAGCAGGTACCAGTGCCTGGAGGCAGATTTTAAAGGCTGTATCTGGTGTCAGCTTGGCACCAGCGGAGCCCCCGACTCATCAGTGGCAGCTATTGCTAATTACAGCCTGTGCTTCTCCATCCAACCTCTGGGGTGGCTGCTGCACTGAGGAAGGGCTCAAGGTGCCCTGAGCCCACTTTTGAGCAAATGTTGGCCGTGGTGTTGGATGTATCCCATCGCGGGGTGAGGCTGCAAGTCCTCAGGGAGAAGGATGAGAGCAAAGCACGTGGCTTGTGCTGGGGAGTGGCACATCCTGAGCCCTCGTAGGAAAGTTACAGTGTGAGGATGGAAGTGCTTTGTCCGTCTGATGGCTGATCAAACCACTCATCCTCCAGCCCGTGTGTGCCCGGAGCCTGCCCGGAGCGAGCAGAGCAGCCGCTGTCCCAGCCTGCTGGGAGCATCCCTGCCACCTTCCCGGCCCCCGACCGAAGCCTGGCTGGAGGCAGCGGGTGAGAAGCCCGCAGAGCCGGGCTCAGATTGCAGCAGGCTCCTCCTCCGGAGCCTGCCGAGAGAGAAGGAGAGGCGGGGAACAGGAGTCAGCAACTTCAGGCTGCCAACCTGCGCCCTGCCAGCGGCCGGGGACGGCGCTGGGGACCCGCATCTTCCCAACCGCATCCCATGGGGAGCATCTCCCATCGCCGCCCGCCCTCAGCCCGGCATGGAGAGCGTGAGCCCCAGCCTGAAGAAGAAAGCCACGGAGCAGCACTACAGGGCAGAGGTGATGATTGCTGGAGAGCAGCTGAGGTAGGAGGTGTTGGGGTTGCTCCTCCAGGCTGGGGCTGGGCTGTACCCGAGGCTCTGGGCTCTATCCCGTTAGCAGAAGGCTCGAAACTTTATCCTTGAGCAAGCTCTTTCTCCCAGGTATTTGTATCTGCCGCTCCCCAGTACCTGCTGATCCTTCCTGCACTCAGAACACCAGTGGTGAATCAGGTCCTTTCCTGTATTACCTTGTCCTTCTGCTCCCGTGGGCATCTCCTGCCCTTCACATCCTGGTGCTGGGGGGTTATATTTGGGTTTAGACGACAACAGGGTTTTTTTCTTCCTCAAGTGTGGAGTGTGATGNGTTTTTACTACCTCCCCACCCCCCTTCCTTTCCAGCTGGAGTGCCTTGGAGCTCCCAAAATCTGAGAGTTCACAGTGACAGAGAGGAGAGTCCTTTTGCTGGTGGCTGGACATGCAGCAGTTGCATCCTTCTGCTTTGGTCTGGGCAGGAGCCTGTTCCCAGTGCAGAAGGATGGGAAGCTGGCTCCTGGCCAGTATGGGGTGTAAAACCTGAGCAGGAGGGTGAAGAGATGGACACCAGCCTGCAGCTGGTCTTCTCCTTCCACTGAGCCTCTGGCTGAGAGGAGAACTGGGTGACNTGCCTGGTAGCAGCTGAGCAGGTACCAGTGCCTGGAGGCAGATTTTAAAGGCTGTATCTGGTGTCAGCTTGGCACCAGCGGAGCCCCCGACTCATCAGTGGCAGCTATTGCTAATTACAGCCTGTGCTTCTCCATCCAACCTCTGGGGTGGCTGCTGCACTGAGGAAGGGCTCAAGGTGCCCTGAGCCCACTTTTGAGCAAATGTTGGCCGTGGTGTTGGATGTATCCCATCGGGGGGTGAGGCTGCAAGTCCTCAGGGAGAAGGATGAGAGCAAAGCACGTGGCTTGTGCTGGGGAGTGGCACATCCTGAGCCCTCGTAGGAAAGTTACAGTGTGAGGATGGAAGTGCTTTGTCCGTCTGATGGCTGATCAAACCACTCATCCTCCAGCCCGTGTGTGCCCGGAGCCTGCCCGGAGCGAGCAGAGCAGCCGCTGTCCCAGCCTGCTGGGAGCATCCCTGCCACCTTCCCGGCCCCCGACCGAAGCCTGGCTGGAGGCAGCGGGTGAGAAGCCCGCAGAGCCGGGCTCAGATTGCAGCAGGCTCCTCCTCCGGAGCCTGCCGAGAGAGGAGGAGAGGCGGGGAACAGGAGTCAGCAACTTCAGGCTGCCAACCTGCGCCCTGCCAGCGGCCGGGGACGGCGCTGGGGACCCGCATCTTCCCAACCGCATCCCATGGGGAGCATCTCCCACCGCCGCCCACCCTCAGCCCGGCATGGAGAGCGTGAGCCCCAGCCTGAAGAAGAAAGCCACGGAGCAGCACTACAGGGCAGAGGTGATGATTGCTGGAGAGCAGCTGAGGTAGGAGGTGTTGGGGTTGCTCCTCCAGGCTGGGGCTGGGCTGTACCCGAGGCTCTGGGCTCTATCCCGTTAGCAGAAGGCTCGAAACTTTATCCTTGAGCAAGCTCTTTCTCCCAGGTATTTGTATCTGCCGCTCCCCAGTACCTGCTGATCCTTCCTGCACTCAGAACACCAGTGGTGAATCAGGTCCTTTCCTGTATTACCTTGTCCTTCTGCTCCCGTGGGCATCTCCTGCCCTTCACATCCTGGTGCTGGGGGGTTATATTTGGGTTTAGACGACAACAGGGTTTTTTTCTTCCTCAAGTGTGGAGTGTGATGTGGTGGCACTGAGCAGCTTCTGCAAAGTCCCTGATCCCTGGCTGGATGGGGACAGTCTCACTTCTGGGGATGCTCAGACTTTTGAGGTGACTTGGAAGGGCATTCTGTGAGTGCCATGTGCCTGAATTGCATCTTCCCACTTTTGAAAGTCACTTTGGGGAACTTGTGCTGATTTGTAGTCCCAAAGAAACTGAGCCAAAGGAAAGGGTCAGGCCTTCAGTGAGAAAATAAAATAATCCATCTGTGTGTTAAAACTGTTCCATGTGTGGGAAGTGATGTGACTTCCTTGTACCTTTTTCAGGACAGGAGCATACCAGATCCTGGACCACTTAGTGATTTTAAGGAGAAGGGGAATACAGTACATTTGTTGGTGAACAGAGCTCCTCTAATATACTGCACACTGGGATAAAGTTGAATAGAAACCCCAAAATTTATGTAGTTTTGGAAAAACACTNCGCAGAACACGCTGAGTGTTTGAATGTCTCTGTTGTGTTTGGGTGACCTTACAGCTGGGCAGGTAGGGAGTAGTGGAATGAGTCTTGCACCTGGAAATCCAGTGGATAGCGATGGGGAAACTGAGGCAGAGAGACAGGATGATGTCTCAGACAACAGCAGATGGGCAGGGCTAAATGTCCACGTTGTTCTCCAGTGCTTTTCCACATATATGGAATACAGAAGCATAGGAAGGAGCCTTGCAGGCTGATCTGACTCTGTAAACCTCCATCAGCAAATAACGCTGTTGAATCTACATAAAACCTCAAACATTTGTTTTTCCCTGTTCTCCACTTCCTGCCCTGCCTCCCTACTATTACATTTAATCAAACAAACCTTTGCTCCATCTTTACAGTTCTTTGGCTTCCCAGCAAGTTTGCAAATCCCTCAGAGTTTGGTTTGGCCAGGGAGATGAGTCTGTTCAGTGTCAGGATGTGTTTCCCAGCCAGAAATAGCTGCACAAGTGAGGGGCAAGGCAATGCTTCATGGGGATGGCCAGGAACGAAACGGACCCTAAAGGAATCAAGGGGAGATTGGCCAATATGGTTTGAGTTTTCTGTCTACCAGGGTCCCTCTGCTTCCATGGGGATGCTGCTGTGTGTTCTGTGGAGGGGGAAGAGGAGTTTTGGCTCATGAGTCTCTTTCCACCGAAAAGATGAAGATAAAATTTTCACTGCAATTTTGGTTTGAGAGGGCTGCTGTGTCGGGCTCATTCCTCACATCTGCTGCCAGTCTTCTTGTTTCAGACATATAAACTTGCATGAAAATCACACCAGTTTTACTGGGTGTTGTGTGTTCCTGGGTGGCATCCTGTAAGAGAGGACCAATTAGTCACCTCTAATTGCAACAAATGGCTTATCTGTACAGAGATATTCTGGAACAGCTTCTGCTCTTTGCATTCACACCCTGCTGTAATCAGAGACTCTCAAGTATAGACAAGCCCTTGTGCACTCATCTGGGTATTCCCATGGTCAAGTGAACCAGCTGTGCTCTAATAACTCTGTTAGGCTGCATTAATCACTCTCAAACATAAAATATGCTCGGTAAAAGTATGTCTTGCACGGAAAAAGTGAGAAAAGGAAGATTTTCTCCTGTGAAGAACACACCTGATTTCAACCACTGTCCAAAACTTTCAGAGGTGATAAGTGTTTTTATTTGGATACTCAAACCATGATGCTGTTAAATAAAGTATTCATATTTTGATGCTCTGGAAATTGAGCTCACTTAAAGGTGTGTGGCTGAACGTGGCAAAATTTGTATTCTTACCCAAAAATCTTGGGTCTGCAGGAGGTTTGGTGGTTTTCTGCTGGACTTGGGTCTCTTGTAGTGAGGATGGATTCTGTGAAGAATCATGGGACACTGCTTTGTGTGAACATTATTCAGAAGATGAGACTAGATGTTCAGAATAACCTTAAAAATTACATTTTTAGCACTGCTGAATTTGAGGACTGGGAAGTAGACTTGTGCTTGGTGGGATTTCTTTTGGAGATTTAAGTCCTCTTTTCCTATCCATACATTTAAATACAAGGAGGAAAACAGAACATCTCTGTACCACTTTGGGCTTCCATAGGCACGTAAAGCTCTCTTCTCTCGCCACATGTACTGGTGCTTTTGCAGACTGGGGGTGTAGCAAACTGGGGTTTGCTGAGCCTGTTCCCTCTGAACGTGCCTCTCCAGCAGCAGCTGTTTTGCAGAGATTCTCTTGTGGCTTTGCTGCCTATTATTGTTGGTTTGGGGGATTTGCTTTTATTTTTTTTTTCCCTGCAAAAACAGGAACAAAAAAGATCCTTTGGATAATGCATCTTTCCAAGGACATTCATTTAAACTGAACTGCTGTGGGAATGTGAACTGGAGTTAACATCCTTGAAAGATCCACCTTGGCAGTTGAGATGCTCAAGGTCTGTTTCCATGGGAGGTGATGGAGAGTTTATTTCTCTTCTGTTTGCGCTGCTGTGGATGTCCCTTTCAACAAGGATACGCAGGATGAATAATGATGGCTTTGTAGTGACCTTGACAAAGAAACAGTTTGCTTACCCAACACAGTCTGACCAAAGCAAACGCACGTGGAGGCAGCGCTCTGGCTGCCAAGCCAGGAGTGTTTCATAAGAGCCCATTCTCATGTTCCAGCAAGTGTTTTATCCTGACCTTATTCTGCCTTTTTCTTTTTGTTTTTTTTTCCCCTTTTGAAGAAGTAATATGTCCACGGGGTAGATTTTGCTACCTAGAAAACTCATAATATTGCATTATATGTATTTTCTTAATATTGTTGTATCGTCAAGCGTGATTATAAACCACTCATGGTTTCACCAGCTGTGCTATGGTAACATCATACAAGGGCTGTCTGAAGATGCAGTTGCTGTTACATCCTGTGTCTGAAGGACAAAGTTTGTCTCCTCAGAGTTGATGGGAAACAGTAAACAGGAGAAAAGTGAAAAGAGCACAAGGACACTCGAGCAGTGCCTCTTCCTCTGCCCTGACTCTGTTGGCCAGAGGAAAAACTTGCCACAGGCTTAAAACAGCTCATAAAGGTTCAAAATGCTGCTGCTCCAGAGTTGCTGAAATAACACTTAATCCCTGTCCTGGCAATTGTTCCCAATAGGGTGCTTTCAGAATAAATCTATTTTTTTTATTTGTAAATTTTAAATTTTAGCAGCACTGTTTGCTGAAAATATTTTTTTCTTTTATTTTTCTCCTGCAAGATCTGTGGTTTGGCTTTTTTTTTGGTTTTTTGGGGGGTTTTTTTTGAAACACAATAAAAATATCTATAGGGGAAATAGTGTTCTCTCCATCAGTTTCTATTTTAGGCCTTATGTGATTATGGTCTCTGTGTTATTGTTTGTGAAGGGTATGTGTGTGTATCTCTCTATATAGTCTTTACAGACTTCTGCAGACTCTTGATGGCAATAGAAGAGTCTCAGGACGTTTCTTATCTGTACCAAACACGCCTCTAAAGGACCTTCCCACTTGCTGATTGTGAAGGAGAGAAAGCATATAAAAATGGACTGTGTCTTCCCCCATAGCAGAGGGATGTCAGGATGGGGAGCCTTTGTTTGTTGTCACTGCTGGCTGTGTCTGATTGCATTTTGACAGTGGACCATGAAATAAGGAAGACTCTAAAAATAGCAAGGCAGCTAGCTGGCTGTGCACTGTTCTTTCCGGGTGAAATCCACGTGCAGAATGAATCCTGGCCACCTGTGGGAATGAGCCTTCCAGGTAAAGAGTGAAATACTGAGTGCAGACCTCAGGATTTGAGGGAGGTCTGGCAAAGGCAAGGCCAGGAGCTGGTTTGGCATGAATCTTTTGTTTAGTATTTTAATCACCAGGAATGTGTGAAAATTGGTGTTACAACTGTTGGCTCTTAGCAGTCTCAGCATTAATTATTAATCAATTATTAATTTTTCACCTAACAAAAGTTTTTGTCTTTACAATCTTAGAAGCCTCGTATTTGCAAATCCTACACTATAGTACAATCCACTATAACCTGGAAGATTTTTAGGATATTTATACTTCTTGTGTGGCACCTAAAACTGTTGTCCAACATGCTGTCTTGTACACATAACTCTTCCAAAATGAACAAAAGAACTTGAGGCATGAAATAACAAAATGCTTGCAGTGATTAATGCCTCAGTAAAATACACTGGCCCAGGGCAAAACTGGGAATTGAGGTGAATAGTTTGAAACCAGAAACATCCTGGAGTTACAGAGGAGATGTTTAATTAATATCACCCCTCTGAGGCTGCTGCATACACTGGGCATTTTCCAGGCTTGGTGTTTTGGGAACGGTCATGACTACAGGGCAAAAGTTTGGCCCCTGGACAGATCTCCTGCCAAACTGGGCTGTCTTTGGCTGGAAAACAGAAGAACTCTGTGCCTGTGGCTTGCTCAGTTGTTAAGGTCCTTTTGAAAGTCAAAGCTGTGCTCACCTGAGTAACCTTCACCCATATATATCTTTCCATCAGAGCTGCAGACTAGCCATAACATCAGGGTTTTCAGAATAAGAAGGTTGTTGTTTTGGTAAATTCTTTCCCAGTCAATCCCAGTCTGAACCAGAAAATGTCAGGATTGTTGTCTACGGTTGCTGTGGATTTGGGGGTTCATGGATTAGTAGGTAGTGATGGGATCCACCTGGAACCCATTGCTCAGACAGAAGAAACCAGGGCTCCTGTTACTGCTCCCACCTGGAGCTATAACAGCGGTTTTGTCCTGGGGACAGCTTTATTTCTGCTTTCATGGTCACAGGGAAGGAGAACTAGACATAGAAACATTCCAGAATGACAAATATATACACTGTTGGTTTTTTCTGAGTTTTGGCCACTCTTCCCCCCCCTTTGTTTTTCTGCCATGTGTTTCTAAGAGACTTCTTTAGAACAGAAAGATATGAATCGGTCAGACTATATCTGGTGCAGGCAATTATATAACCTGCATAGTGACAGGGGGAGAGACGGGAATGATGGAGAGGCTCCTTGGAATTGCCCAATGCAGTTTTGCGAAGTCAAGGGGTTTGGTGAATTTATCGGTCACTGTGTGCTTGCCAGGAGTCCCCAGCTCATCAGTGGTGTCACCCAGCTGGAAGGATGCTGGGCTCTCAGACCCAAATTCCCCTGTGACGCCAGCTGTGCTCAGTGGCTGCCTTTCCCTCCAGGCTTCGCCTCCATGATGGGAAGCTCATCAAGGACAGACGTTACCACCTCCGGACGTACCCAAACTGCTTCGTGGCAAAGGAACTCACGGACTGGCTGATCGACCACAAGGAAGCGCCAGACCGAGAGACTGGGATCCGCCTCATGCAGAAGCTGATGGATCACTACATCATCCATCACGGTGTGTGGGTGTCTCTGCTGCCTGCTGAGCCTCCCCAGGGAGGTGTCGGTGTGTCTGCTCACTGTGTGTATCCATCAGCACAGGATACACAAGCATGGCCAGGTCCCTGTTCACTGCCTTCCTTTTTAAATTAATTTGGATCTTTCAGGAGTTCTGGATTAACTCATGCCGTGTAGTGAGCTTGGTGCCTCTCCCTGAGCAGCAGAGCAATCCCCAAGGTCCCAAGACAGCACTCTTTGTCCCAGTAGAGGAGAATACAGGCTTCAGGTTGGCAAAGAGCCCTTTCTCTCCATGTGATTTTTCAGGCCCAGTCAGGAACAAAAGTCCCAGATTATCAACAGCTCTAAGTTTTTGAGGCAGGAGCTGTGGTAACCTGGATTTGGGTGGTGGTTTGTCACTAGATGATGCAGCTGAGGAGACAGAAGCAGATGATGACCACACCAAGTCCAGCCCTCTCTTCCCCTCTCTTCTCCAGAGTCCAGAAATAGCTGCCTTTTACCACTGCAATGCAAACACTCTCTGTTGCCATCTGCTACTTGCTGAGGTTAATGCCCTTTACATTAAACTGCCCTGAATAAAAATAAACTGCTGCTGTGCTTTATCACAAAGGCATAAAGCTGAAGCAGGGAGTTCTCAGTTAACCATTAACACTTAAAACTGATTATTTTTCCATTTTTCCAGCTGACAGTTTCAAATAAATCAATTAGTTAATTAAACCTGTGCAGCACTGGGTGCCAACACTGCTTTGATTGCTTATTGAGACACGTCCATCCTGCTCCTGTGGTAATTCCTGGCAGGACATGGAAGTTGACTTTCCAACTTGCTTTTTATCCCTTAATTTTTGTTAGTTCTGTGGAAAGAGGGCTGTCTGCTAACGCAGCACTGAACTGAGTGCTTGGCAATTGCCTGGCTGAAATGTTTTCCCTCTTCTCTGCTGGGATCCAGATGATAATTCCCTCATGAAAATCATCGTGTTACCTTTTAGTTATTTGATGAGGTTTGAGATTTTGTTGTATTACGTGGTAGAAACACATTGAAATTTGCCTTTAGATAGTGGCACTGCTTTTGTTTTCTATGGACATAATCCTGTAAGGTTTATGCTCTGTTCCTGATGGCAATGGCATTGAAACCACTGTTCCTCGGTCACTGCTAAAACAACTTTATCTTGCTCAGTGACTCATGTGCTTCAGAGTCCTGATTTCATCTGAGGCAACTGCTCAGCAGGAATGATGAACTCCAGATAATCTGACAAGTTTTGGCATTTTGCTGCTTACCAAAAAGAGAATGTGGTTTTGCCGGTCTGCTCAGAAGGATGAAAATGTGTTAAAATTTTCACGTGAATGATCTTGCATCCTTTGAATTTCACTCTAGTGGATGATGTTACTTTAGTGAGGAAACATTTCAGGTTTTAATTTGTATCTTTGACTCATTTTCTTTGTTTTCCAGATATATTCTTTTACTCTGTTTTTTAGGAGCTTTTTTACCTCTGAAGTTTGTTCTTCCTTCAAGTGTGTGGACCTGAGCACAGACTGGTTTTTAAGAGCAGGAGTGTGATTTTGGGGCTGTTTTTTGGTCTTTGTTTTAATTTTGTTTTTTACTTGTAGTCTAGGAATCTGTTGCAGGCAAGTTTATCTCAAAGCTGTATCCCAAATATTTGCCTTGGTAAGGTCGCATGGATTTAACAGCCGTTCATTTACAGATTGTGTGCTCATCCCCAAGCTGAAAGCAAGGCTTTTCATACAGATTCTATTATTGCACTTGTATGCTCCTGGCTTTGCAGAAAATTTTCTTTTGAGGTCAGTCTGCCATGCAAATGAATTGGGCAGGGTTGGCAAAAAATGGGGTGGAAAAGTTTGTGCCATTATAGTTTTTTTTTTTTTTTAGCTTACAAGTATTTTTGACAGAGGTGATTTTATGGGTGTTTGGATGCAGCATGGTTGTTTTTTTTTCCTCTGTCCTTCAAGTCTGCTTACAGTGGCAGCAGCTTTTTAAAAAATGTCGATTGAGATAATTCTGTTTGTTCTGACCCTAAATCTAAATAACAACACTTAAATTAAAAAAAATCCCCATTTTTTCTAATGAATGGTTTAATGTCTAGATCAAATGCAGACTCAAACTCCAGCCTTCCCAGGGTCTCTATATTGGGATTGATTGTGTTGGTATATTGTGTTGGTAGCAGGATGGCAACAGGTTAGGTAACAGGTTAGGCTAGGTTAGGTAATAGGTGATAGGTTGGATTTGATGATCTCTATGGTCTTTTCCAACCTTACTGATTCTGTGATTCTGTGATCTCTTGCACCACCATGGGCTGCAAGTATTCATGAGCAGGTAATTTTTGGGAACTTAAGGCTCAGATACTGGTTGCTCCATGGTACGAGGGGCACAGAGAAGGACACATCATGGAGCCCCCCATGGATTTTAACCTGAAGACAACATCCTGCTGAGTGTGAGCCCTGTCTGTCTCTTGTGGACTGACATCCCTGCCCTGAATTCTTCCAGTCTGTGATGAGCACTCAGACTACAAAGATGCCAAGCTGCTGTATCGCTTCCGCAAGGATGACGGGACCTTCCCTCTCAGTAAGGATGTGAAGGTGTTCATGCGAGGGCAGAGTCTGTATGAGAAGTACGTGAGTCCTTTCCCTGGAGCTGGGGCTTTGGGTGTGCTCTGCTGGCTGTGCTCGCTGCTGGTGCTCTGGAGCCACAGGTGTCCACTGCTGCCTCTGCTTTCCCTTCTCCATCCCCCTTGCTGTCCCACTGGGAAATGCTCTTTCCTGAGCTCTGTCACATCTGCAGGACAGCTGGCATCCTTGGGACTGGGACAGGAGCTGTGCTGGGAACCTAAGGATGCTTCCAAGGGCTCCAGCCCAAATGCAGGTTCTGTACAGGGAAATGCTAGAGTCCAGTCTGAGTGTTTTTGGGATAAGCACATCCAGCAGCCATTCCCAGCACTCTTCCAGCCTCAAGTGAGTTGCTTCCATCACCTGTGCTAGGGTTTATGTCCCACCAAAGTCAGCAAGATATATGATTTTCAGGGCCCTTGTGGACCTGGGCCCCTGCTTCTTGATTACTCCATTTGCACAATTTATCATGGAAAAGTGAATTCCGAGACAGTAAAGAAAAATCCTTCTGCCCCCAAGTGTTTAGTTTTCTTTGTGTTGATTCTTTCTGCTTCTAAACTCGAGCCATCTCACCAGGGTTCAACCCCAGCCCACCCTCTGGACCTGTTTCCTTTGACAGCCCCTTCCCATCTTTACACCCTGGCAATCAGAATCACAAGCTGGCACTGAAGAAGAGGTCCTTCATCCAAGTGGGTGATGATTTCAGGTGTCTCCCCGCTCCTTTGCCAGATGTGCATCCCTTGTACTTTGCTTTTGGTTCGCAGCGGTGGCGGTGGGATGAGGAGAGCATCCAGCCAGTGATTCTCATGGCTGAGCCAGCTGCACCCTCTCGTGGAGACACTGGATTTAGCTCTCACATATGCTTCAAACAGAATATGTGCTGACTGAAACCCACCTTCTCCATCCATTTGGATCATCTGCCACGTGTTGCCCGCATTTGGTCGCGTGCTTGGCTTTCCCCTGTGGTATTTAGCTGAGGTCGCAGCTGAACTGGTTTTGCGGAAGCTGCTCCCTCTGCTGTGATGAAGATTTGCAAAGGTGCCTGACTGCAGCTCCCTCCCTTCCCACTGCTCCCAGGCAGCAATATTTTGCCGTGATGCTTTGCCTGCTTTTCTTGTCCCTGCTTTGGGTGGCTGCAGCTCCCACGAGGGATGGCAGCAATGTGCGTCATCACGGGAGCCTTGTCCCACCTCTGTGCCAGGCTGGTGAGCGTGGAAGAGTCAATTCTGAAGGTGAGAGAGGAGAACTCAGTGAAGTACCAGAGGACTTTCCTGGGCTGTGAGATGGTCGACTGGCTCGTTCAGGAGGGAGAAGTGGAGAACCGACAGGAAGCAGTGGAGCTGGGACGGGCGCTGCTGGAGCATGGGATCATTCAGCATGGTGAGCAAGGGTCTGGTTGGAGCCGGGGTGGAAAGGGAGGGATGGGCGTAGCTGTCAAGGCTGTGCTAGGAACAAATCCCCATTCATGTCACGCAACAAGTGCTGGTCAAGTGCCCACTTGGGGATGGCAATGGATCCTTTTAGTTCTATGTTTGGAGCGGGTGACCTTTGAAATCAGAGCAATCTTCCACCACCCACAAAGGCTTTGAGTTGAAATCTGAGCTACTGCCCTTCAGTTCTTCAAAGCCACCGGCCACAGGACTGGGATGCACCCCTGGGTTTGGAGGGCTGGGGTGTGAGGATGTAATGTTTAGCTCCACTTGGCTGCATGTCCTGATCATCTGCTGGAATTAAACTTTCAGTTCAGAAGGTGGGGAGTCCTCTGAGTGTCTCGGGACAGGCGCAGGTGGAGGGCTGTGACACTGAGTACACCCCTGGGAGATGGCAGCTCTTGGGGAGGTAGAGTTCCTGCTGCCCCTCCCTCCCTGCAGGCAGCATTCTCAAACAGTCAGAAAACCGGCAGTGGAACACAGTAGCATTAAAAGCCTTTCACTAGGGCCCCTCGGGATAATTGGTATATATTTTTTCCACCCTGTCAGCCTGTCCCTCCCTCCCCTGTTTTCTCCTAGTCTCCAACAGGCATCACTTCTTTGACAGTGACATCCTGTACCATTTCTGGATCAATTTTCGGCGGCGTCGGCGTCTCACAGAGTTACTCAACGAGAACTCTTCTCGTGCCCTCTCCGAGAGCCCCGACAGCCCCTTCTGTCTTCGCAAGCTCAACCCAGAGCCAGGCAACACCAGCTTCCTCTCTGGTAACTGAATGTGTTTGTGGAGGGATGTGAAAGCAAGGATTACATTACCAGTGTATTCCAGAGCTGAGGGTGTTGATACCAGCAGAGTGTAGGATGTTCCTCCAGGCATCCCTTGAAGTAACCACCCATCCCACTGGTTTGTGGTGTGGGATGCCACCATGCAGTGGCAGTCTCTATCACAGCTCCCCATCCCAGCAAAATAACTCAGCTTACCATCAACTCAGCTCCTGATCTTTCTTTGAAGGTAGTTTTATTCTTTGTAAGCTTAAATGCCATTTTGGTGCATGCTTACCTTTCAGTTGTGGGTCACACTTGGGGGGTGAAGCTTGTTTTTTAAACTACTCTGTTTCTTCCTTGAGCAATTGTTATTTCTGCCTCTTTCAGTCCAGACCAACAAGGAGATCAAAATTGTCTCAGCGGTTCGAAGGAGCAGCATCACTTCCCTCTCTGGAAACTCCAACCCCTACTTCAGCGCTGCTCCTATGTTGGTGTTCCCTCCTGTGGCTGAGTGCAACCCCAAATCAGGTCTGGGCTTCTGCATTGCCCTGTTGTTACATGGGGTACATCTGTTCCTTCAGGGCACAGGCTTCCCTAAGCCCAGGTCCAAACCCATCAAGAGGAGGGGGTCAGGCTGACCTCTACATCTTGATTTGAAAACTTGTGCAAGTGTTTGGAAAGGCACTGAGATGAGTGCAAAGATTTCTGTGTGTAGTAACTGGGGCTGATTCTAACATCTGTTTTCCAGCCCAGACTGCCTTGTTATGCACTTTACTGTACAAACCCCTTGATTCTGATAGATTCTGTCACCTTCTGCTCTAGTGTTAAAGAGACCTGTCACCAATGAAGAACTCCTGTCCCCTGGGGCCCCTTACGTCAAGAAAACGCTGACTGTGAGTGACCATTGTGAATGGCAAGGCCAATCCATCAGTATCCAGCTCCCTGCCTGCTCCCTGATATCTTTCTGTTGGCTGCTCTGACCTCTCTATGTTAAAGTTTTGATTGCATGTCGCATCATGGTGGCTTTTAGTTGGTGACTCTCAGTAGGGAAATGTCTTCACATGTTCTTGAGGGTGAAAATGTGCTTGGCCCTTACAACAGATTAATGTATATTAAAGAGGTAGATCAAGATCTAATTATTTCTAAAGCTGCAGGACTGGTCAAGGCAGGGCTGGAAGGTTCCCAAATTAAAAAGGCAGCTTCTGCCCCATGGATCTTATAATGCTTACTTAGTTTTGTATAAAATTTCTCTTCTCTTCACTGCCTGCCTCTGAAAGGGGGAAGCCCACAGACACCATGGTGGTTGTCTTGCCATACTGGTTTGACACAAGTGGGTTTACAAAAGGTTCCCAAATTAAATATGCTGTAGAAAGTTTAGGGAAGGAGCAAAAAAAAATAAAAATAAATGAAGCTGGTGACTAGCATGGCATGTATTAGGGCATGCTGTTCATTCTCCTTTTGAATGCTCTTGCCCTGCCCTTCAACTCTGCCAGCCTGGGTCTTTCATGGCTCATTTCCTCCTGCTTAGCTCTGCAGTTGCTGTTATTTATTTATATGGGTGATGTGCAAATTCCCTTGGGAATTCCTTTTCTCTTTTAGTCACATCAGAGGGCCACAGTATTGTAGCAAACTGATCTGACAGACTGAGATCAGAATGGGCAAAGGCAAGAAGGGCCACTTCCACCCTGCAAATGCTCTGCTGTGCCAAGGAAAAGACACCATGTGCGTGCCCTGGAAATGTTCTCAGCACGTTCTTGGTGCATGCCTTGCACTTCAAATTGATGCTGCTTGTGCTTCACTCTTCTGCACTTACTGGCAGGGAATATTGATCAGAAAGCAGCTTTGCAGAGGAAAGAGCAATTAATCAGTTTTGCTCTCTCATCATCTCGCTTGGTGCACAGCCCTTTCTCTTCCACTCATGACAAATTAGGAACACGAGCAGAGCTCTCCATCTCTCTAGAAGCTGTTGCATCTCTTCTATCCAGCCCCTTACTTGGTTTTTAAAACACTCTTGTTCTGCTTGCAGATCGTGGGGGATGCAGTGGGCTGGGGGTTTGTGGTCCGAGGAGGAAGACCTTGCCACATCCAGGCAGTGGACCCAGGAGGACCTGCTGCTGCTGCGGGGATGAAGGTACTCCTTATTCATGGTGACTTAACAGGAGGCAGGACTTGTGTCCTGTTTGAGCTTCCTGGGCTGAACACATCCTCCATGGCAATTCCATCTCCTGCAGTGGAGATCAGACCAGGAGTCAGCACCTGGAGCTCTGGGAGAGGCAAAGGGAAGGATGGTCTTTGCAGGCAGAATGCACCATGTGTGGGGCCACAGCAGAGGATTTCCATTTTCCAGGGGAGCACAGGGACTGTGAGCAGCTAAAACTCAAAAAACTCTGTCAAAACTAAACCATCTCTGTGGTAGACTTTGGAGCTGTCAAAACTGTTTGAGCTACGGAAAAAAAATGCAGAGAATTCCCAGTTCAGTTCCAGTGACTGCATAACGCTCCAGTGAAGCAGAGAAGGAGCAGAGCTTTCTCCTGGATCACCTGTTCTCACAGTTCCTGAGATGTAACCTGTTTTGTTTCCCTGGTATTGGCAATGGAATTTGCATGGAGCTGTTTTCCACGTACACAAAAGCTTAATAAACTTAGACGGATGCCTTGATTTGATTCATGAAATAACTTCCAGTATTTCCAGCTCAAGTGAAGTGAACTGAGAACTTGCAACTCGTTTTAGGCCCAGGGATGTATGAGTTTCATGTGCAGATTTTTAGGCATGAAAGAAAGAAATGCTGAGTTTCGCAGTTCCCTATAAAAACCTCAGCAGTGAGGGAGTAATTTCTACAAGCTGATATGTGTCTAAAGTCACATGGATATTTGAAATAATGGGATTCTTCAGAGGCAGAGTGTGACTCCTTGTTTGCTTCAGGCAGGATTGGAAGGGAATGGATGAATTTGTTTCATTTACTCAAGAGCCCAGTTAATTTCTCTTTACCTAATCTCATTTGCTACCAAATTGCTAGATGTTAATATTGTGCCTCATTTCCATGTGTGAAATGAACCTCTGCTCATAAATGAGTCTTTTTTTTCTGTGTTAGCTCACAGTCTAAATCCCTTTGGTCCCATTTTTATGACACAGTGATTGTAGCACTGTGATTATTAGAGTAGCTGCAGAGTGGGGATGCTTTAGGGTTTCAAGGAGTTTGAGGCAAGTTCTGTTCATCACAGCCTCTCCAGTCAGTCAGTCAGCCACGGGATGAAGGTGCCTGGCTGAAGGTAACCTGTCATCCTCTCTTGCAGGTGTGCCAGTTTGTTTTCTCAGTGAATGGTGTGTGTGTTTTGCATCTGGACTATCAGACCATCAGTAGCCTCATCATGACAGGACCACGGACGCTTGTGATGGAAGTCATGGAAGCCATTGAATGATTGAAGGGGTGTCATCCCACTGATGTTTGCAAAGGCAGGACACTCCACTAAGTAGGATGGACTGTGGGGAGGGACCAAGCTTGACCATTCACTGTGACGTTACCCAGGCATTTTAATATATTTTCAAATAAATACATTCTAATGGACAAGTGTTGAATTTTTACATTATTGAAATATTTGGCTCTGCCTCCTTTCAAGTGTCTAAGCTCTTGCAGCTGCTTTTTAAAACCAGTGTGAGAATCCAGCACTTTATGAAGCAAGATTAAGAAAAACCCTTCACCAGCCAAGCTGCGAGGCAGGTGGTAAAGCTGGTAAGCAGCAAGAAGTTTGATATCAAGTCACTATGTCTGAGCTCCCTTGGGCTGTCTGTGCAGTCTACCGAGAACACAATGTGCTCTCCAGATGGCCAGATAAGCTGTGCCATCGGCTCTGTCAAGAAAATAAGGAAATGAATACAGGAATGTGTGTTTCCTTGTAAAGGCTGAGGCTTCTGCTGCTCAGACTTCTGCTAAGCTACTCATGGCTTAGCCATGCTCACAGCCAGGGCTCACTGCTGTTCCCAGCTGTTTCCTGAAAAGGTGAGACTTCCATGACTGTGCTTTTTGTGCCCCCACCTATTTAATTACTTAAATTCATTAACCAGCTTCACCTCAGCATGGAAGCGGGCAGGGGTCCCAAATGCTGGCTGATACTAACTTCATGGTGGGAGGCAGTGGGGGAAAGGAGAGACTAAAATTAGAATGTCCCCAAAGGGAAATGTGTCCTAGTCTGTATTTGAGAGGAAATAAAAATGAGTGAAAGCCACTTGGCCCCTGCTACTCTCAGGATGACTGTGTTTGTAGCCAGTGCAAAATATTCCTTGCAAACTTCCCCGAAAGTGAACTAAATATAGAATAACAGGTAATAACAAGAATCCAGGGTGGTTTCTTGCTTTCCAGTTCACAGAGCATCCTGCTTGTGATTAGCCTGCAGTGCTGTGCATAGAGAGGATGATTTCCAGCACTCCTGCTTAAGGCAGGGCTCTCAGTGCAGCTCCTTTGGCTGCAAACCAAGTCTTTAAAAAAAAACCCCACAAACCAACCCAAACCTAAAAAAATAGGAATTTTGAGGTGTGTTATATTGGGGTTGACTTTCTTGGGAAATCTGGTGTCAGGTGTGTATTAGGCACTGCCCTACTGCTGGCTGCCTTTTTTCCCCCTTGGTGTATAAAGGGATCTGCGTTCCTCCAGAGCTGGTGCTGAAGTGCTAGGACTGCTTGGAGCACAGCATTCCTGGAACATGGTCCAGGCAAGATGCTTGCACTGATAATCCACTGGGGTCCTTCCAGCCCCTAAGTGAAACCAGACCATCTTCTCAGCCTTTTGTCAATACACTCACAGTTGTTATTTGTCTCCATCTGTGCACGAGTCAAGAGCCTCAATCTGCCCTTTTGCTTTTTAGGTTCTGTTCAGGGAGGGGTTGGTTGTCTGTGATGGCCCAAAGGTTTAACCAAGGGGGTTTGGCTTGAACTAAGGTCAAATCCTGCAGATTTGGTAGCATTGTGTGGGTACTTTGGGAAAGGCAGAGCAGAAAGCAACATCCTGACTATAAGCACTGAAACAGCTCCAGATTTTTCTGAAGCAGGAATTTTTAGATTTGGTTCTGAGTTCCTTGAAGGTGAAGCACAGGAGATACCTTGCTCTCTCCTCGCTCACCTTCAACATTTAAAGCAAACTGTAGCAGATCTGAGCAGTCTCTGAAATCCATCAAACATTACAGAAGAGGTAATTTGTGGTATTTACTTGTTGGGAAGTGGCAACTCTCTATAAGATGCCAAATGCTCCAAGGTTCGTGTCAATAAGATTTGTGCCTGGAAGTCTCCAAGGTCAGATTGGACAGGGCTTGGAGCAACCTGATGTAGTGGAAGATGTCTCTGCCCATGGCAGAGGGCTGGAACGAGATGAGCTGTAGGGCCCCTTCCAACACAAACCAGTTTGTGGTTCTATTATTTGCTTCATTTCGGTGTTTTCCTTTGGTCTGTGTATTTTAAAATACGAAATTATGAAACAAAACTGCAATGAACTAAGAAATGTTTGTTTATTGTGCAAAATATTTTGAAAACTATAATATTTTTCCATCTAGCTTGACACTTCCAAAGGCATCTGTGTTTCTCATAGAATAGCAATTTCAAGTACCTTGTAACTCAGTCAGTTGCAATGGGAGAATGATGCTGACAGTCCCTGCAGATGCAGCTGAAAATCTGGCCTCCATTTGTAATGAGAAATGCCACTGTCAGTCATTCCATTCCTGGCAATGGGGGCAAAATCTTTCCAGAAAAGTTTCAGGTGTCTCTCCCAGGTGCTCCTGGCTCTGAGGACCTCATTCCAGAGGGAGCCGGGGCTGTATCCCACAGCACCAGCGAGCTCCAGCTCATGATTCAGACTCTGGCCTCGCAGAGTTTACAGATGTGCTTAATTTCCTTAAACAAATGCAACACAACTCGCTTTCAGTGCACATGCTGAGCTCTCGAAATCATTTAATGGGATGTGAGTGGGGCTGGACTGGCTTCATCCCAGGGAGACTCAGGGTGGGCGGGAGCCACGGCTTGGTGCTGCGTTATTGGGAATCAGGGTGCAGATTCCCAGACAGATGTGTTTTATTTGTTAGCAAACCCACTAAAGCCCGTTTACTGCTTTTCATAGAAGCAGACTGCTGCTTGTCGTTCTTTATTTGGATGTACGAAGGGGCCAAGCTTCCCGCTGCGTGCTGAGAGGGAGGTGGGGGAATCCCGTCCCTCTCCCCCTGCTCTCCCTCCCCTTCCTTATCCCTCCTGACGCCTGGGAATTGAAATCTTTAATCACGCCGAGGAGCGGACGAGGCGCCGGGGCAGCTTCTCGCACATTTCAGAATGTAGCTGGATTTGCCGCAGCTCCCGGCGGACTCCAGGGGAAGCTCCGCAGAGGTCTGTGGCTCGTTCCCCTTTGGGGCTCGGTTTTCAGGGATGCCGAAGAAGGGGCTGTGCAGTTTTGGGGCGTGAGTTGGGTATCCCAAGCAGGGAACTTCTGCAGGGTTTTGCCCTCCGGGAAACAGAGCCGGAGCGGCTGAGCGTGGAGCGGCGCTGCCGATGCCACGGAGGGGTGACAGGTCTCACCCTCTGGAGACTCCCATTCCTTGCTGCCAGGGCTGCTGTAGCAATTCTGTAGAAGTGGGGGCAGTGAGAAATTCACTTCTGTTCGTTGGTTTGGTCTTTTTACTACTATTTTTTTTCTTGTTAATACATAGTACAAAATTGTGGGAAAATGGTTGCCCAAAAGGGCAATAGTTTGAAGGGTTTGCTGTCTGTGCGAGTTTTTTCCACCTGGAGGTGTCGGTGGGTCGGCATCAGGTTGATATTGCCCAGCCTGATGGGCTGGGGGAACTGCAAAGCTCAGCCTGGAAGTGCAACTTGTACCTTACTTTTTTGAGGCTGGTGCTGGGATAATTGAGACTTTTTATTCAATAATGGAACTGAAATAACAAGAACTTTCCAGGACAGAACAGAAAGGGATTGATGAACGTGGCTTTTTTAGTCTGTTTTTGGTCCTGTAACCAGGAAAGCACTCGAGGAATGTAGGACAGATTTATTTCCTGCAGTTGGCTGCCTGCAGGGCTGCCCCCAGCTCTGCTGGTGTGTCCGGCTGTGAGTGGGACACAAGGTGACATTGCTCCTGCCACCACTCCTGTGCAGAGACAGTGATGACCGCTGGGATGAAAAAGTGTCCCCAAACTATAGTGTGCAGAGTAGAAATAATTCACAGTGCCCCCAGATCCTCATCTGTAGTTGTGCTGATATTTAAATAAGTGGCAGGGATTTTTTGCCTAGAGTTTTTTTTCTTTAACTGAAGTGATTACTTGTAAATTTTCACCACATGGTCCATGTGTTGCTGTCTCCAAATTTCTTCCCTGGGGATAATGAGAGAGAGGCATCAGCACACTGTGTGCCAGCAGGTTGGTGTCACTGTGGTCCCCACAGTCCCAGGGTCCACAGTTCAGCCTGGCTGGATGGTGGCACAAGTGATAGCAGAAATGGATGGAGAGGGACCACAAAGTCCTGGAGTGGGAGCTTGGGATCTGGCAGGTGACCTGTGGAGAGGGAGCTCTGCAGGGTAAGGAAGTGAGAGCTCCTCCAACCATGTGTCTTCCACCAATTCAGCATTTGTTATTCCTGAATTATAGGGAGGAAAATTAATGTTGGAGAAGAGGGAGAATAGTGATGGATTTGCCCCTGAGCTGGAAGGAAAGTTCTTGCTCCTCCCTTTAGTCACAGTAAAGATACACATCCTGGGGATTAATCCAGCCTGGATTAAATCTGGGTTTACTGCGAAGGATGGTGAGGCCCTGGCACAGGTTGCCTAGAAAAGCTGTGGCTGCCCCATCCCTGGAAGTGTTCAAGGCCGGGTTGGACAGGGCTTGCATCAACCTGGTCTAGTGGAAGGTGTCCCTGCCCATGGCAGGGAAGTTGGAATGGCATGATCTCTAAGGTGGAATGACGTGATCTCCAGACTCAAACAGTCTGTGATTCTATGGTAATATTGAACTCATCTTTACTAACACAACAGGGTGGAACCTGGCTGAATCAAGGCCAGGTTGATGCAGTCTGGATAATCCTTTGTACTTATTTCTCTGGACTCATATCTCATATGATTCTGGTTAACATGAAAAGTTCATACACAATCCAGTGCTTTTGCCAGAGTTTGTCATCCTGTTTTCCAGCAGAAGTTGCACGCAAATCAAGTGCAGTTTGGTGGTATTGAAAAAAGGAACAAAGGAACTTTTATTTCAGGGATCTTTTAGAAAAAAAGCATACTTCTTGCTGCTGTTTGGCATGTGCACCTCTGTAGCCAGGGCAGGCTTTGCTTTTCTGGATGTGACAGTGAGAGTCCTGAGACCCACCTGTAAAATGTTTGCTGTTTTTTATAAGCGATGACCTCATTTTATTAGCTGGAAAAATAAAGCAAGTGTTTCCCAAGGCTAAAGGCTTTGGTTACACTGCAGTTGTTCCACATAACCTGATCTTCAATCAAAAAAAAAAAAAATCACAGAGTAGGGTGGTTAACAACTCCCTGTTATAACTTGCATATTTTTCCATTAATTCTTTCAGAAAATCAGAACTGATTTAAACCCTGGGAGATCATGGCTGGGTCATTCATGTGCATATTTATTTTTCTTGGAAATTGCTATAAAGGTGGAGTGTTTGAAAGGAGACAGGCATTTGCCAGGAGCCTCTAAATACCTGTCCATCAAAATGAATAGAAGTGAAATGCCACTGCAGAGGGCAGGGGAGGAAGTGGGTGTATGATCTGGTTCTGCCAAAAGCAATAAGGCTGAAATGTGGAGCACGGAAATGACAGATGTCAACAATGTGTTCCTAAAGGCCAACAACGTGTGGTTTAAGCCTTTTATTTTGAGACTGAGATGGGGGGGTGGCACTGTTTCCATCAGGGTGGTTTTATGCTGAGCTGACATTTCTGACCCAGCACTGAAATCCAGGCCAGCAAACCAACCGCAGGTGCTCGAGGTCTGTGGGCTGGGGCTGGCTGTCCTTGGCCAGCCAGCTTTGTCCATGCTGCAGAGGTTCTTCCTGAGTCAAACTGATCCTCTGCCACAATTAAGTCTGTAGCTGCCTCTGCTTTCAGTCTGTTCCAGTGAACAACTTAAAGCAAGACTACCCCAACAAGTTCTGGATGTAACTTGGGAACTCTGCTGTGAAATAAAAAATAAACCCCTTTGTTGTAAACTGTCGACATACAAACTCTGCTGGCTCTGTGGATTTCTCCTGCTGCAAAATTGCTTGATCACAATGACTGAGGCCATTACATCTATAGTGTACACCTGGCTCGTTTGAATCCTTTCCTCTTTATGATTCCTGTGTGCACGGCAGGAACACGAGAAAAGTGCTGTCTGTACACCTGTAATGATCTTGGTCATGATAATCAGAATTACTTACTTTTGTGCAATTTAAACTAGAAATTATTCTGGAATCTGTCTATCCCATCATTTGCCAGCGTTGCTGATTTCCACAATCAGAGCAGAACCCAGCACTTACAGTGCCACTGCTGAGGTCAGAGCAGTTCGCAGCACCAGGACCAAGCAGGCTGGGAGGAGAGCTGGGGCAGCGCCTACACCCCGCTTCAGCTTTATAAACACAATTTAGTCCAAGGTGATGAACAGCTACACTGGAGAGACCAAAAAGATAAAATACATAATACAAAGGAATTTCAGGAAAATTCTTATGTGTTTCTCCATCCATCCTTTCAGTGCTGTCAATAATGCACAGGACTGCAGATCTCAGCTTGTGGTGCCTTAAGCGAGGACTATAAAAAACTGGATTTTGACATGGTGAAATAAAACTTTTACTTCTCCTTCCTGATATTTTTCCTGTTACAGGTCCTGGTCACCATGCTGATTCACACTTGGTTCTTTTTTGCCTGCCTGCCTGTGGCGAGTCATGTCTGGGGACGAGTGGGCCAAGGTAAGGAACATGCTCCCCCTTGCTGGGGCTGTTCCCTATGGACAGCCCAGCCCTTGCCCAAGCCTGGGCATTGCAGTGGCACCACATTCCCAAAGACACGCAGGATTTCAGGGGCCTGCTGTGCTCTGGTGTCTGTTGGTGAAGCTCTGAACAGCCTGTTGCCACGCATGAAGAGCAGGGGGCCCATCTGGGGAGAGCACCTCAATCCCTCCCCACCCTGCAAAGCCTGTCCTCATCACTGGCAGCAGTTCAGCTTTGCCGCTCCCTCACACTGGGGATGCATTTCAGGCTGTGTGTGAACAATGCAGGAGCTTATGTGATCTGCAAATGGAGCTTGAGATCCAGGAAGAAAAAGGGTGTTGCCTCTCTTAGTCACTACATCTGTCCTGCTTTGAACGTATATGGTGATATGTGGAGCAACATCTGGATAAGAAAGCATGAGGTGCCTTCCTCCTGCAACAGATCGTGCTCCTGTAGTACCATAAGTGACCAGAACGTACCCACAACACCTCACCAAAGCCTTTCTGATGTGGGAGAACCTCCTCTACGTTATGTTTGAACACTCTGTGGAAATGGTAAGCACAAAGGTTTCTGAAGAGGTGGTGACACTGCAGGGTTGAGACAGATGTGTCTCCATGCTGTGTATCTTCCAGACCAGACTCTGTAGTTAAGCCTGTGCTTAACTCCCTGTCAGCTGGAGAGCAAGGTTACACCATCAAATGGTGCACAAGGGCAGGGAAACAGTGCAGCTTTCATGGCACTGGGGTTCATTTGCATCCAGCACATAATGGTGCTTTAGAGGATGCTGTCCTTTCTGGTCTGTCTGGGGACATTCTTGTCTTTTTAGCTTCTGAGCTCCTAGAGTGATGGCCAAGGAGCTGGACCACACTTGGTCAAAAGAAGACAGCTCCATGTTTAATGTAACTATGAATTCCCCTCATTGTTCCATGGTCTTTTACAATTTCTCTTAGGCATGATTCTGGGATTTGCTTTTTCGCCTTCATCCCTCTTTCCCATGTTTTCTTTCTTCCCCTTCAGATCTGTCTGGGGTGAGATGTGAATCTGAGCTTTGTTTCCCCAAAATAGTTATCTGCTTGTTGGGCAGCCTGCAGGAAGTCACTACAAGGAAAGGTTAAGGCACAGATGTTGGGCTGAGACAAGCAAGTCCTCACTGCCAGCTCTCTCTGTTTTCCTGAGTGGTGACTTCATGGCAAGGATGTCAGGAGGTGTCTGGACATCGTGCAAGACCGGACTGGGGACTCGAGGAGCTCTGAGTGACAGTTTGGCAGCAATGAGTGGATGCTCCATGTCACCCTAAGATTTTATGGTTTTTTTGAGTAATGGTAAAGGTGAAGAGATTGGTAACAACTGAAAATGGGGGGTGAGGGAGAACACACTTGAGAGCAGCTGTTTTTAGTGTGCTCACTCACTGCAAATTAGGGCATTCTGCTAGAAAATCAGTTCTGGGCACAGTGTCAGAAGGAAGGGAGAGAAATCTGCTGAGTTGCCATCTTGCATCCAGCTGAGTGAAGAAGTTTCATATGGTGACATTTGTACGACAGGAATCACTTTTGTAGGACAGGAATCATTGATTCAAAGAGTGACACATGAGCTCAGGCATCTAGCCGGGGTTTAACAGATAGGTGTGAAATCTGGAGATGATAAGGCAATGTGCTCTTTCTTCTCTTTGCCTCCTTGTCCGATACTATTTCTTCCCTTGGGATACGTCATTTAGTCTGCTGCTCCCTGCAGCAAACTGATAGAAGCTGGTGCCCATGATTTATGGTCCTGCCAAGAGATGTTATTTACACTTTATCAGGTTTTCTTCCTTTCCTTTTTTTCTCATCCATTCCAAACCCAGCTGGTCCTTGGAGCTGCCTCTGAAATGATCTTTCTGCAGAAGTATAAGTTCCATTACCTGGGGAATTTTTGTATTTCTCAGCAGCCCAAACCTCTTGAAGAGCCTCACTGAGCCCTTTTATCTGTTTCCTGTCCTCCAATTTCAGATGCTTGCACTGAACATGCTTGCTATGAGCCAAAACACTCTGCAGAGAGCTCCTGTGAGAGTCTTCCAAGGCATGAGGGTTGCAGAGAAAGGCCTCATCTCCACGGGAGGCTGTTTCCCCTGTTTGCAGGGGTGAATGATGAGGGCTCATTTGCACACCTGATAAATTCCATGGCGTGGGTGGAGGCTGCAGGTCTGCAGAGGTACAGGGCAG
Source organism: Pitta sordida (assembly GCA_013390025.1). Classification (NCBI taxonomy): domain Eukaryota; kingdom Metazoa; phylum Chordata; class Aves; order Passeriformes; family Pittidae; genus Pitta; species Pitta sordida. Next base: position 37,164 of record WEKX01019071.1, read on the forward strand.
CTGCAGGAACTGCAGTGCAGCCTCAGGGTATGTTGAGGACTCGTGGGATGGTGAAGGTTTCCTTTGCACTGCAGCTGTTCCCAGGTCCTTAGAGGAAACAGCACATGTGATGTTTTGGGGATGCATACACAGAGAGAGGAATTGTGTCTATAACAGCATGGACTCATCCCCTTCCCAGGGTCAGGACGGCTGAAGCTCACTGTCCTTTCGGAAGACAGGCTCCAGATGAAGTGGAAAGAGACCGAAGGGAACATCAGTGGCTACAAAGTTCGGGTAAAGCCCATGGCAGGTATGTGCTGAGACACTGGACGTTGGACCCAGCAGGGGTTTGTGTATGAGTGAGGGACTCGCTGCCTGATGGACAACAGGGTCTAAATAGGAGCATTATTTAGACCTTAAGGTGATAGAGACGAGGTACAGGGAATTATCCACAGCTTCTTCTGGTTCCAAGTGTTGATTACCTGCATGAAAACTTTTCACTGGGCTGTATACGCAGTATGGTGACCTTTCTGGCCACCATGGGATCATCAGTGCAGACACAGTCCCTCTGTCATTCATTCACGAGAGAGATGAAATTCAGCTTTCTTCATCCTAGGGGTAAGGTCTAGCATGAAAGCACTTTTCTTTGGGACTTTGTGAGAAAAAAGATGAGGAAAGGTTCATTGTGTGGTTCTGTGGGAGCTCCCAACTCTACCACCACCTGCGGGGACATGGGATGGGAAGTCTTTGACCATAGGTGTGTGGGGAGGCTCATCCCCTGTGGCTCCCCACCCCTACTCCATGATTTCAGATGCTGAACCGTCTCGCTCCTTCTTTCCTTGACGTCCCTCGAGAGGGAGCAGTGGTTGGAGGCAACCTTCGTCTTGCCTGGTGTTTGATTTCCAGTTGCTGCCACTTTCCCAGTGAGCTGGAGAAGGGAGCTGCCAGGCAGGACTGTGCGCAGCAGTGCTCTTGTGATCATCCACCCGCTTTTAGCTCAGCTCCCACCTGTTTCCCAACTGAAGCAAGAGGCTTTTCATTCCTTCCCTGCCTTGCTCCTCCCCAGAGCCTCAGCCCAGCAGAGATCAGTGAGCATCCCGGGAATGCAGGGAATCCCCAGCCCTCCTGGCACATGCCTGAGGCTTCCCCTCTTAGGCTGGGGAGTTTCCTGCCCTAGGCATAAGCACAGGGATGGCAGGGCCAGAAACACATCCCTCTCCATAATTTAAATATTATCTTCTTAATAAAGCTTGTAGACCTTTCCTAATCAGAAGGTTTTAGGGAGCTGGTGTGCCTCTCTGTTTTGTGTAGCACAGAGCCTGTGGGGCGGCAATCATTGCCTTGCTCCATCTGCTCACTGCCCTAGCCAATGGTCAAGGCATCACAGTCCCAGGGCAGGTTCCAACAGCATGGGACATGGCTGTGGAGGGGTCTGGAGGCAGTGCCAGCCCAAAATGAGGTGTCTCCAAACGGCCCTTGGAGAGAGGTAGGGCAGAGACAGCACAGCAAGAGCAGCTGGGGTAAGTAAGTTGAGTCCCAAGGGCAGGCAGTGACCTCCAGACGTACCAAGCCACTTCTTCATTTTGTCACATATGACCTCCATCAGTTGGATGTTTTTGTAAGCAACTGCCAGTCTTAACTCTCTGAAGATCGGCTTTTGACTCAAATGGCTCCCTGGGAAGTAGGTGAGAGTTGCATTAATACTGTCTGGGAACTAGTTTTTCATTTTGCGCACATTCCAGAGATTTTTTTTTTTAAAAACCCACCTAAATGTTCTCAACTCTACATTGAGAAAAAGAGTAAAAATCAGAGATCCTCAAAAATTAAAGAATAAATAGGAGCTGACTGCAGTCCCTAGGCAGACATTCCCTGCATTTCAGCGGTGCTTTTGGTACTGTCAGCTTAAATTTAAGCTCCAACAGTCTCTGAACTGTGGCTTTATCCCACCTCAGGGGACTCTGAGCAAGAAGTTATGCTGAAAACCAAAACTCCCAAAGCCACAGTGGGAGGGCTGAGCCCCACCAAGGAATACACACTGCAGGTCTACGTGCTCAACGGCTCCCAGGAAGCCCTGTTTGCCAAGAGGAAATTTGTGAGTAAGTGGAGAGGGCTACATTTTACCATCAGAGAGATCCTGAGGCCTTTGGGGAGGAGGCTTTTCAGAGCTTTTCCTCTGGCATAGTCCCTGTAGACTGTATGGCAACCACAGAGCCTGTTACTATTTTGGTTGAAAGGTTAGAAGGGGAGATGGTGAAGACGCGGGGTATGAGAGATGGACTGTGACTCACAGACCTGTCTAGGTTTACAGTTTCTCTGGTTTTGGTCTTCCTACAGTAGAGGAACTCAAAAATGCATCTCAGACTAGAAATAACAGAAGAAACACAGGAGCTGCATCAGGAAAGAATCTCACCTCCTTTGGGAACTCGGCAGCTGAGCACGGTGGGGTAGCAGAGGTCACCCCACCACCATTGAACACTGTCTTGACACAGACAGGTGGGTACTCTGACCATCCTGGAGTCGTGTTGAATTGATTTTGAGCCATGTTGTGTTCCATGCCACCATGGCTGAAGCACTAAGCACAGCTGCCCCTAAAACCATCCCCACTCTCCCCTTACTTCATTGGGAACACTCATTTACTGAGACGTGCTAGCCCAGTCTCATCCCTTGCATATAATTCTTAGCTACCAAAACACAGTAAACAAATATTATATATATATACATAAACCAAATATTTGCCCTTCATGCCAGCCAAGCTGAAAAAACACATCCTGAGGCTGACGGGTATCCCAATTCAACAGATACAGACACATCCTTCAACTGAGAATGGAATCTTTTGGAAGAAGCTGCACCCTGAGCACTGGGGTTAATGGTGCTTGTTTCCCTGGGCTCTGTGTCCCAAGGGTGGCTGCAGGTGGTCTACAAGTCAACCCGCAATGGCTGAAGGCTGTGTGTAACTACAAACAACCTCATGCATCTGGCAACAAGGTTTGCATGAGCTCAAAAGGCAATTGCACCTGTCGGTGGAAGAAAGATCCATCAGGGCCATCAGCCATCCATCTATGCAGATACCTATTTGCATAAACCTGCAGGACCTTTACCCTCTCCGGGCCTTGAACATCTGTGTCCAGTGTGGCTGAAATGAGAAGGAGGATTGGGGAAGTTTGCATGGTGATAACACAATTAGGGACAATGGTGTTTTTCTCTTTGGAGCACAGGAAGGGACAGAGCTGAAAAGAAACGGCAGAAGGGGCTTCAGCCAAAGGGCGCAGGAGAAATGATAAGAAACCAGCCCAGTGTGACAGAAGCAACATCAATAACCCCAAAATCACCCCCACGCACTCCTGCAGACTCAGAGAGAGAGTCTCTAGGAAAAGAAAAACCCACAAAGGATTCATTGAGGAGAGGTGAGAGGGGTTTCAAATGTGTCTCGCTCCTTCTTTCCTGCTGTTCCTATCCTACTCTCTGCCCCCAGTATTTTCAAGAGTACAGTGCTGCTGATGGTGCTTCCAATCACTAGGTCATGCTTTGGGAGCTGTCTGGGCTCGCTGAAGAAATTTGGAGTTCTGTAGAACCACATGGATTTAAAGAAAAAAACTGGAATTAAGCCAAAAATTCTTTCAAGATGATTTAATTTATTGGTTTTTTGTTGATTTGGCACTATTCTCCCTTCATGCTGTCATCTCCCCTGGTCCTGGCAGATTCATGTAAGCATTTGTATTCTTCAGCAGAGCAATCCCAGCCTTTCCAAGCCTTTGGAATGGGAGGAGCACATCAGGGATATTCCTTATTCAACCTGCTCCTCCTTCTGGGTTGTTCTTCATTTTTCACAGCTAACTGGTTCATGATGGTCCTTATGATTCAGCTGAGACTGTGATGTCTCACAGCTCTGTTGAAATGGTGGGAATGGGATGGCCCAGATTATCTTCTCTTGATTCCTTGAAACAAGTAGGAATGAAACAAGGAGATGGAAGAGAAACCTCTCTGGAGGCTGCTGAATCTTGATGGGATTGTCTGTTTCCCTCTACCAAAGATGAAAAATTCTTCATCTGAGAAATGTTCAAGGAAGATGCATTCAATCAGCAACATGCCCTATCTTATCCTCTGTTAAACTGCAGGCCTGGGGTGGGGAGAAATGCAGGGCTGGAGTATCTGTGATGCCAGCAGGTTTTTAAGGAGAGATTGGGCTTAATATAAAGCCAAGAAATTATTATAGCCCACAGGGAAACTTGTAATGGAATGGAATTAAGCAATCACCTGCAATTTTTGGAGACTTAGGCTAGATAAAGGGGAAGCACTGGGCTGGGGCTGAGATGGAATGGAGCTGACAGACTGCAGAAAGCAGTGCCTGGGTTAGCACATGCTTCCTGACAGCTTTAACCCATTCTTTGCAGAAGTGCAGCTGTGTGCCACTCAAGTTCTTGCTACTGAGATGGGTTTCCCTTGGCTCTGTGGGTTTCACAGGATGCTGGGATGTGTCAGACTGGCAGATGGTCCAATCCACGATTCAGACAAGGCCTTACACAGCAGATTCACTTTTCATCTTAAAGCTGAGGCAATTTTTCCTCCTTACAGTTGCTTCTCTCAATATCAAACCTTTCCCCCCCACAGGTTCCCAGTTTCAGTGCGATACACCTGCAATGGTTGATGTTGTCCTGCTTGTGGACGGGTCCTGGAGCATCGGACGCAACAATTTCAAGCTCATTAGGGAGTTTCTGAGCAATTTGATTTCCCCATTCAGTATTGCTCAAGACAAGATAAGAGTAGGTAGGACACTCTCCTGTTTCCTGACCTTGGAATGTCTGTTTGAAGGAGTCGGCGTCTCTTGTTCCTGTGTTTATGTGCTTCCTTGAGGAGCTGAATTATTCCTTTAGGATGGGATCCTGAAGCTGCTCTTGAAAGCTTCTCCCATCTGGTAGCAAGTTCTGGCCTCTAGTGGCTGTGAGAAATAACTGCACAGCAAACAGAAAAAACGCCTTTGGGCAGCACCGGCGGGGGGGGTAATCACAGAATCACAGAATATTATGAGTTGGAAGGGACCCACAAGGATCATCTAGTCCAACTCACCATCTAACACCCGTACAGAGACTGAAAGCACATCCCAGAGCGGTAACACAAACCTAGATCCCTCACAGTCTAGCAGGCCACTCCGAGCCAGAAGGGGCCCAGGATCATCCAGCCCTACACCCCCCAGCTATACCATTTCACTAAGCTCCCCGTCGAGTCTTCTCTTAAACACCTCCAGGGACGGTGACTCCACCACCTCCCTGGGCAGTCCATTCCAATGTGCAATCACTCTCTCTGTGAAAAACCGCTTCCTAACATTAAGATTAAACCTCGTAATGCTGAGATACTTTTGGGATTTGCTGCCTCCCTGTGAGCAGGTGCTCAGCCACCACAACACTGGATGCGGCGGCAACGCCTCACTGGGGCTGCTGTGAGTTCAGGCTGGAACAGTGATGGTTCCAGCTCTGAGTGATGCCGACAGTTAGGCTGTACGTGAAATAGAACGTCATAAATCCTTCTCACTCCTTGCAGCCAACTAGTTTCACCCTGATTAAATTTGAGACCCTACCAAATACTTCTGATCATTGTGACAGGGGTAAGTAGCCCTGTACCTCATAGGGTCCGAGGCATCACTTTGCTCCCTGCATGACAAGGGCTGTAGAATCATAGAACATCCTGGGTTGAAAGAGACCCACATCAAGTCCAAGTCCTGGCCCTGCACAAGACATCCCAAGAATCCCACCATGTCTCTGAGAGCTTTGTACAAATGGTTCTTGAGCTCTGTGAGGCTTGGTGCAATGACCACTTTCCTGGGCAGCCTGTTCTAGTGCCTGACCATCCTCGGGGTTAAGAACTTTTTCCTGTATCCAGCCTAAACCTCCCCCGACACAGCCTCGTGCCATTTTCATGGAATCGTGCAGAGAAGTGCAGTCTGACTGTCACTCTGTTTCGTTACTTTGTGTCATCCTTCCCTGTCCAGCCTGACACCACCTCCCCAAAGTGGGTCTCTTGCAGATCACCTTGGCTGGCATGATGCTGATAGCTCTTGCCTTCCCCAGGGCTGTCCCAGTACAGCAGCGATCCCCGCACGGAGTGGGATCTGAGCACTTACTCCACCAGGCAACAAGTGCTGGAGGCCGTGAGGAATTTGCGGTACAAGGGTGGCAACACCTTTACAGGTAAGTCCATCTCAGAGATCTCTGCTAAACAATCTGTGTGGCTGCAGTGGGGGAAGCTGTTCCCATGGGATTATGTGCTCCATGGGGAACAAGGCCCTGGGGAGCAGATAAAAGAGCAAAGGCATGGAGGGTTGTTTGGGAGACAGTAGAACAATATCCATCTTCACTCCTCCTCAGGCCTTGCACTGACCCACGTCCTGGAGCAAAATCTGAAACCAGATGCTGGTGCCCGGCTGGAGGCTGAGAAACTGGTAATACTCCTGACTGATGGAAAGTCCCAGGATGATGCCAACCTGGCTGCTCAGACCTTGAAGAACCTGGGCATAGAGATATTTGCCATTGGTAAGATCACAGCCATTGATAAGCTGTAGGACAAAGCCAACTTAGTTTTGGTCATCTTCAAATTGAAGGTTATGTTCTCTCAATTTTGACACAAGCATCCTGAGGCTGTAAAATTAAGGTAGTGAGTAAGACCTCATTACATTGTGGCTAGGATGAAAATTAACTCATTTATTCAGCACAGGCATTGTCTTCAAAGGGTATTTTTTTGTTTAGAGAATGCATTCCCATGAGAGATTTCATACCTCCCATCTAAAGACCTTTGGGAGACACAGGGACCTGTGAAATAATAACAACATTCTCAGCTGTGGAATTAGGTAAGAGATTATTGTATTTGGGATGGCAGGAGACCTCCTGTATAATTACTGCCTCTCACAACTTCCCTTTTCTCTGAATAATAACAATACCTACTCTTCTCTGTCCAGCAACAATAATTAGACACAGTATGGACTTGAGCAGCTCTGTCCTTGATGACTCCACAAGTCTGCTAGACACTAAATACCTGGGCAATAAAGTTACACAGAGAACTCTTCTAAAATTGCCATCTCCAAAAGTTGAAGTGCTAATTTATGTTGGAATATGGAAGTGAGAGTTTATTGCATACAGTTACGTACCCAAGGGGGTGGTACTGAGATTGCCTTAATGGATCAAGTGGAGCTGCTGAGCCTCAGCTCTGTGTTGTGCTGCACACCAGTGCACACCTGTGCACTGACATCACCTGGAGATCAGTTCCTGGATGGAGTCTTTGCCTTTCCTCTCTCGTTAGAGGGAGATCATGTTGTTTGGTCTTCAGACATCAGGATCTGAGTTGTGATCTCAATTGCACTTGGGTTCTTACTGCAGGAGTCAGGGAAAAGAAGGGCAAAGCTGTTCGGGTAGAGGTCTTGCAGTTGAGAAATCAGGCTGGATCCTGGTCTGGCAATGGTACTGCTTGTCAGTGTTAGGGAACCTTGAACCTACCATTAGGAAGAAAAATAAGTTGTACTCTGCAGCTAGGTTTACAGAGGGTTAATGAGGATGGGGAGCAGAAGGGAAGGGATGGAGTATGCTCTGTGATAGAGAAGTTCTGCTAAATAAACAGGCTTCTCTTTACTCATCCCTGACTCTTGAAATGCAATGTGCTGTCCTGATGAGCAACAGACTCTCTGTGGGAAGTGCTGGCACCTCATGAATATAAAATGGTTGCTTATTCATTCAGTCCTTTTATTCGTCACATTTATGCCAACTGCCTCTCAGGTTGAAAAATATCTGCCTGCCTGATAGCACAGCCTGCAAGTGATGAGGGGGCAGGAAAACAGAAGGAGGTTTGACTACTCTGTCTCCAGGCCCTAAGGACTTTAAGCCTACAAAACTGAAAGCTCTTCCCAGGCTGGACTGAAATGATTGCTGCAGGAAAGCCCAGGGCCACTCGGACACCAGCCCTCCACTGGAATGACTGGGTGTGTCTGCTTGGAGAGCAGCGTGATGGTGGACCCATCTCTGGGGAGTCCAGCTGCTTGTCTCTGTGGAGTTTCTAGTCTTGTTCTCTGCTCTGGTTGCAGGGGTGAAGAATGCTGATGAGGCAGAGTTGAAGCAAGTGGCCTCAGAGCCACTGGAGCTCACAGTGTACAACGTGCTGGATTTCCCACTGCTGAGCTCTCTGGTTGGCAAACTCACCCGGGTCCTGTGCACCAGGATCAAGGAGAAGAGCAACAAGGAAACCACAGGTGAAGTGTAAGCCCCTCAGTGAGGACTGACCTTCCTTCTGCTCCTCACCACCTTCCTTGCCATCAGGACTGACCCTGTCTCATACCTTTCCCTCCATGAGATCCACCACCCGTCAGCACTGCCTGACTCTTCTCTAGTGCTGATCTGCTTGCTCAGCCCTCTTGCTGCCTGGCAATGGTTCTTGCCACATCTGTGTGTTGGCCAATTTCTCTTGTGGTTGCTTTCATCTACAAGACCTCCTGGATGCAGTTCTTCCACTACCACGCTGCTGTAAACTGTTTTCTCTAACATGTCACAGAAAGACATCACCTGTAGGTGTTTTCATTCTGACACTCTTGCCTTAGGGATCTGCTTTTGGCCAATGAGCCAAATGCAGAAAACTTCCATTCCTACGAGGGATTTGGATAGATCTTGGTGGGTTTAATCACCTAATGACAGTAACTACCATTATAGACAAAAAGGGGCTTATTTTCCCTCTTCCATTATCATATGGTGTGACAAATGTGTTGTAACCACCCCCTTTTCTGAGTTTCTTCCAACCAAGAGGAGGAAGAGCTAATATGAGAATATATTAAGGAAAGTGTACACAGTAAATGTGGAGGTAGGAGGAGGAGATGACAAGACACCTAAACAGATTTTTTTTTCTCCACAAAACTTTAAGTGGATCTCCAAGGCATTTTCAAATTAAAATCAAGCAGTCTATTTTTTTCCTTTGCTGGCAAGCAGCTTGTATGATGAAGAGAGTGAAGAACCACTGCAGATGTTAGCTTAGATCCTCAAGAGAAATATCGTGTACATATTTTCATCTCTTTCTGCTCTAAGATTGGCCTAGGGAGAATGGGAAAGTCTAACTTTCAAGTGTATTTTTATTTTAATGCTCTGGAGATTCATATAAATAAATTGATTCATCCTTATTAATTTGTACTTCTTTGATATAATTAGGCATTTTTCAAAGGTGAAGATTAGGCTGAAGAAAAAAGACACAGAAATAATTGTTGCTTGTTCCTTTTGACAAATTTCTGTGATTGAGCAACGATGGGTCATCTTTCGGATACAGGCAAAAATGAAGTCTTGTGATGGAAAAAGTATTCCTATCTCCCAGTAAAATAAACAGCCTGTTCTCCATGGAGTGTTTATGGTCTCTGTACAACCAGTTTTAAAATATTTATTTCAGCGCAGTTTGGAAGAGTTTCTGTACTCTATAGGGAAAGAGACTGTAACTCGATTTGAAAAATGTCACTTATATTTATGAGCTGGAAAGTACATTTGGCATAAGAAGTCTGGCTATAAGAAAATAACTGTGTTTTTAATTCCTAGGCAGCACTGTGAAAGATTTCCCTGTAAACACGGGTCGCCAGCTGAGCCCAACTGACCTGAAGATATCAGCTGTGACCTCTAAGAGCATGAACTTGACCTGGAGCCCTCCTCTGAGACCACCAAAGAAATACCGGGTTGTGTATCATCCTTCCAAGGGTGGTACCCCCAAAGAGGTGAGAGATCTTTCTCTGGACATCTGAGACTGCTGCAACTTCCAGATGGTGGCTGGGAATTTAAGTAGACTTGGGTGGAGGAGGATAGAGGAACAGTTCTTGTGGGACATCAGCTAATGCCAGATCTGAAATTAAATGCACAGGGAGTGTAAATGAGATGAGGAAATATGGTGACAAGACAGAAGAGCGAATGAGACAAATATCATCTCGCTAGAAATAGTGCAAGCCCTCCTGACGCTGATTTTTCTCTTACACGGTGTTAGCCCCTCCCTAAAGCACGTGTTTTGACTCAAGGAGGACACTCTGGTATAGAGAGAGGTCCAAGGATGCTCATCTGTGATGGATAGGACTTAAAAAAGCAAATGCAAATTGTTGATGGGTTTCCACTGATTTCAGTGAGAATATGATTAGAGTCTTGTGGTTGGTGATTGCACAGATCCCAGCCTTAGAGGACAGGAGTCCTTATTATCCCTTTCCTCTCTATTTTGGGGAGATGATAGATATCACACATAAAGTTCAGAAGCCAACTGGGTTTCATGTTTCTGGGCACAGATCTGCTGCAGAGAAGCCACCTTTGCTAGGGATGTTCCGTTCAGCCATTCTGCTACTGAAGAGCAGGTGGCATCTCCCTGGCTTGACAGCCCTTCCTTGTGCTTCCAGGTGGTTTTGGATGGAGCAGTCTCCTCTCTGCGGCTTTCCAACCTGACCTCGCACACGGAGTATCTGGTGTCGGTGCTTCCTGTTTACGACACAGCCATTGGAGATGGGCTGAGAGGCGTCACCTCCACATGTAGGTCATGAGTAGAGAGATTTATGCTGATGCATGGTTATGAAAGGTGAGCAAAGCTCACCCTTTGACCATCTCAAACTGGAGCTTGAAGTTGTTTATTTCCCCTTTTCTCCAGTTCACTCCCTGCAGCTCTCTCCATCTGTGGAGATGTTCAGCACTCAACTGGACAAGACCCTGAGCAACCTGTTCTTTGAGGAGCAGGTTGGACCAGGGGTCCTTTCTACCTCCATTATTTCACAAAACAGACCAGTGACCTGGCAGTAACACACCTTGATAGATTTTTTTTTATTCTCCAAGTGAATTAAACTTATTCTCTGTAAAGTGGCTCGTCCACTGTGTTAGATGTGTGATAGGTGATAAGCTTCTTTCTGCCTTGTGTTTTTCTTCAGTGCCTTTGTCTTCCCCTCGGTCCCTGCGCGTCTCTGAGCTGAGCCACAACAGTATAAGGCTGAGCTGGAAGGCGGATCAGGGAGCCACGCACTACCTGGTGCTCTGCTCTGCAGCCCCTGATGGAGCAGAGGACTATACAGCAGAGGTAGAGTTTGTATGAATAATGATGATATCAGTTTTTTTCTGGGCTGAGTTTAGTGCTAGCTCTAACCTTTGTTAATTAGTATCATACGGTCAAAGATAAATAAAAAAGCCACGTCAGAATTCTTGCCAGAAACATCTTTCATAAAAGATTGTTTCTTATAGTGTGTCTCAGAGTGATTTATAACAGTGAGGGTTTCACGTGAGAAATTAAGCCGTGGGAGAGATCTGAATGTCTCATGGGACCCTGGAAACCCACACACTGAATCCATGTCTCTACAGCCCCAGGTGTAATTGCTGTATCCTTGAGAGTGTAAATAAATGTCTTTACTGTGTTTATCTTTAAAATGTTCATTGAAAATGTGTTAGGGTGGTTTTTGGTGACATCTGGAAACAGACCTATGAGAGTGCACATGAATAAAACAATGCTTGATGAAAGGAAAACCCTTAAAAACATCTAAGAACCCTCTGTTGAGCATTTTAATGAGTTATCTGGAGTACCTGTAGGCTGAGGATATGAAATGTAAAAAAAAAAAAAGATTGGGGAAGAACACGTATCACCTCCTTAACTCACATTCCCCCCAAATGCACAGCAACAGGGGCAATTGCAGGATGATTTTAGAACCAGAACAGTTAATACTTAGACTGCTTTCAGTGCATAATTGTGGGGTTTTTTGCAAGATTCAGAACATTTGAAGTGAGACCAACATTTAAAATTGTACTTCAGCGTATTAGAACGTTTCCACAGGTACCTGACCTACTCACTGTAAGACTGCAGTGCTCCAGACCTATAGAATGTCCGCAAAACCAGCATTAAAATGTTGCCAGCCTTTTTTAAACTGCGCTCCAATGTGTGCAGACTCCTAAAAGTCTCTGGGGCGCATTTCTGCAGTGAACAGGCTGCAGCAGGAGAGCTGTGACCGTGCCGTGCTGGCAGCAGATGGCAGCAGCCCGGCTGCTCTGGGGCTGCTGGCAGCTGGCAGCATTTCTGCCAGAGCTTTTCATGTGGTCTGGGAACAGTGGGATAACATCTCTCACATAGCCCCTGATCCAACCCACAACAGCAGCAGCAGCAGCATTTTTATATAAGAGACTCACGGATCTGCAGAGCAGGGTAGGGGATCTCCAACGTGCCTGGTGCCCGTGGGGAAGAGAGGAAGAGCACTGAGCACTGTAGAGCACCTGCCCAAGTGGTGAAGGGTCTGGAGGGGAAGCCACAGGAGAAATACCTGAGGTCAGTTGATTCGTTCAGCCTGGAGATAAGGAGACCGAGGGGAGCCCTTAGCACAGTCTGCAGGTTCCTCGCGAGGGGGAGCAGAGGGGCAGGCACAGATCTCTGATCTCTGGTGACCTGAGGAACCCGAGGGAACAGCAAAAAGTTGTGTCAGGGGATGTTTAGGTGAAATATTAGGAAAAGGGAGCCTGACAGAATTTAAGAACCATTTTGACAATGCTCTCAGGCACATGGTGTGATTCTTAGGGCAACCCTGTTCAGGGACAGTACTTGGATTTTGATGATCCCTCTGAGTCCCTTCCAGCTTGGGATATTCTGTGATTCTAAGACCTAAAGTGGAGATATCTTCTTAGTGTAACCAAAGGGACCTTGGCCTGTGTCTCTGTAAGGTCCTGCTCTGTTAAATGCATCGACAGGTACCCTAGAGCTGCAGGGTCCCCCAAAACACCTCTCTGCTGGCAGGTGAAGGTGACCCAGCCCGAGGTCCTGCTGGATGGGCTGTCTCCCAGCACCGAGTACTCGGTCGCAGTGTATGCGATGTACGGGGAAGAGGCGAGTGATCCCGCCAGCATCCAGGAAACCACCCGTAAGTGCTGCTGCTTATTGAGTTGTTATTAAACACTTAAGGCAGGAGAGACATGTTAAATGAGGTGCTTCCCATACTGTGCATGTGGCTTGTAAACATGCTGCCTCTTCCCTCCCTGATCTTAAGCGAATATTGGTCCCTGAGGATGATCTCTAATTACATGGTGAGCTGTGAAAAAGGAGTGATTTTCCCCTGGTAAAAAAGGGCTCCTGAAAGAACTATTCCCTGAGGTCTCCTTTGTCTGTGGAGAAAAAGGGAATTATTTGGCTGTTTCTTCAGCTAAAGCCCAGGTAGCCTGCTGTAACCTCCCAAGTGCATGTATTGTAGTGACATAAAACAATTATTTTCCTGCACTGTGAATGAGCCTTAGTTCAAGGTGGGATCATCCAAGAGCAGTAGGAGGCAGACAGTGGTACTGCCACTGTGCAGGCCGTGAAGCTGCAGAGTGCTGTCAGTAACTGTTGTTGCAGTGGCCTTGAGTCCTCCTGGGTTCCTGAGCTTCTCTGAGCTCAGCCACGCATCCGTCCGAGTCAGCTGGGAGGCTGCATCCCCGGCCGTCAGGGCTCACCACGTCACCTATGTTTCTAGCAGAGGAGGCAACACTGCAGAGGTGAGTCTTTAAGGGTTTGGGCGAAGGAGAAGAAACTTGGGAGGTCCGATTGTGCCTTGTTGTCCTTCCGTGGTCCAGGAAGAGCTTGTTTGCTGGCAGGGTTTTAACTCTGAAATGGGCACTTTTTGATGCAGTCATCACCCGCGTGCTGACCTCTCTGCAGCGGTACCCATGCTCCTCTCCGAGTCATAGGATCATGGAATGTTTTGGGATGGAAGAGAAGACATCCATAATCATGTAGTCCAAGTCCCCTGCAATGAGCAGAGACATCTTCAACTACATCAGGTTGCTCAGATCCTAGTCCATTCTGGCATGGAATGTTTCCAGGGATGGTGCATCTGTCACTTCTCTGAGTAACCTGTGCCAGTGTTTTACCAAACTTGTCATTTTTTTCCCCTTATATCTAGTCTGAATCTATGTTATTTTAGTTTAAAACTATTACCCCTTGTCCTATCTCAACAGACACTGGGGAAAACTACGCTTCCATCTCTTTTATAAGTCCTCTTTAAGTATTGAAAGGCTTAAGGTCTCTCCTCCTCTTCAGGCTGAATAACCTCAATTCTCCACCTGTCTCATACAATACTTACACAACTCCTCCACTGCAGGTGGAAGTTCCTGGCTCTGCAACATCCACTGTCCTGAGACCTCTGTCCTCCCTCACCCAATACTTCATCAGTGTCAGATCTGTGTATGATGAAGGAGACTCCTTTCCAATTACTGGCAATGTTACCACCTGTAAGTAAGGAATGGAAATACTTTTGGTGCCAGTAACAGGTGCCAAAGTTGTTCTTGGTGTGTGTCTGATCTGGGATGTTTTGCAAACTGGTTTGAGCAGCTCATGGCCAAAACCCTTGCACAAAAAATGCAGATGGTTGCTGTTCTTTGTGTGTGGAATATGTCCAATTGTTATGTTCAGAATGAGGTGGAAAGGATAAAGAAGCAAATGAAGAAAAGTGTGATGTATCACTAACCTCTGTGTCCTTGAGAGCCCTCCTAAAAACCAACGGGATATGCGTCTTCTCCATAAATGAGATAATCCTTCTTAATTAGGCCTTTAAAAATAATTTACCCCTCTCTGTCCTGATGACTGTTGTCATATGGGCCTGAAGAAGTGACAGACAGGCTGGCCTCAGACATCTGCTTGGTTGATGTTTTTCTCCCCAGCCATCTGCTCCCCACCTTGGCTCTGACAAGGCGCTGTCAGTGCCCACACCAGCTCCTTTTCCTTCTGCATCCCTCAGTAAAGGTCCCCCCGCCGCGTGCTCTGAAGGTGACTGAGCTCTCTGGGAACAGCCTCCGACTGCAGTGGGAAGCTGTTGCTGCCTCTGATGTGGTTGTCTATCAGATCAAGTGGAGTACAGTCAGTGGAGAGAAGCCTCAGGAGGTACGAACCCACACAGAGCTCTGAGGAGGCTGGGTTGGCTTCGTGCCTTGATTGGTGTCTCTGGAATCACCTGCAAGATGAGCTTAGGGTGGTGTAAAATTATTCAAGTCAACTCTCTCAAGCAATTCAACAATTCAGCAGGGTCTGTCCTGGATCTGGCTTTCAGTGGAGCAGTCACCTTGAGTGCTGGAAGCAGGAGGGGACAGCAGGGTCTGACAGGCTCTGGGAAGATTTTTCTGGAATACCTCAAGGATGAAATTTAATAGGGACAAGCAGAAAGTATTAAGCTTAGGCAGGAATAATTAACTACAGGTATACAGGATGGAGAACAAATAGCTAAGAAGCAATTCAGTAGAAAAAAGATCTGGGGTTGCAGAGAGTCACCAGCTCACAATGTCAAGTTGTTGTGGCAAGAAAAAGACAATACTAAAGTGTTTATGACTTGAGTTAGAGGTATTTCCTTTTAGACAGCTGAAGCAACTTCTGCTATCCTCAGTGCTAGTAAATACTGGTAGTTTTGGGATGCTGCTCTTCAGGAAGGATGAGGACCAAGTGAGGAGTCACAGAGGAGAGTGATCAGAGACAGACCAGGTGATGTCTTCCACCTCAAGCCCCTGTTTTCAGTACAAGGTCAAACAGCAGTTTAAATGGTGGCTTAAATACACAAATCTCTCCTGCAATGCTTCACATCTGAGCTGGAACAGGGTTGTATTGAGGCTTCTGTCCACAGCTCTTGTAAAAGCTGAAAACTTAGCAAAGGGATTCCATGCCTTAGGCAGGCTGACTGCCTTGTGTCAGAGCACGGTGTTGTGGTACTGAAGGAGCTCCTCGATCTAAGGCCATGGGCATCTGCTCTGCATGAATCAGGGATGGAATTTTGCCTTTGCTTAGATGTGTGCAACCCCAAACAGTAGACTTTGTCCCCAAAGCCCAGTGCCAACTGGTTTGTGCCTATGGGCAATCTCTGAGCCAGACACTTGGATGGCATGAACCAACTTGGATTGGATCCCTGGGAATGTGACTGACTTGTTTGTTCCTCTGCTGCAGCTCTCCATCGCTGGAAATGTGGTAACGGCTGTCCTGCCAGGCTTGCAGAAGAACACTGACTACAAAATATCCATCTGGGCCTATTACAAAGATGGTGCTCGAAGCGACACAGTTTCTGTTCATCACAGGACCAGTAAGTGACCAGTGCTCGAGATCCACAGCCTAGTGATAACAAACAGGTCATGGGATGCCTCAGAACTCATCACTGACCAGAAACTCAGACCTACCTGGTCATAGAAATCCACTTTAATACAGTGGTAAGTGTCCCCACCTGTCATGTGGGAGACCCGGGTTCGATTCCCACCAGGGAGACAGTGTTAAGAGTTGGACTTGATGATCCTTGTGGGTCCCTTCCAACTCAGAATATTCTGTGATTCGGTGATCTCCAGCTATGAAAAACGAAACCTGAATGTCTAAAAGAGGCTACAGATATTTAGTCTCTCTCTTAAAGTGTTCTCAACTTGTTCTGACAAAAACTGGCTGGGCAAACACATCAGGCTGGTCTAAGTAAGAGGTATGTGATACCCTTGACTGTGTTATATGTAGAATACATTGCTTCCCTCCCTCTGCCTCCGTGTAGTGTATTGATGCAAATGAATTGGTTTTCTGCAGGTTGTTCAGCTGAACATATCATTGTGCTTCCTAATGGATGTTTCCTGTTAGTAAAATACTGTCTGTTAAGGAGGGCAAGGATTTCTTCAGCTACATAATTGCTGAGCTGTGCTTTATCTGAGGGCACTTCAAAAAAACGGGAGAGAATCCCGCAGGCAGACTCTGCCTTGGAAGCATTATCTAAATCTGGCTTTGTACAGGCAGGAGAGCTGGTTAAAAAGGGGCACTCCCAGAGGTCCTCGTAATTAATATTGTGTGTAAAATGGCTTTGTTGGCAGTGAATGGAATACAATCCATTCAACAACAGCAGTCCTCCTCCTCCATCTCTCAGCTATCAACCTCTTTTGCAGAATAAACTCATTTAGGTTGGCGTTGAACTGATGAAGCTCAAAGTAAATGGTAATCTTGGAATAAGAAACTCAGTTTTTATTAATAATAAATAATACTATTTCTTTATAGAAAGCTGCTTCAGACAAGTACCTTGGAGCTGCATACTAACAAAGGAATAAACAAAAAAGCAAGCACCCTACAGATTATAAATGGACAATTAGAGATGCTTTGAGGGTTTGAAAAATGAATTACCATGTTTTAAACCATGATTTACAAAGTGTCACAGGAGGTCTCTCAGCCCACTGCAGATGACACGTAGCAGTGCCCTTCTGGGCACATTCGAACGAACCAGTTCTTACTGGTGTTGGCACCCTGGTGGGACATGGAAGGCAATTTGATTTCTCCTTGTCAGCTGCTGTCCTTGTTCAGGAGCAAGGTTGCCTTGGGGATGTCAGGCTTTGCCTTCTGCGTGAAGAAAGCCAAGTGCTCCAAAGAACCAGGTGTGCAGCTGGGCAGGGGGTTCAGTGCCTGGATGTGCTGGTCGGTTTGCATGAGCAGTCAGGACACTGCCACACTTCTCCCAGTCAATATTTGCATGTGAAATCAAAGTTTTTGATGGCGATTCTTTCTTTTTAATGTTTGAAGTAAGAAGTGCCCATAGAGAAGTGGCACAGGAGAAGGGGTGGCTGGTGATTTTCAGTGTTGGTCTCGGGTAGTTCAGAGGAAACAGAGATACCAGAAAATTGCTGAAGACTTGTGCAATGGATATATGGGAAGATGTGGCACTAGGCAGGACTCTGGGAAATTCTGGGATGTGGTTATATTTCAAATCTTCACTGTTTCAAGCAAAAGCTACCACTTTGTACAATGCCCAGTGGTCAGGATGTC
Source organism: Pitta sordida (assembly GCA_013390025.1). Taxonomy (NCBI): domain Eukaryota; kingdom Metazoa; phylum Chordata; class Aves; order Passeriformes; family Pittidae; genus Pitta; species Pitta sordida. The sequence continues at coordinate 54,873 of WEKX01019071.1, forward strand.
CAGAGGTGTCAATCTACATGTAAGAGCTGGTGAACAGTAACTCATCCAACTACAGCATGGCAATCTCTTATGTTATCTGGAAAGCCAGACCCCTTGGTTTGATTCTTGGGCCCTCTCCCTCTTAGTTTTCATTATAACAAGAAATTCTGGGGGCTGAAACACCAATGAAATCTGTTTCTCCTCAGGATGGCAGACTTTGGTTGCAACTTGGTGAACAGCACTGATCAGGCTGTGTTGAACAAAACAAGAAGTACATGTTAGAGGAGGTTGAGAAACCACTCTTACTTTCATCATTGCTTTTCTCTTTTCCTCTCTGGGGCAACATCCCTTTATGTAAGAATAGGTCAAGTCAAAAAGTTTGTCTTCAAAACGTCTCGATAGAATTTCCAAGAAATGCTGAAGTTTAAGGGCAGTGACTGAAGTGAAACTCAGCAGGAAACACTGGTAACACAAGATTCTCTCCCTGTCCTTCATCCTCCCAGGAATGCTTTCTTCTTTGAAGGTTAAGAAAAAAAGAGCCAGGTCAGAGCAATGCTCCTTGCACGCTGGTTCTGTGAAATAGAACCAAGTTCCTCCCCTTGGGGTGAGATGAGAAAACCAAGTTCATTTTATTCGGGACCACTAATCACTATTGTCTCACCTGAAACACCCACTTTGAGACCAAATGGGTTACACTCACAGGGCCCTGCAGACACCAATTCCTTCACGGAAAACAAGTCACCAGGAGCGTAATCCTCTTATGAAACCCAACAATATTCATCACTGCGATGTGTCATTTGAAAGAACTGGAATATTTATCATCTTTCTGATAGGAAAGAAAGTTTGTTTCAAAGTTCTGGTTTGAGATTTGTCATTTCATGAAAGCAAAATGGGTGAAAGCTTTAGCTGGAATAGAACCAAAATTTAGAGACTGATATGGTGCAGTTCCCTTCTTGCCTTCTTATCTTGCTCAGCACTCAGTGCTTAAGTTGTAATTGTGTAATTTAATATACAGAGAGAGCGAGGGGGAGTCAAAATCACTTCTGGAGTGAAGTTGTGTAGCTGGAAAGACTCAGGTCATCAGTCTTTTTTTTTTTTTAACTGTTTACATGGAGTGAGATCATTGCAACATGAATAACTGAGGCACCTTAATTTCATTCCCACCATCAGTGCCAGGTGGTCTGGGTGTCCTAGGAGGAAGGCACTCCTCCCTGCTGCTGTGCCAGTGAGAGGGGACTGGCAACCCCTTCTCTCCTTCCATGAGTCAGGACCCTCTCTGCCATTGCCTCACTATTATATGGGCCTGAAACTCAAGAAAAAACCTAGTGCCAAAGCGAGTGCCTTAGTTGTCACAAAATGCATGGAGGAAGTGGATTTAAAAAAATTCTTGGTCTTGAGTAGGGAGGGGAAAAAAGAAAAGGAAAAGTTTAGGATTATTTTTCAGTAACCCAGTTTACAAACCTTTCCCTGAAGACTTTTCAAGAGGAGGAGCAGGAACAAAAGCACGCTGATGTATTTCTCACAGACAACAAAATTGTTGCTGTGTGATTATCCATGGTTCTGATGTTTCTTCTTGTCTCTCTGCTATATTTAAACTGAATTCTCATTTGGGTTAAGACCTCTCCTTTCAGTTTGTTGTGTAACTTGTCAAGTGTAACAAAGTCCTTATCCTTGACCAAAGGCTTTACACAGTGATCACTCGTTATATTAATAAACAACATTAGTGGTACTTCAGACCAACACAAACCTTCCATGTAAGCACATGAGAGAGAAGATGATGCTTCCCGGGAGAGGAATCTGCTGGGACGTGGAGGAGTTGCTGAATGCTGATCCTTGGAAAGTACTGGAAGGAATAGCTTTGGTCCTGCTGAAAAGCAGGCAAGGACCCCCTTCTGCACTGAGGACCCCCTTCTTTCATCCAGACTGAGGAAAAGGAGCTTAAGCAAAATAAAACAGTCTTGAAAAACAAGGAAAGAGATGTTTGGTTCAGAACTGCTGCTGAAGAGAGGCTGAACCACCCTGGCTGACTTTGCACTGAAGTGTTAATTACAGAGTACTTATGTGCCCTGTTGCTCCAGCTAGGATGTGCCAGCAGCATCTCCAGCTTGGCACTGGAAAATGCCTTCTAGTTCTTTGTCCAGCTGCTTGATGAGCTTCTCCTAGCAGAGCATACATGGCAAATACAAGGGCCTGAAATGTAGGGATGAAGCTTCAACCCATGGCGACAAGGGGAAAACCATGGCTTATATTGAATATACATATATATACATATATATAAAATAATCCTTGCAGATGACCATTTTGATGGAGCCCAGCATTTCATTCTCATTTGAAAATGTGCCTGTGATGCCAGTTAGACCTGAGGCAGGCTGGGATTCCTCCTATGGAGGAGCAGAGGTAACTGAAGGCACAGATGGTGTCCTCTGTGTCAGAGATGTTTCTATCCTCCTGGGCAGCTTCAGGAGGTGACCTTTCCCTTGGCTGTCAGATCCATGCCATCAAATTCTGCCAGGCCTGAGGGCTTTCCAGATTAAACTGGACTCAGAAGACTTTCCCTAACTTTTCCTTTAAAGTTCACTTAAGCAGAGTCTCCACTTACCTCAGCTGCAGGAAACAGCCAGTGCAGCCAGCAGAGATGCACATAGAGCACTGACTAATAATAGTGCTGCTGAAGTGACTTTACCTCCCACACTTGTTTTCTTCTCTGCTTTACCTTGTGGTGATGCACAGCAACAGCCTCCAGCCTGATTCAGCTGCTGCAATCTCGGTTCAGCCTCAGTAAAAGTAAGCTCGTTTTATACAGAAGAGGAAAGGAGAATCAATGAAGATGCAAATAATCCTCACTTAACGTGTGCTCTAAGGTCACCCCAGACTTTGCTGGGTGGGCAGAAGAGTCTTACAGGTAAAACTGCAGAATAGAGATCTGGGTGTGTGTCCTTGACTGCCTTTAGGGCTCACCCATAATTTGTAGTGCCTTGTGAATAAATTCTTCTTTTTCTCTGTCAAAGACTTTTGTGTCTTCTTACCAGCACGAGTTCAAGGCACTTGCACTTATGCAGAGCAAGACAGTGCTTGCAAACAAGCCCCAGGAGTAGATGACCCCATCCTCTTGAGCTCTTTGTTTGAACTGATTTAGCCTCCTCTGTCTTTCCCTTACTAACTTTCAATCTCTGCTCAGAGAAATCACTCCAGCATAACAGCCTCTGTCGTCAGGTCCAGTTTGCTGCACAGCAGGACCCCAGGGAAAGAAATGCATTTACGTAATTAAAAATTGCTCCGCTTTGGTCTATGACAACCCCTTTTCTGGCTGACTGTGGCTCAGCCCATCACCTATTGGGGATCCATCCATACATCACAGTGCAGGGCCAGGGAAGGGGGAGTAGCTCAGATGGTGTCGTGTACCCAGTCCTCAATGCTGAGGATGTTGATGCCAGAAGCACTAGACAAAACTGTGGTGTGCTGGATGCTTGGAGTGTTTTAAGAGTGATTTTAAAGCAGAAATAAAAAACTGGAAAGTATTAGAAATTATGATGAATTAACTTCAACACATGATCCAGGTTTACTTTGCAATAAAGCTGTTTGTCTCCAGATCCCTGGTGAAATTCAGTCCAGTTTGGGCCTTTATAAAGGGTATGCTTTGGTGTTTGCCTGTGAAGTATAAAAAGGACTTTTTTCCCTTATGCTTCCTGGACTCTTCTCCCTTTCCAAGAATTTTTCCTGTGTCCTAGGCCTTGAATTGCTGAACGGTTGTGTTGTACCGGGCAATTCTCATCCCTCTAGAATCAGTTTTCTCTCTTGCCTGTTCCCCAAGTGGCTGCTTCTGCTCGGAGCATTGGTTGTCTGCACACCAGAGCACCGAAGTGTTCAGAAATGGGCCTGCAAGCAAGTGCTGCTGGCCCCATTTATAGGCATCACTACCTGCCTTTTATGCTGGTCACCTTTCATCCCCGTTGCAGATTCCCGGAGCCCACCCACCAATCTCTTCATTGACTCCGAGACCCCCAGCAGCCTTCAGGTGCACTGGACCCCCCCCGACGGCCGTGTGCAGCACTACAAAATCACCTACAGCCCTGTTTCTGATGCTGCTGCCCAGCAAATAGTAAGTCTCTGGCTCCTTTGTAGGTGACAGACACGGAACCAGAGGGACATGGGAACAATGTCATGCCCGGGGGAACTGTGCTCATTCCAGTTGGATTTGCCATAAGGATATCTGGTTTTCAGGACTATAAAAACAAATATCTCTTTGCTGATGTGTTGCTTTGTGAACAGGATCCCAAAGCTTTTTTTGTAATTATGATATTTTTGTCCATTGAAGCTGCTAATAATGCAGCTTTCTCCGTTCCCTGAACTGGGACGGGGAATAAACCTACTGCCCCTTTGATTCAGGCAGATCAAATATTTTCCTTTTAAAACACAGATTTTCTAGTCAAACTCAGACCAGTTACCCTGTTGTAAGGCACTTCCTCTGCATTTCCATGGGGGTCTTTCCATGGGTAAATGCTTTTCCCCTGGATATGGCTAATCCAAACACATAGTCAGCCTTCCTTGGCTGAGCTGAGCAGTGATACTGCCCCACGGCCCAGGACTGAACACTCGAACTCCTGTACCTAACTCTGAGGTGTGAATAAGAGCTAGAACGAGAAGTCTGCCCAAATATTTGGCTCATTTTTCATTCCATTTCAGATCATGGCTTCTGGCAAAAGCAACAGTGTGACCCTGCAGTCACTGCTGCCTGATCGAGCCTACAAGGTGACCATTTCTGCCATCCACTACACGGGAGAGAGCGAGAGCATGTCCACAACAGGACGGACAGGTAAATGTATCAGTCAGAACATGCATGTTCTTCACAGCCCTCCATCAGTTCCGAGGAAATCTCTGTCAAGGCAGCAATGTCCTCACAACTGCTAGGGTTTTTCTCAGGAGGATGGACTACTGGCCTTGAAAAGTGAAAATCCTGCCTCGATTTCTCTACTTTTGTGTATTATTGATAATTCTGGGATGAGTGCGAAGGGCTGGTGGCCCTCTGGGGCTTGAGCCAGGCACCTCTGTGCTGAATAACAAAGCTCAGGCATGGCCTCAAGGTGTGCCAGGGGAGGTTCTGGTTTTTCCTCGATGAAAGAGTGGTTGAGTATCAGAACATGATCCTTGGGGAAGTGATCAACACAGAAGTAGATTATGGTGCTTTGCAATGGGATTGAGTGGACATGGCACTATTTGGTCAAAGGTTGGACTTGATCTTGGAGGTCTTTCCCAACCTTTATGGTTTTATGATTGCTCTCACTTTCAGCTCCAGTGTTGTCTAAATTCCCTTCAATACGAGGATTTGTTCCACCTAAGCCAGAGGGTAAGTATTTTCCTATGAAGTTCTGCTTTGCTGTTGCTTTTAATTCAGTAGTAAACAGCACAGTGTGGACTCTGCAAGGCAGCAGGAACGGGTCTGTCATTTAGTTATTGGCAGATACCCTTGAGGACTGTCCAAGGACAACTAGAAACCTCAGAACCTCTTAAAATCAGACTCAACTTAGTAAAGAGACTGATAGTATTTATAGGACTTCTGCATAACTTGACCAAAAGACAGCAAAGGAAAGGATGACGTTTCAAGTTCTCTGCAAAGTCCCTTATTAAATTTAATGAGCATATGTTCTCATAGCTGATATAAAGCAAACTATGAAATGGATTAGAGGGAAATGTTGAATTAACAGGGCTATACAAAGTTATTAAGAAGTAAATATTAGAATACAGATATTATAGCAATGCTGACTTGTCTTGATTATTTGAAACTATTAAAAAGAACTTTAGTTTTAAAATTTATTGAGGGAAGATTGAAGAATGAAGCAGCTTAGATGAAAAAAAATATTAGTCTTTAACCAACAAAGGACATATCAGAGTAAGTTTTCAAATGGTTTATTGAGGTGTTCAGATCACAGTGGAAAAGTCCAGTGAACTTTCAAGTAGAATACAAGCCTCCCATAAGGCTGGATGAGTCACCTTGTAGAATTTAATATAGCTGTTTGTCCATGAAAGCTGAAAAGACCAGAGAAGAAATATTAAATTCTGTATGTTTTATAAAGTATCTTTTTTTGAAGAAGGGGAGATGATATGTAACAATGCTGGGAAAACATTTGGATGTGCAGTAAAAGACTCCAATATTGATATATCACCAAATTATTGAGAGAAATGGTCTGACATTGCAGGAGTGAATGTTTATTGTACAGTGAATAACTGTATTGGGCTGGGATTTGGAGAGAAAAAAACAAAAACCAAAGAGAATAACAAGACAGCAGGAATCCTAGGCTAGAAAGTCTAGGGGAAAATCTTCAAAGCAGAAGTGAAACTGCCAGTGTCAGGGATCCTTGCCCCGACTCTGATACGCTTCACCTAAGCTGAGCATTGCCAGATCAAAGAGCTGTGAGCAATCCCAGTGCCTCCAGCCTGGGAATGGGGTGAGAATTGTCAGGGATGTTGGCAAAAGGGACCCTGGGGCCTGGGCAAGGGTCAGAACGAGCTCACTGACTCCAAAGTATAAAGTCACATACCTAGGAAATGGAGAAGCTTATAGCCTGCTGACATGACTTCGGGAACATGTCTTTTTTGGTTTTTCCTTCACCAGTCTTCAGTTCCAAGGAGGCTGTAGAAAGACTTTTTACAAGGGTGTGGAGTGGTAGGACAAGCGGGAATGGCTTCACACTGAGGAAGGGCAGCTTTAGATTAGATATTAGGAAAAAATTCTTTGCTGTGAATGTGGCACAAGTTGCCCAGAGAAGCCCCATCCTTATTCAAGGCCAGGGAAAGAGCAGTGTATATGTAAGAGCCATAAATCAGATCATCCTTTGTGCAGGACATTGCTCCACAACTAGGGGCTGGTCAAGATCAAAGAGATGGTTTTGAGGTTCAAGTTTCAGAAACTGATTTTTTAACTGGTTTCCATAAATTCTTAAATAATTCTATCCCCAGTTCTACAGGAATTGTGATATGCAGGTATAAAACTAAGCATCAGGTTGAGCAGTTGAGCTCATGGCAACTTGTAAGTCTTTGTGGTTCAAATCTCTGCTTCAACAGTCACGTCAGAATCATAGGCTTGGGTGCTCTTTCTTGATCATGAGGAACGGCATTGAAACTCCTACAGGCTTAGGAATCTGGGTCTTTTGTGGAGGAGAAGTAACCCCCTTTAAATTTTTTACACATTTTACAAAGGTTAGGTATGAAAAATTCAAAGGCCTAACTTTCTGATGAGGTATGAGATGGCATTGATGCAAGGATGGCAAGGCTATAAAGAAGTCTCAATATAATGATCTCCTGGATTCTGTTATACTGATGACCTAGAAAACCATTTGTGAAACAAGCAATCTTGTCAAGTGTCCTTGAGTTTCAGGGACATTTCTCATTTTGTGTCAAGCATTCCCTTCGTCCCAGCTCCATCTGGCATCCATGGCTGGGATTTACATGGCAGCAGATAATTGAAAGTAGCATTTGTGAGCTGTTTTCTGAAACACCCCGTTACCTGAGCCTTTCAAACAGAGAGTGCTCATGACCCTGGTGCCTCATGCTCCAGCTTCACATCCCAGTCTCTTCTCCTCTGGTTTTGCTTTCTGTCCTCTAGCATCCCAGAGGATTCATCAAGGGAATTTCTGAAAGACAAACTGCAAAACTTTGTCAAAACACTTCGTGTTTTTCTAAAGAATTCAAAAGCCAAGCTCTTCAGTAGACATACAGAGAGGCTGTGTGTATTTTGAGTTTCAGGTACAAAATTTGGAACTGCAGCTATCTCTCTTTTACAACACCACTGAGGCATGGTTAAAAAAATAAAATTAAAGTGCTTTGATGTCTGTCTTTAAAGAGAAACTTGCCAAACATGATGCTCCCTTGTATTTCATATCATAAGGTGCCAGGTGAGTTAGTCAAAAGAAAGCTATCATAAAGATGTTTGATGATGAAAGACAGTATTTTTATTTTTGTGATGGGCAAGCCAAGAAACAACATTTATGTTTGCATAAACAAAGATTCTCTCATTCTCCATACTCATACAAACAAGGTTAGAGTCCAGGCTCTGATTTCAGCTGCAGAGCATTCAAAATTTTGCTGTGTTTTTCCTTTGCTCTGCCTAGAGGAACTGTGTACATTTTACTTGCATAATCCTCTGCTGTCTTTTTTCCCACTAACCGTTTTTCCCTTTTATTTTGTCCTCACAGCCTGCCCCACCATCACCTCTGCGGAGGGCTCCGGACGAGGTACAGTAGCAGATCAAGCCCAGGGGTGCTGGGCTGTGACTGAAAACACTACCTGGTCTTGGCTTTTCAGACATACACAGGAGCTGAGCAGGGAGGAAAAGTCCCAAGGAAAAGGGGAAAAGTCTGAGAATTAAAATAGGAAAATATCCTTTATTAGGCAGAAGATATTCTGCAGTATCTCAATTGGTATTCCCTGCTGCTGCTTCAGCTCCTGCTCTCGGCTGTTAGTGCTTAATGCCAGGATTTTCACTGCCCTTAAGGAAGCAAAGCTTCAAATAGCCATTGAATTTCAAGATGATTTCAATTACTAACTCATACAGGCTTCTCAGTCTGTCAAATGTAAAACCTCTCAGTCTGTCCCCACGATCACCTTTGTATTCTCTGGGGGAGGGGGTAGATGCCTGAGGAGTTCCTTGCAGCCAGGCTGTGTGGAATTTTCTAGGGCCATAACAGCTCTTCATGCTGTTGGGGCTGCTGGATATATTTCTTACTCAGAAAGTGATTATTCTGCTTATAAAGCAGCATCACCTCCTTCCCAGATAGTGTCGTGAGATGGGTGAGATTGAGAAACTGGCTCCAGTTCTCAGCTCTGGTTACTCCATGGTTCAGTCACTTAATCTTTGCTCAGTTCCTAGCCCTGTCCCTCGCAGCTCACGGGGATGTGCATCCCTGCCAAGGAGACTCTCAGCACTGTTGCCCTGTCTATGGATGTAGACGCCAAAGCAATCAAATCATAAAGCCATAGCAGGTGTTGAGCAAGGTGGCAGGAGCAGCCCATCTGCTTAGTGGCTCACTGAAACTCTTCCGTGGAAGATTTATGGTATGATGGAACACCTGGAAGTGTTCAAGGTCCGATTGAATGGGGTTTGGAGCAACATGATCTAGAAGGTGTCATCCCTGCCCATAGCAGAGCATTTTGAACCAAATGGTCTTTAAGGGCCTTTCCAATTCAAGCTGTTCTATGATTCCATGGTTCTGTGACAATAATGTGATTATATTACAACACATTTTTAATTATGACTCAAGCCTTCTTTTCAGTCTTTACACTTCCAGCTTTTAAAGGAAGTTCCAGTGCCAGAAGATCCATATCAGAGATTAATGGCCCTTGAGTAGGTCACTTATTTTGGCAAAGTCCCTAGTACTGCTGGAAAATGAAAAAAAAAACCCAAACAAAAACACCCTGCACCAACCTCCAGGTGATCAAGCCAAGAAAAGTGCAGAAGATTGTAAATAGTGAAGGGGTGAGGGAATTCAGACTGAAAACACTGCATTGAAATGAAGTTGTACTCCTTCCATTGGCTAAAGAAGGAACCATTTCCTTCACCCAAACTGCTGCAAACTCAGATAACGTAATAAAGAAGCCAAATTGTGAGATCTTATCTCCCTGAGCAGAAAACTGAAATGAAAATCACTTGGAGCTTTAATAATGAGCTGGGAGAGAGAAATGAAGTTGCATGAGGCAGGGAGCCGATGTCAGAGGTGTCCGGGAGAATATCTGTAGACCACATAAGGCAGGTCACCCCTGGGTGTCTTGTGAAAATTGAGAAAAATTGAATTGCTTATATGATAAAGTTCTTTCCTTGGTTTCTGATTCTCATACATAAGGCTTTTCCAGGCAGAAATAATTCTCCCCCCTTGCTGGCCATTACTGGGCTGGTTCCTTGTCTTTTGAATATTTTACATCTAGTTGAAAAGGAGGAATTGTTGGAGTAACGTCTTTCTCATTTGTTTTTCATTCTGAAGATTTGAAAACAGAATTGTGAAAATCTCCTCCAAGAGGAAGAGATTATATCAAGTGTGAACACAGGATACAGACAAACTTATTTTTCCTGGCTGCAATTTGTGGTGTACATTCAAGTTTGGATGGTCTTGCTGGTACCGTGTCACTAAGGCATTTACACCTATTGCCTTCTCAGTGCTAATTTTACCTGCTCCTCAAACACACTTCTGTACTCTTGTCTAATCACTGATTTTTCTGTTTGTCTTTGTTCGTTCCAGGATTTGATATGATGGAAGTCTTTGGCTTAGTGGAGAAGGAATATTCCTCCATTAAAGGCGTAGCCATGGAGCCCTTTGTGTTCAGCGGTTCCCGGACCTTCACCCTGTTCAGGGATATTCAGCTGACCCAGAGAACCAGGTGGGAGCAGAACTGTGACTGGTCCTCAGTCTCATGCACGAACATTTGCTATGTGCACGGGAAAGGAAGGCCACAGATCTGGCAAGGGATGGTGCAGCCCCACGGACAACTTCTAAGTGAAATGATAAAAATGATGAGCTAAATCAAACCACTGGTAGACTGAAAAGAATGCCAGAGGGGTTTTACTTAATGTATTCATAAATAAACCTCTGACTCTCCTCAAGATGAGTTGGAACATGTCACGCAGAAGTTAAGGGGACACAATAGTATTTATTATATCTTTTGTGCAGAAAACATTTTCACAGTGATGATTTTCACTCTACAAAATCACTTTTTCCAGCAGTGTTAGTTGCTGTGATGGACATCAGGATCATGCCACGTATAGACATTGCACCATTCTTTAGGCATTCTGTCCACAGCCACCTACACATCAGTGATGGCAGTTTGAGGTCACATTTTCATCTTCAATCCCTTCTCCCAACATTTCTGGTTTAGAAACAGCACTTTGCTTTAGAAAATATTACTTTCATAGCTGCTCTCCACAGCTTGGGCCGTGTTGATGAGAGGGAGTAACCATTGACTCTTGCGACTTGACCCCATTTCATTGCATACAAAGCGTCTCTGCAGGGTCCGATTTGGGCCAGGCAGCTCCCATGACCTCATTCACTTTTTATGATTATGAATCATGAGTGATTTGACTCCTGACATTCATTGCTACTCTGTTTAAAGACTAATTACTGAGACATTGGCTCTGTTTAATCTTAAAGAAGCAAAGCTTCTTAGAGTAAACAGAGTGGGGGAGATTCAGAGAACTCTTTGGTCTGAATTCTCAGAAAATGATGGGCAAATCCTTTTGTTCAGCTGTTATAGATGCCTTTCCAAGGACATCACTCCTTAAGAAACTGAGAGAGAAAGAAAACCCTCGTATTAGTTATTATTCAGCCCTGAAAAGATCTTTGATTGGTTGTGTATATGCCCATGCAAATGTGTCCTGTTTCAGGTTACAGATGTGTTTCAGGCATAACCAATTTGACCTTCCTCAGTTGCCTGGTATCCTCTCACTGCTGCTGAGCCAGAATCTTGCGGCTGGGATGTGAGGACCCAGTGGGGGCTTTTCTGTGAATCAATGTTTGTACTGATTTAGAATCATAAAATCATTAAGTTTGGAAAAAACCTCTAAGGTTGAGTACAGCTCTTACTCTTAATGCTGCCAGGTCCACCACTAAACCATGTTTCTAAGCCAAGAGATTTCTGCCAGAGTTTAAAGATTTAAGCCATGATATATCCTGGGTATATTTACCCCATGATGTATCATTTACACCATGATAGATCCTTGTTGAAAAGGAGACTTGGGGAAGTGTTTTGGAGCCTGGCAGGGATGTTTTGTAAGTCTCCAGTAGGCTCTTTTTTTGAAAGCATTAGGAGTGTGCCTTGGCATTTCCTGAGGTGGCTCTGGTAGTGATGGACTGACACTGACATGGACCTGAGCATCCCCCAGGCATGAGGGGAAGGCTTATGGGCGCTCATCACTCAGCACAGACTTCAACAGCCCGAGAGAGATCCACAGTTAGGGGCCAGGCTCTTTCTAGGCGTATCATGATCAACTCCCAGGACTGAAGCTTTTCCAGACCATTCTGCCTAGGAAACACCCTGGGTGAGCCCTGCCTGGAGGATGTTGCCTGTTGTCTTAAGCCACTGATGTTTCCTTGGCTTGTCTTGTTCCAGTGATGTCCACCTCTTTGCAATCCCACCCGAGCACACGATCAGCATCCTCCTGCGCCTCCTGCCTGAGACCCCCAAGGAGCCCTTTGCCGTGTGGCAGATAACAGACGAGGACTTCCAGCCCCTCCTGGGAGTTAACCTTGACCGTAAGGTTTCTTGTTGAATACATGAAACTCAGGCATTTGCATATGTTTTGTGAGCAGAAGGACTTGCTTTGGCATTCACTTGTTAAGTTCTAATGGCTTTGTTACCCAGCAGCAGTTTTTGGGGAAGATGTGTTGTTGCTGCCAACCTTGCATTTAAAACACTGCCTAGTGCAATTAAATGACATATTTTAATTTTTATTCTGCTTGCAACCTATTCCTTGTTTTTACATATTCCTTTCCATTGTTTGGAAGTATTTCATGATAACATATGAAATCTTTCACCATGATTAAGCCTAATTGTTTGGTATTGTACAAGTGTGTGAAATCAATTTCTCTTTTAAATCTAAGCTGTTATTTGTCCTATTTTCCCTGTAGCCAGTAAGAAATCCTTGACCTATTTCAATCATGACTACAAGGCTGATTTACAGGAAGTCTCCTTTGACCAGCAGGAAGTGAAGAAGATATTCTATGGGAGCTTTCATAAGGTCCTTATCAAGAGAGGGAGAAATGTGGCTCATGATCTCACTCTGGGCTGGGAGTGTTATGCCAGCAGTGTCTATTGTCCAGAGTGAGGAGTGATTATCCAAAAGCTTTGCATCCCACTTCCTAGGGAACTGGCAAACCTCTTTGATACGCTGAAATTTAGAGTTGTAAAGAATTTAGGTTCATCTCATGGTCAAAATGTACTTTCCACATATTGATTACTTCCCCTAAAAACTTCAAGACCAAGGTGGTTTTTAGGTCATAATAAGAAGGAAAAATTGAAAAATCAAAATTACTTTAGAATTTCAGATTTTGATGTCCATTGAGTGCTAGAAGAAAGGAAAAAGGAATCCAGCCTTGTGAGAAAGTCAATTATCACTCATAAGAGGGTGGGGGGGGTTTGCCATCTAGATCCTCAGAGCAAAGGTATTGCCCCCAAATGAGCAAGAAACACTTTGCCTCACTCTTGAGGGCAGGGTCATTATTCAGCTAGTTCTCAACACTGATATATTTAATACCACAGCTCCAGAAAGGCTTCTCCCAAGGAGAGGTGAGGGGATCGACATGGGAAAGTGCAGTGCTGCACAGCAGGCACAGCACATACTGAAACTTATTCCTGAGCCCTCATGATCCATTCACTCATTAAAACCACGTCACAGCACCAGCAGCAGTCTGGGAATTGGGCAGAAGGCATTATTGTCTGTAAGAGACTCCCTCATCCTGTCGCAGAGCTTCAACACTCCTTTTTCCACCTACTGCCCAGGTGCACGTGGCCGTGAGCCACTTCAAGATCAAACTCTATCTGGACTGCAAGAAAATAGCGGAGAAACCCATCAACACAGTCGGCAGCATCTCCACTGCTGGTTTCATCATGCTGGGAAAAGTGACAAGGACCAGAGGACCCAGGAGTGGGTCTGCACCGGTGAGTCCCAGTGGTTTGTGCTGCTGGAGAGCAGGGGGTCTTACATCTGGATCTAGTACAGTGGTAAGTGTCCCCACCTGGTGTGTGGGAGACCCGGGTTCAATTCCCGCCAGGGACACAGTGTTAAGAGTTGGACTCGATGATCCTTGTGGGTCCCTTCCAACTCAGAATATTCTGTGATATTCTGTGGATGGGGTGTGCAGATGGAAAGGAGTGCCACGTCCCAGCACTCAGGCTCTGCATCCCTCCCACTGCTGCTGTGATGCACAGCCATGCTGTGATCCTGCTGATCCCTGTGATTTTAGTGAGGTTTCCCAGCATGAGGAATGTATGCTTGTCCCTCTTGCCTCCTGCCTGGGTCTGGCATGTCCCAGAGCTGCCTTCTGCTGGCTGCATCCTCTGGGGGAGAGGGAAGCACAGCTCCTGCACTGAGATGCTAAAGTAGACATGAGGGTTTGGGAATTGCTTCTGCAAGGGAAGGTTGTGCACAGCAGCCCCCATGATGTCGGGAAATGCTGGTGGCTGGACGCAGCAGGGCTGGATGAGCCTCGGTCTCCAGTGTGTTTGGACTTGCCTATCTGCATGCAAATGAGAGGGAAATAATCTTCACTATCAGCTCTTTATCAGCTGCTGCTTGGGAAAAAAATCAGCCCAAACAGTGTGTGCCAGGCTGTGAGTATGTCCTTATGCATCAGAGAGCTGCTCCCTGCCGGGGGAAAGAATCTGGGAATGTGTGGCTTCGGTGTCCTGTCCTGTGACAGCCCAGGGCACAGTCCTAAGGGCAAATCATCCGTGTATGCCTTTTCCTGGCACTCTGTTCCATATTTACTCCACGGAACAGGAGTTTTAATTATGTGCACAATCAGTGGCAAGTTCATCACTCATAATGTGCTACCGGGGCTATAGGAAATCATTCACCACTGATGTGAAGCTTTTGCTCCTTGGCTCAGTTTTTAGATCTAGAGATCTGTGGGTAAACAGCTCATCAGGTGATTTATAACTCCCCTTGCCTCAAGGCAGTGCAGTGGAAACAGTTTGTCCCATCTGCCTTCCCAGCTGCAGAGAAGCAGATGTCTGGGACACACACCCCAAAAAGTGGACACTGGAATTGCCTGTAAGACATCGGGTCTGCTGTGTAACAAACCAGGGGACAGTGGTATTCAAGCAGTATTTACTTATTTTATAAATAAATTCTGTGGCAATTTGATCACAAGCCTGTGTCCATCAAGGCAGGAGTCTGTGCTTCCCTTGTCCCTCCCAAATTCTCCCTGCTAGCAGCTCAGCTAGACAGGTTTAGCCAAGTAATGAACAGCTTTGTGCCATCCCTACTCCCATTGCTTTTCGATCCCAGCAACTTTTCACATTTTCCACAGCTCTGCTGCCCTTGAGAAGACAGAGTGCCTCATTACTGGTTCTCACGAAACCTTATTTAATTTAAGATATCTTTAAATGCCACTTGATCTACAGGGCTCATCTATATCCATATGCTGCCTGTCACCCTCCCTGGGCTGTACAGCTTGCTTCTTGCTAAATGCATGGAATGAAAGGGGAAAAAAAAGATGAGACATGGTGTCAAGGAAAGAAAAAATAATCTCTACCTCATTATTTTGTTTGGCTTTGTGCAGTGTGTGCTTCTTTGTTAATCAGAAGGGAAAGATGTGCTGATTGTGAGGGACACAGTGAGAGAGACTGGTTGGAGTTTCCAGGGAAGGGATCACATCTGCCCTGGGAAATGCTGCTGCCATGTTTACTCTTGTCTCCATGCCTCCAAGGGGAGCAAATCAAAGTTTGCTTTCACATTTTGGTGATGCTGAAGCCCAATTACTTGAGAACCTGCTGCTATTGCAGGGCTGTGAGTAAACTGGAGACTTGACTTTGTTGGTGTGAAGCTACTGCCTGACTTGCTTAGCAAGGCAGAGACCTGGGGGGTTGTGGAGTACTCAGTATCTGGGGGTACTTTTCATATTGTGACTTTTTTGGGAGCACAGTTATACTTGGGATCACATGGAAGAGTCCTGTCAAATCATCACTGAAGATTATTTCTGTCACTCAGACATCACGAGATTTGGTGATGGATGGGGGATGCCAGTGCTACTTTCTTATCAAACTCTCTGTTTTCCCCAGTTCCAGCTGCAGTCTTTGAAGATCTTGTGCAGCAGTGTCGGGGCAGAGGAAGACAGATGCTGTGATCTCCCTGCACTGGTAAGACAAGAGGGACCACTCTGCTCATTGACATGAAGTTGGGAATGATGGAACAAGTCCATAGGACTGAAGTGGCACTGCAAAAGATTTTGACAGACTCAAGAGGGAAAATATTTTTTTGTCTCTTCTCTTGGTAATAACGTCAGTGTGTTTCTTGGTGAAGTAAACAAAACTATGTTTGCTTCAAAGAGAAAGAAAACTTCAAATCTTGGTGCAGTGTCTGTCCCTCCTGTCATGACCTCAGCCGTGAGGGCAGCCCTGACAGTCCTACAGCTTCGCTGCCATATCAGCCCTGAGGCACAACATTCCCCACTCCTCCTTTCACTTTTCTTCTCAACACAGAAAACTGCTTTTTAGGGTATATAAATACTTAGAAAGGAGAAAATTATCTTCCAGTATGTATTTTGTGTCTTACAGGCAGGGATGGTTCGTATCTTTTTATTTTAACTGAGTGATATGATCTAGATGTTAGAGTGATATGATCTAGATGTATCTAGAGGTAGATGCTGGGTTAGTTGGATTATAGGTTAGACTAGATGATCTTCAAGGTCCTTTCCAACCTTATCTATACTGTGATACTGTTATTTGACAGAAAAATAAAGCATTTGGTTGCTCACAAAAAGTTTTCAATGAACTAGAAGGAAACAATTCTTCAGCTGAAATACTGAATTCTTCAACTGAAATGCTGAATTTTGAAACACTGAATATCTCACTTGTGATCCATCCTGCTCTTGCTATGCAACTGCTCACGACTCTTTGCCTTGATTTCATTTCAGAGGGATGAGGAGACCTGCCCTACCTTGGCTCCTGTCTGCTCCTGTACTTCAGGCCGCCCAGGTTTGCCAGGACCTCCAGGGCCCCCTGTAAGTTCACCTTTCCATGCAGTGTGTCCCATGGGCTGCTGTTGCTTCAGGGTTTTGGGGCATGAGGAAAATGTTCCTGGGGCTCCATGAGGTTTTAGAATCGCAGAGTTGTTCAGGTTGGAAAAGGTCCTTAAGATCATTAAGACAGCACTGCCAAGTGCCAACTAAACCTTGTCCCAAGTGCCATGTCTACACACCTTTTAAATCTCTGCAGGGGTGGTGACTCCATCCCTGCTCTGAATAGCCTGTTCCAATGTTTGAAAACCCTTTGGCAGAAAAATTCATCATCATATCTAATCTAAACCTCCTGTGGTGCAACTGGTGATAATTTCCTCTTATCTCATCTCATCCCAGGGAACTTTAAGGTCCTACTTGTGCCAGAGCTGCCCTTCAGATTTCAGATACTGATGGAAGGGGGAGATGGCAAGTTGGCAATGCAACAGCTGCAGCTGGGAACAGGCTGAGCAGTTCCTGCTACACTAATCCTCTTAGGAGAGGAGGACAGTTCACTGTCAGTGTCTGCAGAGATTTCATGGTTCGGAAGCTCTGAAACTCTCTGTAAATTTTTTAAAACTCCCCAATCAACCCACCACAAAACCTTCCTATATGGATCCGATGTTAAATTGGAGTCTTGTAAGACGCTGTGTGGGTGGACAGTGTAAAGAGAAAGGGGAAACTTTGCAATCCTCTCTTTCCCCAAAGCTCTCTTTCTTTTCAGTGAATGTCACTTGCAAGAAAACCCTGAGGAAACGAGGGGGAAAAAAAAACAGTCATTACATATGCAATATGCTCAGGGATAAAGGGCAAATGCAGTAATCTGCCATACCCCATTATGGATGCAGGAGAGTCACCATGGGCTTAAATCACAGGAGAAAATATTCCAGTTAAACACCAGGAAGCAGTTATCAAAACATCTGCATTTTTTGAGTTTTGGGAAAAAACATTTTATTTGCATAAAACAGCTGAAACCTGACAGTCTGTCAGAGCACCCCCAGTTCAGCCGCTCCAGGTGCTTTTCTCCTGGAAAATACGTAACCATTAAAAAAACATTCGCTTCCTTTCTGAAGTGAAAAAATCCCGGATCATCTCCTGCATTGCCCTGTGGTTCAGCTGTGAGTTCAGCCCCGTTCAAGGAACAGCTCCTCGTTGCAGAGTAATTACTTGCTCATTCCGGTGGAAGTTTAATTAACAGCACACTCCACTGTCACAATTTGCTTCAATATCCTAAGTGCATAATTACCAGCTTTCATTGCCCTGTGGTTTAAGCGTTTCCACCGACAACTCCTTAAAGAGCAGAACTCCTTAAAGCATTAGAGGAAATCTGGTTCTGACACATAACCTTATCCTCGCACCACTAAACCATTGGTAATTTGCTGCAGTTCCAACAGCCCTCATTGCTATTTTTAAAACTCCGGTTAGCAAGACTATGTCCCACCTTGCATCTATTGCTGCCCTTAATGAGTGTTTTTGACCAGATGCAGCTGCCTTGTGAAATGAGTTTCTGAAAGCACCTTTCCCGAAGATCTCTGCCTGTGCTTCTCAGTTCAAATCCACTGGGTTTTTAGAGTCAAGAATAGCAAATTTCAGATTAAGATATTGCAAATTCACATGATACTGATTTGTGCCAGAAGGCTGGTTTTCGTTCCCCACCCAGCAGTTTGGCAAAGCTAAGCCAGGTCTCCCAGAGCCAGTTGCTGTCCCTGATCTCAGCACATGTTTCTGCTCTGGTTAAGAGAGTGTAAAACCCAACAGAGTCCCTAAGGAGTGCAGGTATGAGCACCCCTTCTTTTTTTTCTCGAGTGTGTTCCCATGTCCCTCTGTCTTGTCGTGTTACCTCAGCGTGGATCTGCTGGGGGAATTGGAGGGAGGTTGGACAGGTTGGAACACAAGCCCTGTGAGGAACGACTGAGAGAGCTGGGGGTGTTCAGTCTGGAGAAGAGGAGGCTGAGGGGAGACCTTATCGCTCTCTACAACTACCTGAAAGGGAGCTGTAGTCAGCTGGGTGTCGGTCTCTTCTCTCTGGCTACAAGTGATAGAACAAGAGGACACAGTCTTAAACTGCGTCAGGAGAGATTTAGACTGGACATTAGAAGGAACTTTTTCACAGAGAGGGTGATCTCTCAGTGGAATGGGCTGCCCAAAGAGGTGGTGGAGTCACCGTCCCTAGAGGTGTTTAATAAAAGGTTGGATGATGTACTTGGTGGCATGACCTGGATATTAGGGTAGTGTGTTATAGGTAGGATGGTGTGTTGGTAGCAGGATGGCAACAGGTTAGGGAACAGGTTTGGTTAGGTTAGGTAATAGGTGATAGGTTGGACTTGATGATCTCTATGGTCTTTTCCAATCTTACTGATTCTGTGATTCTGTGAATTTCATCTCTTCCTGCTGGGGTTGAGTGCAGAGTTCCCACTGCTGAGGCTGTGCTCCTTTCTTCTCCCCTTTTCCACATTTCCTGGATGACTTGTTTCATTTTCTCATTGTCTCTATTTGCTATGAGCTCTCTGGGGCAGGAAACGTCTTTCACTATGTGCAGCAAAGTGCACAAAGTTCTGCCCTCCAGGGCTCCTGGCTACAATGCAAAGAATATGATGACATATTTTGTGTCCCACTGCAGGGCAGCCCCGGGAGGAGAGGACCTCAAGGGGAGCAGGGGGAGCCAGGACCCAAGGTGAGTCCTGATACTCAGCACTACTGCTGGCTTTCTTTGCTTCAGGCTGTGTGGGAGAGACAGGAGTGTAGACCCTCTGTTAGTGCAGCTGGGTATGTTCATTCCTGGTCTGAGCTGGACTGCTTAGGCTGGGAACTGTCTGACTGCACCAAGCTGAGCCCAAACAGAGCCTTAATGGCACACGGAGAAGGATGGGATCACTTATTATTAATTAAATGCTCAGTTGGTCTTTGGATATTGAGGTGATGAACCCAATTGTGCTGAATTAATATGATGTACATGGTCAGCAATGTCCTCTGAGAACTGCTGTGCTCGAAAATGGTCAGTGTTTGTACTGTGTTATCCTGCCTGCCAAACCTCTGGACCAGGCAGACAGGTACTGCTCTGGGACAAAGCAATGTGAGGAGGGGGGCACAGCAAGAACCACACAGAGCCACCTGGAGGAGCCCTGAGGAGAGCCTGAGGAAAGGCGGTGTTGGAATTCCCGGACCCTGGGGATGGGATCAAGCCCTGGTGCAAGTGTTCGTGACTCCGTGGATCAACACGGGGCAGAGCCAGAGCAGCCCACTGGTCACCTTCTTTGAGATGACATCTGGGAAAGCAGCACGGTTACAGGGGAGAGATTTTGGGGAAGGAATGAGAATGGATGCCGATCTCAGCCATGTTGCTCTCTGTCCACCTTCAATAACAGGAATGACCTGCTGCTTGGGAAGGTGAATCATGCTCTGCAGAGCACCCTCTGCAGCTTTGCTATCTGCTCCCATAGGAGACAAACCAAAACCTTGGACCTAAAAGGCAAAGGGAGCTGAGATGACTAGAAATCCCCTCCCTGTCCCAACTTCATCTCGAATCTCATGGTTCATGCTGACCCAGGTCAGCAGTGTACCCCGTGAGGAAAGCAGGCACTAACCACTTCCTTTCCTTATGTTTGTTTTCTTCTCTTTGTCTTTAGGGTGAACCAGGCCCCCCTGGACAAGTAGGGCCAGCAGGTCCCAGTGGCCAGCAAGGCTCTCCAGGCTCCCAAGGAATCACGGTTCAGGGTCCTGTGGTATGTGATCACTTCTGTTGCCTTTTTTTTTGTCATTTCCTCCTTGCATTTGAACATGTCTGAGAAATGGGTGTCTCAGTACTGTGATCCATGAATTTGCATCATCCTTACCAAGAGCTGAACAGCTGCACTGGGGGCAGATGATCATCAGTGGTTTTTATGCTGACGAGGCCCTGCACTTACTCATTCTGTCCAAAGCCTGCTTTTGTCCAGACTCCCCCTAATGGGCTTTTATTGAAAGCAGCCCAGTGGGGTCCGTTCCAAGTCAGGATATTCTATGAATATTCAGGCTTTTTTCTTTCCAATGATTATCATTGCTTGGCAGGGAGTAGCTGCATTCATGTCTGGGATGGCAGAATCCCCATGCACATGCTGTGGCTGCAAGTTACCCTGGAACACTGCAGGGAGCAGGAGCAACCTGGGATACGGACGTGGAGCAGCAGGATGCTGTTTGCCTTAAAGGACGCTGCCACATGCCTAACTGTCTGCTTCTGTTTTCATCCAAGGGACCCCCAGGAATTAAAGGAGAGAAAGGAGACACTGGAAGCCCTGGCATGCAGGTAATGGAACACACCATTCCTTCTAGTTGCCCCAAAGATTTGCCCTTTGTTCCCAGTAACTGCTTTAAGCAAGACTGAAAAGCCAAAGTGAGTGTTGCTGTTGTTTACTTGGGAACTGTGTTTCATTTTGGAGTGTCATCACTTTCCCAAGGGAAACTGAGTCAGTTGGTGTGAGACAGATCAATCTGGAAGGCAGATATAATGAAGTGAAAGCTGGGATAACAGTCCTTACTCTGTTTAATTGATAACTTTGTTTCTTCTTCCATCTTTTTGTTTTGTCCCCTGTTACAAGATAAATTAGGACTGTGATAGTCAGACGCTGACTTTACCCAGCAATTCTGATTTACAGGGCATTCCTGGTGTGCAGGGAGCTCCAGGCAAGGATGGACTTCAAGGTGCAAAGGTAAAATACCTCACCTCTGAGTTTTCATGTGTCACGAGTGCCTAAAAATCTGCTGTGAGTGTACCAGCAGAGACCCAAAACACTCAGCTCCCCTAATGCACTGAGAGCCTGAAGAATTGTGAGAAAAAAATGGGGTAATCTCAGGTTTGGCCAAATTTCAGCAGGTGCCACCCTTCTTGCTGCCTGGTAGATGCATTCTTTACCCATTCTTAGCAAGTTCCTGTGAACAGCAGCACATGAGAAAAACATCTCACTGGCTTATGAGGTCTGTTAGAATCGTCTAGTAAATGACTGGATTTGGATTTGCAGGGGGTGAGGGGACTAGAAGGCACCGCTGGGCCTCCAGGACCTCCTGGACCAAGGGTGAGTACTCACTATGAGTGATCCATGCCAAAATCTCTTCCTCAGAAGCCTTGTGGTTTCACTTGAAAATGTCAGGGCAACACCTCTTCTTGGGGTACCATGTGGAACACCTGGCACGTTGTGCAGGTGCCCACTTCCCCTTAAACCTCCAGGGTAAGAAGAAAAACCTTGTCTTCTTCCGGCAAGTCCTGAGGAAACTTTAACCCAGTGAGAAGATGCTTGTTTTGCTATTTTTGCTTTCCTGGTGCTACTGTTTTCCAAGAGTTCATTGAGTTTGAGGAAATTTGGCTCCTCAGACTGAAATCAGCAGGAGCTGGAGGATCCAAGCAGGTGCCATTGCCAACACCTGCTGCCAAAGCTGGATGTAGGTAGGTATATTTGCACTCTGCTGTGCCCAGGGCAGTGGAACCTTAAGATCTGTTGATTTACATCTGCTAATTTGAAGGCACTACAGGTACACTTCATTTTACATGAGAAATTGCACCAAATTTCGTTTTAGTTGATGGACTGTGGACCTGATAAGTTACTGATTCTCACAGAAGAATCTCACTGGCAGCAGTTGTGCTAAGTTATTTATGGGAGCCAAGATTGAATTCAGCTCATAACTTTGACTTCCACATCCTAGGAAAATGTGTAGCTGGCAGGGTTGAACCTCACCTTCTAAATACAAGGTTACTGTATTTAGTAATTAGGTTACTGTAGGCTGCAGAGCAGGTTCTGGAAGTTGTTCTTTAATTTTCACTGTTTAGAAGAGTTGCTACTCTCTACTCAGCTGAAACGTAATAGCTGGAACATTATAAAACAAGGTATTTTTACTAGTTGTTTTTTGCTTATTTTTTTCTCCTCTTGACGGGTCCAAATAACACAGAAACTTGACAAGGAGGAATTGACCAAAGAGGGCTCTTCCCACTCTGTAAGGTTCTGTTATGGTTGTAAAATATTAGAGGCAAACACAGGTCTTAAAGGAAGAAGGAAACAACCATGTGGTATTGGGAGGCTGAAAAACAGAGTTGTGCTCTAGGCTATGTCTAAATCTGAATATATAATGAAGGATCTAAAGCCTGTAGGGTATAAACTACATGAAGTAGGAGTCAGGCAGAAGTCAATCATGAATCTTCATAGAAGTATGGTGAAAGCTCATTTATTGTAAACAAAATATCCCTTTTATCCCCTCAGTGTTCTAGTGCACACATCACACAAGTGTAATTCTATTCTAACATTGGTTTCTAGACTAACTGCACACACCTCACTAACAGTTGATTGGAGAACTCTTCTAGGAGATCCTAGAATCCCTCTACAACTACATTGCAGTTTGTTGGTAGAACTCAACTTTGCTGGCTTGGCTGTAATTAAGGCAGTACTAGGATATGATGTGAACATGACTCTCACACAATATACTCTTTACACTGGGCTCATGGCTGGGAGAGGTACTGACAGGAAACTTAAGGCTCCTACAGTGTCACAGTATCACAGTATCACAGTATTAGCAAGATTGGAAGAGACCTTGGAGATCATCAAGTCCAACCTGTAACCCAACACCAACNCCTTCCTGGCCAATGGGTGCATGTCTGGCTGGGTGCACTGGTGGCTCATATTGAGTTTCCTGTCAATCATTACTCCCAAATCCCTCTCCATTTCACCACTCTCCAGCCACTCATCCCCCAGCCTATAGCAGTGCATGGGGTTTTTATGTCCAAAGTGAAGAACCCGGCACTTATTCATGTTAAATCTCATACTGTTGGAGTCTGCCCATTTCTCTAGTCTGTCAAGGTCCCTCTGAAGGGCCCTCCTACCCTCCGGCAGTTCCATAGTTGCCCTTGCTAGAGTCCTCTAAACCCCAACTGCTGGTGCTCCTGGAGCTCCTTGAACAGAAAAAAAAGAAAGTTAGGAAATAACTGGATTTTCAATCTGTAATGTCTGCAGGGTTTCCAAGGAGCAATGGGCACTCGAGGCAGCAGTGGTGAGAAAGGACCTCCAGGTGATGTTGGGCCAACAGTAAGTCTCTGCTTTTGGATCTCAAAGACAGCCAAGACATGGAATAATTGAATGGAAACAAGCTGTTACCACAGCAGCTTTCCCTCAGAGTCTAAAGAGTAGTTTAAAACACTGATCCTTATTAAGGAGATGTCAGGATATTCAAAGCCCAGGCTACTGTTAGTAGATACTGTTGTTCAAACTGTTGATAAAGCATTGAAAAAATCCCACCTCCCTTTGCCCTCCGAAGATTCACAAGCTATAAAACATCCAAATGAATTTTTGATGTAAGATTCTAGAATAAAGCAAGAGTCAGTCCTGGGACTGGAGCAGCCAGTGTGCCGGGCTTGTAGGTGGATCCACAGATCAGGATGCCACAGGTATTTCTTGCTCTCAGATGATAAAAACCACCTGCCCTGTTGGGAAATCTAAGATTGCATCTGAGAAATTTTCTGTATCCCCGTTGATGGTGCTTATGCCACTGGTCCAGTTACTGCTTTATTATTATTTTTCTTTAAAAAGAAACCAAAATGTTCCTATGAACTTCAGTCTCTTTCAGTCACTGTCGTGAGGTCAAGGAAACAACAAAAGTGTGAGAAGCAAACTTTGCCTCCATGTCCCACTGATGTAACCCACATCCCCACTGAATTTTCTTTGGGTTTTATTTCTGCTCTTCTTTTCCCTAGACTTCTTTCTTTTTTGTTTTTTGGTTTTTTTTTCCTTATAGGGGCTGCCAGGTCCAAAAGGAGAAAGAGGAGAGAAAGTGAGTTTTTCTGGTGCCAGGTAACACTGTCACTGTATCCTAGACTCGAAAGAGTGGATGTGGTAACGCAATTTCCCACATTTGCTTACAAATATATGCCAAAGTTCTCCAGTGCTGAATAACTTCATGTACCTATTGCTTGTTGCCTTTCCATTTACCTGCACAGGCTGTGCTGGTGAGATATAAATAATCCCACAGCAGTCACGAGCTTCTAAGTATCATTTGTAGTAATGAAGCAGAAATGTCAACTGAAAATCCATTCTTTGCTGAGAAGGAAAAAACAAACCCACTTGTTTGCACTGAACTGTTTTAATATATTGCATAAGGGGACTCGTTTGTAATACATAATGGTCAGAAATGCCCCAGCACAGAACCTTGGAGGTCAGGACATCCACCCTGCCTTGGAAAGTTATTTTGTTGGGAAAAAGAAGTTTTTCTCACCCCGACTTTTTGTTACATAGAAACACCATGTCTTTCTGGAGTCTGAGGCTCATTGCCAAGACTGATTTATGCAAATTAGGCTTCAGACAGGGCTGAGGTGCTTTTGTCTCAAGTTAATACCTCAGTATTATCATTTTTAACAGCATTCTCCTTCCAATCCCACCAGCTTTTCTTTTCTTTTTTGGTGCAATGGAACTTTCCATTTTCCCCTCCCTTGGGTGTTGTGAAAAGTAGTTTTTCAAGTCTGAGTAATTTGCACTGCAGTCCAGCCAGAGATGTATGTTTTATAAATGTTCCTGGAGGTATGCAGTGCCTTAGGTATGAATTTTCACAGAGACAGTGTTTATTTTTAAGCAGGTTTTTACATTTTTATCACTTCTCCTTACAGGACTAAAACTTTCTAAAGGACCACTCACATATGATTTATTCAGAATACAGTAACAGTAAGAATCAATATTCATAGAAGACGGAGTCAAAGATAGGATGTCGTAATATCTGATCATACTAAATGTTTTACATATCACAGAACACTGAGTTATAGACTTAGCATCTTTTTTGATAAAATTTGAGGGTGAAATTTGCTCTCCCTGTTTTGGTAACTTTGGTAATTATTTAGATTCGGTCTGGGCTTTTTGATGTGCAGGAGAAAAGCAATTATTGATGTTTCTAATTTCAATTTTCTGGTTTCAGAGCTTTGTGATAAATAAATAGAGCTACATTTCACAGTAATTAATATCTCTGAAACTCAAGCTGAGAAAATGAATGGGCAGAAAGCTATCATGCATTAAGATATCGATCCTTTTAAGAAGATATTAATCCTTCCTTTCTTTCTTAATTTTAAAAAATGCTTCATTTTAGGGGGAACCACAGTCCTTGGCCACAATTTACCAGCTTGTTAGCCAGGCCTGTGAGCGGATGATTCAGAGTGAGTATAACCAGCTCAGCTCCTGAGCGTGTTCATGGAGTGACAGGACAAGCTGAAAGAAGCTGAAAGAGAGTAGATTTCTTTTAGATTTTAGGAAAAAATTCTTTCCTGTGAATGTGGTGATGCCCTGGCACAGGTTGCCCAGAGAAGCAGTGGCTGCACCATCTCTGAATTCAAGGCCAGGCTGTCCAGGGCTTGGGGCAACCTGGGATAGTGAAAGGTGTCCCTGCCCGTCTATCCCAAACTATTCTGGTTTGGGTTCTGATCCCTTCTAACCCAAATTATTCCTCCATTCTGCGGTTCTGTGGCTCTCCAGTAATGGAAAACCCAGAGGAGAGACAACATGAAGCTGTAAGTGACCCTGGGAGGTCCTCCGTCCTGTGCTGTGCCAAGCACCACACATAATAAATGTCCCATCCCGGCTTTTAATGCTGCCTTGGCTCTACTGGGTGGCATTAGCACAGAAACCTGTGAAATATTTATTTGCAAAACTCTTTGGTATTTTGCAGAAGGTTCTTTATTTCTTAAATGGAAAAGCTTGAAACTAATTTGAAAGAAATTATTCTTTCAGTGATAGGTGCTGATTCCTCTTGAGACATTTTTCGTGAAGCTCCTGTGCTGTGATGTGCAAAAAGAAATAGCAGTTTGACCAAGGTCAGGCAGCAAAGTCATGACTCAGCTGCCCATCTTCATCTTCTGGTTTTCTCAGTTTGGACTGACAGCTATTTAGCACTAGCTGATTGCTTTAAGTACCTTTTTAGATAAAATCCTTTGATATTTATCGCTCTTCTGAGTTTCTCAGCCAAGGAAATGTTTGGGTTTTTTTTTCTGTCCTGCCTTCTCAGCTCATGTGTTGAAATTTGACTCATTCATTCATGAACATGCAAGAAAGCCAGTTCCAATGTGGGAAGAAAGGTTAAAACCAGGAGAACCAGGACCCCCAGGTCCTCCGGGTCCCCCTGGGAGCAATGGAGAAAGAGGAGAAAATGGCATCCCTGGACAGCCAGGCAAAGAAGGGTATCCAGGAGAGAGAGGTATGGACAGAAGAGTTCACAAGCATTTTTGACTACATCTTTGATACTTTAACTAAACATTTCAGTGCCTCAAGCAGTACTGTAAAGATAATCCATTATATGTATTATGTTATCTGATTGCTGCTTTCCTTTTGGACTTCTCAGTTCTAGGAAGAGACACTGTAGTTATATATCTCAAAGAGTAAGGAGAAACCAGATGCAGCCCACCCTTTTTTCAAGCCCTGCTTTGAGAGGGAGGCCAGTTTGCAGTCATGTGTAGTTTTGAGGGGATGGAGAGTTTAATTTTAGAGGGCAGGAGGCTTTCATTGCAGAAAGGCAAAAGAAACAGCCATTTGGGTGAGCATGTGGTGATGGAACAGATCATCCGTGCACAAAAAGGAGCAGTCCTGGAAAACACTGGTGGAAGGCACGAGCCAACAAAAGCAATATTGAAAGTGGAACTGGGTTTCTGAAGAAGTGGTTTCAACAACGAAAGACCCACACATGATGAAAGAAATAGATTAATGTAAGTTCAGAAGTAGCATCAGTTATTGCACACGAATGAGTGAATAGTGCAAAGATGTTTTGCTTGGATTAGCAGACGATGTTGGGCAGTGGCTCAAGGAATTCTCTGTCAAAATAAAATGAAAATATTGTTTTCAGCAGTGTCCTAACACCTCTGAGTAAGTAGAAATGTTCTGTTTAACCCCTTATTTACACACTCATCAGTCTTGGCTGGTGTCTGCAGAGCTTATCGAAGTGTCACTTCAGAGAAAGGGGAGTATCAACCTGCAGTTGTTTCCAGCCTGTCAAGCAGGAGATGAGAGAAGATGGATCTCAGTGAAAAAAAAAACCATCTTAAGGATAAGGCTGATCAAAATATTTTCATCTTAAAACAATCCAAAATTGGATTTCGTCAAAATGCACCTGTTTCTCTGAGATGTACAGGTTTTGTGACTAATTTAACACAAACCCAGCAATCCTGGTCAGAGAGACAGTTCAGCTTCGTGATTTGCCTGATCCATGGGAAGAACACAGAAGTGGAGCTCACCCTCAAGCCAGCACACTAATACTATCATTTCGAACCTCTCTGTGGAAAAAGTTCATTTCCACCCATATCAAGCTGCAAATCAATGGTAATTGGATCATGGAAATCAATGCCCTGTTGGTCACAGCAACAAGAGTAGGTGCCCAGACTGAATTAAAGGAAATAGATGTTTCTCAGTGTTGCCAAGGGCTGACTCCACTTTAACACGTGGGGAAACTGCAGGAGCATCAATTCAGGGTGAAATTTGAAATGCAGTGAAGCAACTCTTATATTTTATCTGTCATTAGGTGCCCCAGGGCCAAAAGGAGAAAAAGGGATGTCTGGAGCCAATGAGGAAGGGAGCCAAGGAGCCAGAGGCAGAACAGGTAAGTGAATACAACCCTTTCTCTGGACCCAGCAGGGCCATCTGATGCCCACCAGCTCTGAGACTGTGTAACGGGTTTTACCCTGGCTGGATGCCAGGGGCCCAAATGGTCGCTCAGTCCCGACAATAAGATGATATACAAAGGGTGGTTTGGAATAAGGCAGTTTAATATAGCGCAAATGAAGCAAAGCAAAAGCCCGCGCAGAAGCAAAGCAAAAGAACTAATCTCTACTTCCCCATCCGCAGAAGTATCCACATCCAGGGAAGCAGGGCCCTACGCGTCTCGGGAAGCAGTCATCCAGAACAATGAATGTCCCCCTCACTTGCTCCCTTCCTCCACTTTTATATCTGAACTGACGTCATATGGTATGGAATATCCCTTTGGTCAATCTGGGTCAGCTGGCCTGCTCGTGTGCCCTCCCAGAATCTCATCCTCAGTTAGGGGGAAGGGGCAGTGTGCCCAGCTGTAGTCAAAACACTTGTGTGTTATCAACGCCCTTCCAAGGCACAGCATTGCTGTGGGCTCAGACAGACCCAATACAGACTAAAAGCATCATCCACCTGCAGGACCATTATGGTGGGATGGACTGAACTTCCCACTGTTGGCAGCTTCCTGAGTGGTTCCTCTCTGCTGAAATGCAAGAGATTACTCCAGGCAGCTTCTTCCCCCTGGGGCTCATTCTCCAGTGATGATAAGGACCTGAGGCACATCCAGAGAGTTTTAGTTTTCCTTCCTTTTTTACATGCAAGACCAGATGCTCAGGTGTTAGAAACACTGAAAATTCAGCTCATGAAACCCAAGGGTTTCTGAGTAATCTGTTAGGATTTGCTGTATTCCTCCACCCTGATCCCTCTTACTTGGAATCAGTGGGAGGTTTGCCACTGACATAACAAACCAGGCACTATCAAGGGAGTGTGGTCAGACACATTCTTCTTCATTCAATTTTTATAGTTGAGGTGTAAAGACGCACAAAACAATTACTCTGGGATGGATCTTGGGGTAAAAGTGATTTTCTGCATTGGCATGTGCTGGACTTTGGTTTCTCATAATCAGGCTCTGGTTTTAGCCAAGCTGGGTTAATGGCAAGAATAATCCCTGAAGTTATTTGGATTCAGAAAAAGTTTTCCAACTGGCAGATCCTATTTGTCCACCAAAATGAAGAAGAAATACTCAGCAAATTAGCTGCCATGTAAGAAGGAGGAAAATACCAAACAGGTATTACATTGAAGCAGCTAAAGTAGATGTACTACAGCTTATGATGCTTCTCCTTCTTCAGGCCCACCAGGAGAAGTTGTGCTGGGAAAACCAGGTCCAAAGGGTTACCCTGGGAATGCTGGTCCTCAAGGTTTTCCTGGTGTCAGAGGGCAGCCTGGCCAGTCTGGGTATCCGGGGGGCTGTGATATCTCTGGATGTTATGGAGCAGGTAGAAGAGGTAAGTCCTGGCTATCTCAGTACAAAAGTTATGATTTTATGACTGGTCTCTGGTTACTTCTCTTGAGCCTTTGCTGATCCTTCAGGCACCATCAGTCCTGCAAGAGCCTCCTCTGCAAAGCAATCAGGGTGATACACGTACAATCCATATGGATTAAAGGCAGTTCCATTGACTGCTCCTCAGCCATCCTTCATGGATGAACACATAACTGCAACAGTAGTGGAGCAGGTGGAGTGATCATGGGGTGTTTTCAGTTCCTAATGTCCCCAGCTATGTTTCGGTGGTGGATAAAGAGGAACAATATCTCACTTCCTACAGATACATTTCATGGAGGCTCAGTGTTACGAAGACTCGGGCAATGGAGAAATTCACTGGCACAAAACAAAAGATTTACAAGGGAAAAGGATTAATTCCATGCCCTTCCTTCTCAGGCCTTGATGCTTATTTATTCATTTGCTCACTGGCCTCATCCTTTCCACACACAGATTTCGTCCCCTGATGGCTGGTGCGGAGATGGATGAAGACTTTGCTTTTCCCTGGAAATCTCTGGATGAAAGCTGCACTCACTCCAAAAGAAGCAACAACTTGAATACCAAACATGTTGCTTATGTTTTTTTTTAATGCCACATCATTTCTATGTGGACAAATCAGTCAAACACTGCAGCCATCAAACCAGCCTGTGTTTGGGTGAGTCGTCTGTCTGGTTCTCAGCACTGGGGCACCTGCAGTGTTCAAACTTACATTGCATGTCCCACAGCAAGACAAAGGCACAGGCAGAGTTTCAGGCTGGCAGACTTGTAGGAAAAAGAAATACTGTATTTAAATGCTCAGAAATAACAGATAATTTCTGCCCATTTGTCTGCTTGTGGTTTATTTTCATCAGTTGTTATTTGGATCCCCAGCACAGAGAAAAACAGCCCTTCATGCCCAAAGGTGCAAATCTACTGCAGCAAAACTGCATTTTTTGTTGGTGGATGATGTAACAAAGTCTAGCACCGTTTTGCCTGTTCCTGCTTTTGGCAGAATGCTGTTGACTTCCTTGCAGGGGTGTTATTTACAGGAGCATCACAACCAGCCTGATCTTCCCATGGTGTGACAAACCCCACCACTGTCCAGCCTCCTTCACTGGGACTTGGTAACTCAAGGAAAGCCTTATATGAGTCAGAGCACATCTGTGAGCTGGAGATTAACCTACTGCCTTTTCCATCTCTCCCTCCTGCAGTCTGAGTAGGTACTTTACATTTTATCAGGTAGAATATTGAATAGCTCTGAGTCTGGCTTGTAGCCATATGACATGGAGGTAATTGCCATGTTACACCCCTTTCCTTGCCATCATCTGAGATATGTCTCCAACAAACCATGCAGACACTGATATAAATGTACCTCCTTTGCAATCACTGCTGTCCTTGATCACTGTGTGTAGCCTGCCCCTTCCTGAACTCTTATTTAAACCAGGAGCAAGAAATTATTTTTTTTCTAAAGCAGAATGACACCAGAAGTATCAGTACAGATTTTTCAAAGCTGTTAAGAGGTAAAAAAAATGGAGCATCTTGCATCTTCCTGTGCACTTGGGCTGGATGTGTAATTTCTACATGCAGGCTGGCAGCTGGGTGTTCATACAGCTAAAGCCAACTTCAGAAAACTTCACAGCAAATATGTCACATTTAGAAAATAGATTGTCACATCAACACCAAAGAGAAGGAGGTTTACCTTAAAAAAATTAAGGTTTTTAGACAGGGAATCCAAATACTTTTTCTTGTTGTCATTATGGAAAAATCCCGTAGAACTGAGAAATTCTGCTAAAGAAACGTTGGAACCACAGACTTGTGGGGGAGCCACCCTACAATAACAGCCACATAAAATATGATTATTGCATTCTCTAAGTATTTAAAGTAGTCCTCGGCTTTATGTATTTTCATTCTCTAGAAACTCCCAAGAATTTCTGTTCTCAGTATGCAATACATTCCCTTTGGAAAACGAAGGAAAATGTACAGAACTATGCACTGTGATAGAGGTAACATTTCTGCTCACTTTAGAGCTTCCAGGAGTTACCTTGACACATAAAATAGCAATCTTCCTACCTCAGATGAAATGTTGCAGACAAAGCTGCAGTGAGAAGGAAAAGGAGAGGTCAGAGGAGTGGAATGTTTGAAGACACACATCCACTGCGACACCGGCATAGGTGTTGTGGAGTTGCAAGTGTTTCCATTTCTACAGGTCAAAGAGCTTTGGAATTGTGTTTTCCCTATTCTTTGGAAAAAAAACCCCCACAAAACAACAAAGCACCACACCTGCCAGAAGTTGGTTCAGAATGTTTTTGCGTTTAGCACTGGGTATAAACCCCAACAGCTGTGGTAACTGGCAGAGGAGAGCAGAGGGCAGGAAAGGTAAGGGGGTAAAAGGGATAATGAAAATCTGTCCCATGAAATGCTCAGAAACTGGGGAAGGTGAGCAGCTCATTGAGGAACAGCTGCATTTGCAGGTAGGTCTGCTTTCTTTCCACCTTCCACCAGTGCAGCCAAATTCCCAGTTCTGGACTTGCTACTCCACCTGTTCTGATCTAGTAACTGCAGGTGATTCGAGCTAGAGCTCCTTTATGGTTATTTATCAATTGGTTTTCGAAGTTACTCACATCCCCTCACTGCTTGCCTTGGGATTAAATCTATTCAATAGAATTTCAAGTGACATTTGCTTGTGTCTGATTATTTCAGATACAACAGGAAGGGTCAGACTTCACCGAAATTGGGTCCCAGAAGGGCTATTGATTAGGAGCCAGACAACCTGCCCAAACAACTTGTCCATTTATTTTCCTAAACTTTCTCCCATGAGTGGTTTTATTTACTTGAAAGCGAGGATATTTAGTCCATGTAATGTCACAGAGCGTGTGCCAGTGCTTTGTAACTGAATTCCTTGAAGCCAAGGAGATTTTGCTGGAAGATTTTGGGCACTGAGAGGGTCCTTATTCTGGAGAAATACAGCAGCCCTAAATGTGACAGTGCAGAGAGGCTTGAGAGACCTTCCCCAACCCAAATTGCAGTTCCCTCCTGTCACTGAGTACAGAAACCAGCTCCAATAATCCCACACTCTTTGCTGAACACAACCTGTTGTTTTTGCTCTCGTGCTGTTTTTTCATGTGCTTTGTACTTTTCCCTCCCAATTTACTATTTTTATATGCAAACTGTACTTCAGAACAGTAATTCCTTAGCAATGCAGCTCAAAAAATTCTCTTGCAGGTCTTTCCTTAGCGAGGACATTGCTCTCAGTTATAAAAAATTAGCATATCCCTGTGAAAACCCACTAGTTCATACTGGCTTTTCTCCTTTTCAGATCAATGCCTGTTTGTCTGCCTTCTCTTCAGTCCTTATTAAAATCCTTTATACTGATTTGTTTATTTTTATTACTGCCCTGACCTAATCCCTGCCTTAGAGACTTGTGACATAATTTCTTCATTGTCTTTAAACCTTCTGTCCTCTGGACCTTAAACTGCGATAAATTTAGGTTTTTATTCCTTCTGCAGTTTGACCCACCTAGTGCAGCTGGATTCTGGCAGAGGTTGAGGACCTTGCAGTCACAGATATTTTTGCTACAAGCATCGGTTTAAGGTGTTTAATGAGTCTCAGGAGTAAGATACAAAAAGCACAGAGGAGTAACCAGCAATGCTGCTAACAAGCAGCTCTGCAAAGGTTTTCTCCAGGACTCAACAGTTTGGCTGGACTTAGATTTAAAGGGCTGGAAACAAAAGACATCCAGGATGGAGATAAATGGTCTCATCAATGGACATCACTACAGTGGGGGAGAGCCAGGCGTGGATGCTGTGGGGGTGTTTTTCTTTGTACCGTTTATATATTTTGCATCTCACACCTGCATCTTTCTGTCTCTACACCAGTGGATTTCCTTGAGTCCAGTTTCTTCATGGGTGTCTAGAGAAACTTATCCAAAAGGGAGGCGATACTAACTCTGTGAATTAGCTCATTGGAGAATGAGGTGGAAAATAGTCCTGAAAATGCTGGGGAAAGGGGGATTACATCGATCATCCTACCAGTCAGCAGCAGATAAAATACCCTGCATCCCCTGTGTCTGGGAAGATGATCTGGACAAAGTGAAGGCATTAGGGAAGCAGAAGAAAGAGAATGTAGAGAAAGACAGAACAATGGTGGTAACTGAGATTATTTCTTTCAGTTTTCTTCTATTCATGCCCAAAGGGGCTATACTGGAAGGAAAGCATGAAACAACATGGTGAGGATACAACCTCTCCTGCACAGGTGAAACAGAAAAGATCAACACCTATATCTGCTGTCTGTGGTGCCTCTGGGGTCTCCAAGCTTAGTTTTGCACTTTTGGAACTGAAACCCATTTACTTTACTCTGGGTCTTTTCCAAGACAGTTTTAGAGCTCCCAGTCTTTCTTTCTCACTCTTCTGATGTCAGCTTGTTCAGTCAAGTCCTGGGAATCATTTTGGAACTGGGAACATTACAAATGAGAACAGTCTGGCTGCATGCATTTCCCTGGAGCCTTTCATATGCTAAAAACTTCTCTTTGTGTTCCATGGGTTTGGAATAGCAGAATGATTCATTATACTACAGTAATATTCTGGTTCATGTCCCAGTTTTATTCCAGTTTCTGATCATTGAATGCTGTGGAGGGACAGCATTCTCCTAAACAGCATTCTCCTAAACAACCTCCAAGAAGGAATAACTTGAAAGTGTGGTAGGTGTTGATTCCTAATTTCTCCCCTTAGAATTTACAAGGAGGCCTGTCAGAAGCAAAAGGAAGAATTTATTTTAACTTTAAACGGGGGAGCTACTAACACCACATGAGAAGAAATGCGGCTCTGATGTTAGCAAGGCAGAGGATGCCAGAGACCTGGCTTACCCCAGCTTCTCCCCAAACACCAGTAACACCTTTGCAACTGTTTTCACCTGTCACTTCTCATCTTGTCCTGCCAAACCCTGTGTTCCCACAGTGGCACTGACTCTTCAGGGACATAACTGACTCCTTAGTGCTCCTAATCACACCTGATACTCTTGATGTGCTAATGGAGCTCTTTCCTCCTCCCCTGGCATGGCAGGGCCATTCTGCCAGGGATTTCATGTTCTGCTCTGGTGCAGGCAGAGTGCCATGCTCCCCTTGAGGCGCTGCACTTCACACTGTGTGTACTGCCAATAACTTTTAGCAGAAAAGGTGAAGACTGGAGACAGGCCCTTTGCTATGAGCAAAGTGAAGCCTGTGGCTATCCCTACTGAATTTCCCCATATGCCACCTTAAACATTTGGCTCTTAATCTGTCCTTAAATCCTCTTCAGTTCTCCTGCTGCCCCCAAACCATTCCTTTTTGCTCCCAGGGGCCCAAGAGCAGCTCTTGCTGTACAGCCCCTCTCTCCTCTGTGGGTCCCCACTCTGGGTTGGCTTTGGGCATCACTCGGCTGCTGCTCAAGCCTGTGTTTGCTGGAAGATGTGAGCAGACAGTCGAGCTGCTGCTGACTCCATCCTAGCTGGGAAACTGCATGTGATTTTATTGCTAAAAATGTTCATGCACAGCCAAGCCTCCCACCTGCTCCATTGCTAGCAATTCTCATGGGTTCAGGAGGAGGAGGAGGAGGCAGCGGGAGCTCTGAACATCTGTCATAGGCACTGCTGCGATATGGTGCCCCTGACCCAGCAATGCCCAGGGTCAGGAAT
This sequence comes from Pitta sordida, assembly GCA_013390025.1. Taxonomy (NCBI): domain Eukaryota; kingdom Metazoa; phylum Chordata; class Aves; order Passeriformes; family Pittidae; genus Pitta; species Pitta sordida. Next base: position 90,236 of record WEKX01019071.1, read on the forward strand.
CTTCCCCTTCCATGATTATTGGTGCACACAAAATCTGAAAAGGTGCTGGAGACGGTTCAAGCTGCTCCCGGAAGGCCAGTGTGCCTGTGACACAGAGGAGGAGGCAGCCCCGCCGTCCCCTCCACTCGCAGCCCTGCACACAGACTGCAGCTGTGCTGGTGCATTTATGCACTAGACCTTGAAGATGTTTGACTGTTTGTTTTCCTTTCATTGCCATAAGCAAACTCACTGACTGTGAAAAGGGATAAATTAGCATCTCCAAAGACTGAGTGTCTCTTTATTCTGAAAAGAAGCAACAAGGAGCAGCAGCTCAGGCTCCCTCATCCTCCTTCCCTGTGACGTGCCAGCACAGCTTTTCATGGAACTGGCCCAAACCTCGGCTACTCTGCTTTTTTTTTTTTTTTTTGTGAGCCAAACAGATTTTAAGCACTTGGCTGAGCCTGTGAACATGGAGGTCAGTTGTAGCTTCTTAGATGAGGCCACAAAGGCTGATCACTCAATTGGTTTTTAGGCTGTGCTTTTCAGGCTGAAGGCAGTAAGTTGTCTTTCAAAGAAGTCTCTAAGCCATATTGTTTCATTTCCAGCACTGCTGTCAGAGGCCTGTGCAGCTCTCTGCTGCTCACTGAGCTGTGTGGCACGAGCAAGCTTCATGTGCCAGGCTGCCACACAGGGGTGACACGCGTTTCACCTGGGGTCTCACCTGGCTCTGGCTTCCACCAGGACCTTCTGTGCTGGCCTCCAGGCAGCTGCTGCTCCTCCTGGTGTGCATTCCCCCAAGCTCTGGGCTAGCTGGAGCTGCCCAGCAGTGAACTTCACAGGAGTCCAGTCTTGTGTGTGCTGATCCCAAGTGGGAGGTGCAGAGGAGGTGCTGAGTGAAGCCCAGACAACACAGCTGCCAGCCCGGCCTTTGAGCTGTGCCCTCACAGCAGATCCTAGGGGAAGCTGGATTTTTGGAGGATATCTGCCGTTGCTTGCACATGGTGGTAAAATGTTCATAAGCCTTTCTGCCTATAAGGCCTCTGAAGTAAGCAGGGAGTCAATGGGTTGTGTTCTCCTGTGCCATTCCCACCTGGCACCCAGCAGAAGGAATGGTGGGTGTGTAAGTATGTACCAGATTAAGGTGGACACAATAAAACACAAGAACTCTCACCTCAGAAGCTGTAACTTGGATCCAGGATATTTCCTCTAAAGCTACACTAAACACAGCCCCAATCCTCCCTCCCATTTGCATGATTCTCGCTCAGCTCTGGTCCCCACGGCTTCTGAAGGGCATTGGTCAAAGTAAAATCTGTCAGTACAAAAACTGTGTCTGCTGTGCTAATGAGCACTGTTGGTCCTAAGCAATTACTTCAGTCTTTCTAGTCCGTCTGTCCTTACCAGCTGTCCACAGACCACACCATGCACAGGTATCCCAAATCTTGAGCTTTATTTATAAAATGACTCATACAGGGACACACAGCCCTAAACCACTTCAGATTGACAGGGCAAAATCACTAGGTAGGGCACACTGAGGCCTCTGAGCACGACTGCAGCTAATTGCCAGGGGCTGGTTTGTGGATGCAAAGCCCCGTTATGTGCTGCTTTAGGGACAAGCTCGTGTTCTTACATTGCCGGGTATATGCCAATGAATGCCACCATGCTATATACAGACTTTAATAAGAACTCTTCCTCTAAATTAGGCGGAGGAGATGAAAATGTCTTGGCAAAATGATGCGACCTCGGAAAGTATTCCCGAGAGCTCTGGAGCAACTCAAGTGCAGATACACAGTGAATTATTCAAAGGGCTTCCTTCGTTTCTCTGTTCTTCTCCTTCCAGGTGAACTAAAATCCATAGAGTGGGATAATACTTTCTTCCTTCTGGGGCTATATTTAGATCATTCCTGCCAGCCATGGCGGGAGGAAGAGACCAACAGTTCCCAGCAAACACACAATGATGAACATCCAGAGGAAGATCCTGTCAATGACCATTGCAACGTACTTCCAGTCTTCCTTCACCTGGGAACACAGAGGTGAAAGGCCAATTATTAACATTTATTTGAGATTAAAATTTATCAAAGCTATTAGTGCTTTGTTTGAAATGGGATATTTTAGTTTAATTACAGATAGGAGAGGAAGGTCTTACCTACATTCAGCGGTCCTGTAAGATGGCAAAGAGTAATCTATCACTCAGATTCACAGACTCTGTGGGTGTTCATGTGCAGTCACTAACCCTGTTCACAGATCCCCAGGGATCACATACACCCGTGGATAATTAAGCTTCTCTGCACCACTCACTATCCCATTTTCCATCAGCCGCAGCTGTAATTGGGTGTGTAAACTAGTCTGAGATTCAAGCTGGGGAGGGTGGGGGGGAAGAAATGCCTCGTTTCCTCCTGCTCATAAACAGATTTGCTCACAGATTAACAAAGCCAGACTCCTTCTGCGAAGGGATTTACAGCTTTGGGTGAGCAAGCAGTGAAAATGAACCAGCAAATAAAAGCAGTGTTGTCACCCACCCTTCTTTTTTTCCCCGTTTTTGCCTTGTTGTGGGAGGATTCTCCAACAATTCCTCTCTGGGGTGGTTTAGCACTTATTTATTAATAACATCAGGCAGAAATTGTAAATGGCTGTTTCATTAAGAAACCACATGCATATGAAACCCTCTTTTATTATATTGCTGTTATTAATTTCTTTCCAGGAAGAGGACTGATCAGATGGCAAAGCTTTATTTGATATGACTGTACCCATTATAATTTCCTACAATCTCCCACTTGGTGATTAATAGCCCCGAGGGCTGAAATTTGGCATGCTGCCTTGTTCTTTAGGGAAAACATCTCAGCAGGAGCTTGCTCAAATCTCTTCAGTGGCTTTGAGTCCAGCAAGTCAGGAGTGTGGTGAAAGGAGAAAGAGCCAGCAAAGCCAAGGCTGCCAAAAATTCGTTTTGTCAAAGGAAGAAACTCAAATATCAGTGCAATGCCGTTTGCAGCAGATGGGGTTTCCACAGGTACAGTGGTATTGCTGAGCTCCTTAGCTCAGTAAGCAGCTTTGTGAACCGGAAAATGAGGGACACACTGGAGACCAAACCATGTTTCCTGTGAACAAAGCATTTTCAGTTTCAGGAACACCTGAACATTGTCAAAAGGGCAAGAATCGGTGAAATATTTTCACGCCATGGATAGATTTATTCCCTTTAAAAGCAGCGCCAAGTTAAGGCAGCCTTTACTATTGAATAGGCAGAGAAAACAAAGAGAGGTTCCTCCTGCATCTTGTCACCTTCCTGGGGACAATCATGTTCTTTTATGATTGTACAGCCCCCAGCACAACTATCTGTAATTAGAGTAAGTAAAAGTAATAGTGACCCTTGAAGCCAAAAGGAATTCTCTCCTCCCAATGATGAGGTCTCAGTGGATAACTCCACTTCGCTGCACCTGTTTTCTGATCTGTTCATCACTTGTTGAGTTGCAATGAGTCTCTGACGCTAAAAATTCCTCATGAGAAGGGCAGCTAAGCAGCTCTAGATTATTGCATTTACGGGATTTGTGTCTCGTGGCATAACCAATGCTTAGAGAAAATCTGAAATTTACCACCTGGTGTCCAACAGGAAATCTGGATTGAGTTAATAGTGCCCCACTCTGGTAAAATAAGCTGTTTTGGATACTCAGGCTAGTAAAAGAGTGTGCTAGATCATGCAAAGAGAAGGAACTAGATGAGTTTCTCTTTAAGAAAAGAAGGGGGGAATGCGAGAAGAGGAAGAACTTGAAAATTCAACAGAAATTTACTTTCAAATGTAATGGTGTATGCAGAAATAGTCAGCCCATCTTGAAAACCATGGCTGGGAGTGCATCAGATGAGTCTGTAAAATCAATATCCAGCTTCAGACCGGGAGCACAGAGGGTGAAATTGGAAATTATGGAGAGATAATGAAAGAAAAAAAGAGGAGGAGGAGAAAAAAAAAATAATCTGGATTTTTTTGTTTTGTGCTCTGCCTACACTGTAGCATTTCCCTGTAGTCCGGCACCTCACGTGGGGTATGATCCACAGACGTCCCTCTGACATCTCTGCAGCTGTCAACATCTGCCACCACAGCTCCTGAGCTGTAATTTGATTAGTTTTTAAGAAGCTCATTCAAAATTATTTTGGGGAAAGGATCAGGGACAGGAACCAGCTGACTTCCCCACCCTCAAATTCCTGAAAAGTGAGAGAATCTGTAGCTCTTCCCTGGTCCAGCTCCTTGTGGGTCTGAGCCCCGGGATTTGAGTGTAGGATTGAGGTGATTTAGTGACATCTGATCCCCAGGACCTGGAATCTGCAAAACAGATTAGAACACTCCCAGGTGGTTTTATTGTACTTTGTTAAAAATAAACCAGTGAGATTATCCCATGTTTCCTCCTCTTCAGCTTTATTCCATTTTATTTTTAAGCTGTCTTCAAAGTCTTCATATTAGAGTATCCCAGAGACGCAGACGGCTATGGACAGCAAGGCTTCCCAGATGGTGCTGTTTGTGTCTGGTTATTCTGGCTCATGTGTGACATGCGACTTGTTTTGCTTTTCACTCTGTAATTAATTTCTAATGGCATTTCCATCATTTGCAGGGACAATTCCGTCTTGAGTTTTCCCCAGTGTCCCCTTGTGCCTGTATTGTTTGCAAATATGTATCCTTCTGCAGCAAACAAACTGCCTCTTGCATTTCCCATTTTCTCTTCGTTGAAGCACTTAATTAAATGAGCTATTTACTTTTAATTTAGAGGCACTGCCCCCGTGGCAATGGAGTTAAAAAAAAAAAAAAAAAGACAAAGAAGACAGGACCTTCAAAAGAAGCTCTGTTCTCATTTTGGGAAGGTGCATGTTCCTGGAAATATTGCCCATGAGATAGAGAGCTGTGTCTCAGCAGCCGCATCAGAGGCGTCTGCTGATAGATTTATTGAAGGCTTCCATGAAGAAATGCCACAATTTGATTTGAAGATGAAAGCAAATCTCTGAGTACTGATTTTTTTCCCCAATACATTCTCATTTTATTAGATCAGTTCTGCTCCTCACAGTACACTGCAATTCCAGAAGACCACTTTTCTTTCTTTTTCATTTACACCTGAAAAAATCTGCTTTCCCACTTAATATCACTTATACACTATTTTCTCTTTCTGGGTCTAGCATCAGACTGGGGTCAGCATTATTACCCCAAGTCTGAAAACCCAATCTCTGCCTACTACAGCTGCTGTGGAAGAGCAGTGAAAGGTCACCCCAGGAATACTGATGCTCCAGGCTCCCCAAGGGCAGCCCACAAACCTGCCCCCAGCTCATTGCTGGATGTTTTCCCAGTGCCTTTGGTCACAGGCTTGGCTGGCAGGAAGCTGGGTCAGAGACCAAAGGCTCAAAAGTGCTCCTTGTCTTCTGCTTTCCATGTAAATACGTAGATTTCTTCTCGGGATAATCACTTCATTCCAAGCGGTAGGAGTAGCAGGAGGTATAAGAGGAAAATTCGTGGCTTCTGAAGACTGTTTTCATTTTAAAGAATTAAAAAGAAAGAACCCCAGATATTAATTGACTCAGTTCTTGATGATACCAACTAGCTCGGCACAGAGAAATGTTGAAATGGGAAGTATTATAGGTGTAATATTCTTTCATTTGCATCGTGGGGAAAAAAGTGAGTTAAACTCAGCTGACATCCCTGGGTTTTCTTGTGATTATTGCCAGAGGGAGCGAGTAGAGTGTAATTCCTGCACTCCTAATGTGCTTGTGAAGTGCCTTAGCCTGGCAAAGAGTTTTGGGCTGTCAGCTAATAAAGATGAGGATTCACAGCCCATCTCTGCCACAGAATTATTCTGTGACCTTGAACAGGTCACCTCATCTCGGTATTTTGGCTGTCAGTCCTCAACATGAGGAATAAACAGTTACTTCCTCAAAGGGATGTTGTGAACTGAAATACATACATTAAAAAATAGAAGCCTTAAATTATGATACCAAAGAGTATAGAAATGGATGGTAGTACGTATTTTATGTTTTGTTGCCACTGCTAAGTGCTCAGCGTTGTGAAAGATGCAAATAAAGGACACTCTTCATGCCCAGGAAGTCTTGCATGAAAGTGCTATGACTTGCACTGATTCTAAATCTTTAAAAATATAAACTGTAGGCACAGCGAAAACGTACCTTTTGCTGATGGTTCTGTCTAGGAAAAGCTAGATAAGACTTTCCTTTAATGAGATGACTAACTCCAGGTCATTTTGTGCCTTCCTTCATTATGGCCATCATTACTAACACACCTTATCTACAGTATTGCAGGAAAGAGCTAGAGGAGATGTGAAAGGATGTGGCATTTGTTACGTGCATCACTATCTGCATTAAAGGAGATTCTTTCAGCCTCTACTTCCTTCCTCTATTTGTAGCCATATTTACCCCCGCAGACTAAGCGTGAAATTTGTCTGTCCACCCACATCCCTGCACAGAGCCAATGGCTCTAGTGAAGTCCACTAATGAGGAATCACATCATGACACATTAGCAGAGCCAAACAGATCCTGCAATACCTCCACGCTACTACGTGCTTCCCACACCCACAACCTATTTGGGAAATTTGCTTTCCTTGGCTCCCTAGTCAGAGTCAATGCTTAATAAATAACAGAGAGTGTGAATTCCCTGTCTGTTCCCACCCGATGACTGTATTTTGGGTCTCTTTCACAATCTTAACTGCTTCACTCCTACCTAACAACAACATCACTCCTATTTTCTGCTGGAGAATCCAGTGCATAGATCAGCCCTGAGCATGGGCTGGCTGCCCCCTTGACCCTCATGCCTGCCAGGATCCCAAGGACATGTCCAGCTGTGTCTACAATGGCTGGTGAGTCCAGAAGCCCCAATATTAGAGATGGCTGAGCCTGCATCAGCACATGTACACTCTGTATAACCTCAGGGTTTGGTGGGGCTTCCTCAGCAGACAGTTTGCTCACTAAAGGAGAGCAGGCTAAGCTGGCACACTTACTGAGAAATCTGCATCCTCTGCTCGCAGGTGATCAGCGATGTAGTGAACCCCTTCCACTGCCAGTTTCAGGGCTGGGGACATCAGCACAAGGTGTTGCTCTTTGGTGCCATGAGTCTTGCTCCCTTGGGCTGGTGTTCCAGCTGTCTCATTCTTTTTGCATTTACACTTGCACTGAGGGGGCTTGTGCTGGGGCTGCTCTTCGTTTAGGTGGCACCGCTGGGATGCTGGAGAGCCAGAGGATTGGCCATTGGTCTGGGAAGAGTCCTCTTGCAGGTAGCAATACTGGATGCTCCGGGACCTGCAGCGGATGCTTCCCTCTTCTGCCTTATTGGGACTGTACATCTGCTGAACACTTAGTGATCTGCCTTTCAAGGCAGATGTGGACTGGGTGTCACTCAGGGGGTGGCACGAGGGTTGTGGAGAGGAGCAGGTCACCTGTACAGGCTCTGGGTGGAGTACAGAGTACTGCCCAGAAGGGGATTTGCAGAGGGGCTGAGGCTTGGCTGGTTCCTCGAGGTGGGCACAGAAGGAAGATGTGGGTGATGGCTCATTACTCTGTGGACTGGGGGAAGATGAGGTAGTGAAGTTGGGTTCCACATTGATTTCAGGCCAAAGCCTTGGTGCGTTGGTTATTTTGTGCATGGATTCAATGAGCTTCTTGCAATTGTCTTTCACTGTGGAGGGACGTTTCATGAAAAGGATACGTGGGACTATGTCAAGGAAGACCCTCCTCACCCAGTCAGGCATCGTGTGGGTACGTGGGGAACGATGGTGCACGTTGAGCACAAAGACAGTGATGATGATAGACAAGGTAACAAATATCATGGTGAAGAGAAGATACTCCCCAATCAGAGGGATGACCAAGGAGGTAGATGGGATGATCTCTGTGATGAGCAGCAGGAACACAGTGAGGGACAGCAGCACGGAGATGCACAAGGTTATCTTCTCTCCACACTCAGAGGGCAGGTAGAAGACTAGGACAGTCAGGCAGGAGATGAGCAGGCAGGGAATGATCAAGTTGATAGTGTAGAACAGCGGCAGCCTCCGGATAATGAAGAAGTAAGTTATATCAGGGTAGATCTCTGTGCAGCACTCATATTTCTTGCTGTTGTACTTGCCCACGGCGTTGATGATGACCCATTCCCCGCTCTCCCAGTAGTCCAGCTGGTCCACATGACTGTGCATGCTCACCAAGTCTATCTTGGCTTTGTCATAGGTCCAGGAGCCAAACTTCATGGTGCAGTTTTGCTGGTCAAAGGGAAAGAAGGTAACATCAATGCTGCAGGAGCTCTTATATATTGCAGGCGGCATCCATTTAATTCTCCCATCGTAGAAGAGGTGAGCCTTGGTCAGGTGGGTGACTGCGAAGTCACCGTCAGCACTAGGGAGAGATGGAAGATAAAAAAACGACTGAGACTTCTCTAGGACAACTTTGTGAAAGAAATAGGATATTTAGTGCCTGGCTTCCAAAGATGCATCAGGGCATCTGAGAGATGCAAGAGGCACTGGATCCATTTACTTTAGTGGATTTGGGACTCTGTTGGTTTATACGTACAAGCCCTGGATTTGCATGCAAATGTCAGCCTTTACCAGGCATACGTCAGTTACCTGAGGTGATTGCCAGAAGTTTTTAGTGCCCTGGAAAGGGCTGAATTTCCTTTAGAGGGTTGAAAGGAAGCACCAGCGGGTAGTGGAGCTGTGGGCTAAGCAGAATTAATTGTGACAGCTGCTAAAAATTAGAGTGTTGGGTATTCATTCAATCTCTTACACGAAAAAAAGCAAGAACATCCTCCTAATAGGAATAATAAAAGTTAACCTTTTGATTTCCCAGTCAGGAAGACAACCTTCTTTTAAGGTGTCTTCTCACAGGGAGTCTCAACTGGGGTCTGCGTAGTGAGGTAACAGCCCAGGATTTTGTATCAGAAGGCCATTTTCCAGGCTTTTCAAGGAAGAAGTCAAGTCACAAACAGCAGTGCTGCCCCACCATGGGGAAGCTGAGCAGGGGAAGAGAGCTTCTGCTAAAAAGTTGAGATGAATTATTCAGGCTGATATAGCTAGAAAGCTCTCTGCTCTTGCCCAGCCCTTCCGGCTGGCGCTGACCCAGGCTGCAGCTGCTTTCCCAGCAGTGAAAGGTGCCTTGGCCCTGCTCTGCTGCTCCAGTGCCCAGATGTGCCCTGACAGCAGCCCTGCAGCGACAGGATGTGCAGGGGTCACACCTCTCCTCTTCCTCACCAGCAGCAAGATGAACAACATAAGGATGATCTGGCCGGGCTCCTGAAGCTGCAGAAGGCAGAGGAACTTCCCTAAATTAATTTCTTTAGGTGAACATCCATTCGTTCATATGTTAACAGGTGAAAAAAGAAACCTCGAGTGCCTCAAAGGGATTAAGGCAAAATCAGCACCTTGATTTACTCCAAAGCAAATGAACCTCCTGAGCAATGCCATTGCACAATCCACCCAACTCCTTTCTTACTCTTTCTTCTTAAATCTAATTTACACTTTGGGAACATGTGCTTTGGATGAAAATCATCTCCTTTTTTTACTCCTGTGTTTTGCCTGCACTGTAAAGCCAGATTGAGACACGAAACATGCACAAATGACAGCCCAGCGTTTGCTGTTCTCGGTGGTTTTCTTTATAAATCTCAATAGGAACATGGAACCCAATTTTGCATTTAATGATATCTCTGAGGCACGATCAAATCGCTCATTAATGTAACAATGTTCATAATTGGATCTTGTTACAGAAGGGGAATTATGAGCATCTACTAATGTTTCACTTCCTCAGTACAGCAAGGTGGAAGTGGCTGGGTAAACAACACAGGTGTGCATTTTTCCTCTGAAAACTGATGGAAAATGGCATAGACCTCTTGCTAAAAAGTAATCCAGGAATGATAATAATTCATGTAACTGTGGTTCATTCCCAGAAGTGCCTTGTGTGGCAGTTTTGCAGTCTCTGTGTGACCAACCCCTTGCCTCTCCTGTGAGCGTAGATGGAACCCGTGTGGTGCTGCAGACCCTGCGTGACAGTTATTTCCGTCAATTATCTGCTGCTTTGATGAGGAACATCTCTTAATTTTTAACTGCTTGCCTAACAAACCATCCTGGGTGCTCTTTGGCTCATGTGTTATTACAAATATCACTGGTACTGCCTTCCAGGCTGGATTTTGCCTGCAGTGCTATGGCAGGAGTGAATCCAGCAGCAGAACATCTTGGGGTTAGTCAGCTAATGGCTCTGAGGAGCCATAAAACACCCTGGGATCCTCCTGCTTCACACCTAGCAGGGCTGTGAAGTAATTCCTGACTTTACCGGGTGTGTTTGAACTTCTCCTTGCAGTTCAATGTAGAGGAATTTGTAAGCAGGGTAAATTAGCCACGCTGTGTACACAGACTGTATCCCAGCCAGCTCTATCGTGCAAAGGCAGTGTTCTCCGTTATCTTACCCCTTGGTGCATGCATGTATTTTTGCCTCCTTCCCCAGGCTTACCACCCACACTGGACCTTCAAACATATGTTTACTGGATTGGAAGCTACGCCTGCTGGCACCCTGCCGATGTGGAGGAGCTCTCATCCCGGGTGTGAGCCTAGAGAGACGCTCTCATCCTGGGTGAGACTTCGTTCTCACATGGCAGAGGGAGCAAACGAGGTAACCTGGCTGTTGACAGTCTTCCAAAGCATTTCCCCAGGCTCCTCCAGGGGATGAAGGTGAGACAACCAACTGCAAACACAGTCTGCAGTCAGGAGGTTGGGGAAACCCTGTCTTCTTGTGGAAAGCCTTGCTGCAGGAAAAACCCATTGCTGTGCTGACAGCCCTGAGTGCACAACGGGAATATTCCCTTAGACAGGAAGGTGGGAGACCTGATACAGTGGGACAGAGAAAATCTGCACTCATTCCTTTACAGCAGTAGCACATTTTCATTTCATTCAGTAGAGACCACTTTGTTGTGACAGTTGTCATGACAAACCATTTGGAAGAAGGCACAAGTGCAAGGTAAACACCACAAGATCTGGAGAATTAAGATAGTCAGGCTCTTCTGATTACTCTGACCTGACAGATTTAAAAATATATCAGTAATAACATACTGGAACTCTTTTATTTTCATGTCAAATACGAAAGTGCACACCAAGAAAGGGAAAAGTTGCCTATTTTCCCCCCAAGCTTAAGGCTCTGCTGTGTGCTGCAGTCTTTGATTTCTCATTTCAAGAATAAAGGCCACTCTTTTAAATCCCCTAAGTATATAAGGGTTCAAGGATGGCATTGTTTTTCTGGCAGGCATCAGCCCTGTTTCATTAAAAAGCTCTGCTGATGGAGAATTTTTTTTTTCTTTGCAAGTTTCTATTTTCCTGTGGTTGGGAGATACATCATCTCACAAAATTAAATGTTTTCAGAATGCATGTAAATGAGGCACACATTTATTTTAATTTCTGGTGATACAATTTAAATCCAAACAGAGCTCTAAAAGCCCGATAATTAGCTATATACATATATGGATATGGTAGAATATCCTCATTTTTCATCAACCAGCACTAACCAAGAAAAATCTTCTTTTAAGACCCCTGCACCCTTTCAGCACACATTAAAGAGATGTTTCTGCACTGTTCAGATTGAAGCTCTCTCTAAAGGCAGACCAGAAAATGTAGGCTTAAACAACTGTTTTGTGCTTCCAAAATTATAACTACAAATGTACAGGCTGGAAGGAAATGGTGCATTTGGCTCCAATCCTTCTCTTTGTCAAGGATGCTCAACAGCACTTTGAAGGCAAAACTCCATCTCTGTCCTCAGCATAAAGGTAAGAGAAGCCCTTGGATGCAAAGCCCAGGAGAGAGATTCCTCCTATAGATTTCTTTCTGTCAGTTCCCGTATTAGTGGATAGAGCTTGGCAGCAAACCTTAAAGCATCCAAAGATATAGTCCCCCCTCCAGAAACACAGTCATTGAAACTCCACACTTTAGCTTTCCTGAGTCTCCTGGAAGTAGTAATTTTTGGCCTATTCTAAGTACAATCTGGTGCACAATGATGAGATCTGTGCCAGTACACACAAAGAAAAATGTCAAGAATGTTTCCAATATTTTAAAGGTTAGACTGGGGCATCTTTTGGTATTTCTCCTCCAAAGAGCTTTGGGATGAGTCATGAAGCCAGTGCTACTCCATAAATCTTGGTTGCAAACATCACAGTAGAGTTCAAAGGAACAAGCTGCTACACTACAGTTCAAAAGAACTCTTTGCTTTCTCATGATTTTCAAAAGCTGCCTGCCAGATGATCATCTAACCCCGTCCAGTAATCCCTTGTGTCCATTTCACCACTGAGCGAATTCCTCAACATATTTCCTACTCCTAAATACAGAAATTCGATTTCCCTTCATGTCCCATCTGGAGAAGACAAATGCTTCGATGCTACCACAAATGTCCAGTTGAAAGCCAGCCAGTGAAGCTCACATTTCAAGTTCCCTGCCCATCCACTGGTCTCAAGGATATGTCTTGGATTTTCCCGGGCAGCCTTTAGCAGCGCCTGGATGCAAACCTGCATCTTGCCCAGGGACCAAGGGACTCAACACAGTGGTAAAGAAGTAAAAAAATGCAGCACCAAGAGCTTATTCCATCATTAGAGAAAATTTTTTTCCACTTTAAATATATAAAAAAAACCCTAAAATGTGCTTCAAATCCATTTATGAATGGGAAAATAAATCAATGCGGAAGATTAAATAATTAATTTATAAATGATTTTGTGGTTCCTGAAGAGCCTTTACCATCTCAGAGAAGGAGCAGGCAGTTTTCTTGGCAAAGAAGAGGCTTTGTTACTTCACCATGAACTCATTCTCCTGTTGCACATTATTTCACATCCAACAGAAACTATCTGCAGAGTCTTGGAACTTACCTCATCAAGCCTGAGAATTCAACAGCATATCAATTTCCCTGTAGGATATTAATTTGGTTTTAGATTCCTTATGAATGTTGACAACTACATATACTCTCTGGGCCAAACCAACTGAGTTTACTGATTTAATTTGGGCCTCTAGAGTGGTTAAATGGAAGGTTTTCAACAATAATGAGCCAAGATACGAGAATAACCTCACAACAAGGGGTTAGGTTTCCTTAAAGATGTAAATCTGAAATCAATATTAATTTTACCATTTCTATACATAACTCACAATAAAAACAGAAGGGGCATTTGTACAATCTCCTGTCCAGAAGGTCTCTTTTCCAAGGGATCCCATCCCAATAAGATACACCATACTTCTGCCAGAGCATGTGATATGCAATAATTAGCTCACATTAAAAAACCTGAAGAGTGCAAAAAGCCAATGTGGCTGCTTGCCCCCTTCCACCAAGGTTTCTTTGCACATTCTCCTGCTCTCAGAGACCCAGAAACACGTGCATCTATGTTAAATTCCCTCTAAATTAAATATTTGCAAAACATGAGATGGAATCCTTATTAGCATCACCCATGACTAGTCACTATAATTTCTATGCCCACAAGGAGAAGCCCTGGCTGGCAATGATGTTTATGAGCTGCCACGCAGAAGAGCCTCATCTGGTGTCCCAACATGCCGCAGGTTTTGCCTGGCATGTGTCGTGTTTGCCCTGCAATCCCTAAAAAAGGTGAAACCTGGCAGAGTAATGCAACTAAGACACTGACAGCCACAGTCACACATTCCCACCAGATGTGTTTGGTAGGAAGTCATGGAGAAGAGAGAAGAACACCACAGGGCACAGCACAGTTTACATAAGGCTGGATGAAAGAGCATGGGGAGATATGTACAGCTGTAAGGAGGTATAGAATTAATGGAAAACCATTACTGACTGGCTAATGGTTGGCGTCTGCATCCATGTTTAATGCATGGATAAAGTAACCAATTAAAAATGCATGATAAACTCACGACAACCAACAGAGGAAGGCATGATTATTAATGCTAAGTATGGATGAAGGGAGAGAAGCAGCTCGGGTTCAGGTAGGTGGGGTACTAGATCTCCCTGGGCGGTAGCAGGTCCCCAGAAGAGTTAGATTTGCTACCTGCCCAACCTCCTGCAAGTCAGCAATAAGGTGGGCAAGGCTTGTGCCCCAGAAGAGGATAAGAAAGGTGTTCTGGAATAGTTGCTGTGACCAGCAGCTTGGCTCCCTGGAGTCCCTGTAGATACTCAAGGGACAGTGAACTAGAACAACAGGGCAGAGGGGCAGAGCACACAAGGGGCAGTAGCCAAAGGCTTCCCAGCTTGGAGGTCTTGGGTCCATGGACCTCTGGGGGATGCCTTCAGTCATCCCAAAATGTTTGGAGCACAAAAGGATATAAACATCTTTTGGAGGGCCTCCCCATTCCTGGAAATGTTTACAGCCAGGTTGGGCATGGCTTGGAGCACCCTGCTCTAGTGGAAGGCGTCCTTGCCCACGGCAGGGCGTTGGAACAAGATGGTTTTTAAGGTCCTTTTTAACCCAAATCAATCTGTGATTCTTCATATCTAGGGCCCTCCTTGCATGGATCATGCTCATCAGCCATGGTGAGCCTGGTGACCCAAGGGAGCAGAAGCAGAGATGACACATCAGGCTCTAGGGTACCATCCAGCAAGTGAATGTGTTCAAGTGCAAAGGGCCCAGGGAGATTTGTGTCACACTATTTCCTTTGGCACTATGGTCCACCACAACAATCACCAGAAGCTCCAAAAATAATAACCCTTGCCATTGTCATTAATTAAGCAATGAGAATGACAAGGACATTGTTTTTTTCTTTTCCAGTGGAAGCTGTGAACACCTTTCTTGGCTGGAACGTGAGACAGTTTTAATACAATATTCATGCTCAGAGTGTGTCCCTGAAAGGCAGGAAGGTCCAAGTGCCCATGAATTAGTCATTTCCACTGGGCTAATCTCTGAAAGGTGCTAAGTGAGGATACAGTGGTTTCCAAGAGGTTTGCAATCACTCCACAGCACTGAGGACCAGAAACAAGCTAATGGGAAAGATAACAGTTCCTAGAGTCTCTAAAGCTCACAGTCCCCTGGGCAGATTCCTGCTTCAGACATTTATTTTGTTTTTAAACAGAGGCAAAATCATATCAAGCTAGAACCAGGCAACTGTTTATTAAAAATGAGCCTGGCTGCTGTTGTGAGTGTTTTCTCTGAGTGCTAGCCACATAGAAAGATGGTTTTGTTTGATGCCTGCAGCAAGTGTTTTCTCTGGAGCCTGTGCTGGGGCGGGAGACTGGGATATCCAACATCCTTGGAGACTGGAGAGCTGTGGTATGAGAAGCCAAGGAGAAAAGAGTCTTGGCACTTGGGTAATTTTTCTAAGAATATCAACAGGCTCCAAAGGAAAGAAAGGAAATCACCACCTTCTCCATAGGAGATGTCCATACCAGAGACAGATTCCAGGCATTTGGGACGAGTAACAAATACCTATTTAGGGATCACTCTAGAATGATATTTGGCTGACCTGAAACAGCTATTTGTAGACACACAAGCCTGACATGTTTCAGCATATTTTCCTTATTTAAGCCCATCCTCAGTAATTGGCTTTTCCAGTTGATGGTGATGAATTAGGGGAGAGCTCCTGGGTGAAATAAAATTGAAGAGGACTGAAAGCTCAAATCCAGCTTAATTGTGCATCTGACATGTGAAGAGAAAACAATACCTAGCATCCCCCAACAAGACTCTGTGCCCAGAGAAAGGATCATTAGGAGAGCAAAGCCCTTGCAATGAATGTCAGTCATGTCATTGAAGGGCCGCCTGGGACAGATATTATAGAATTTACATGAAATCCAACCACAAAGAACAAAATAAAAAGGAATAAGCGCAAGAAGCATTTTAACACCATGATCAGAGAAAATCTGCAAGGATGGGTTTGCCCTCTGACCACAGTGCTCACACTCACTTGTTGTAAAGGACAATATCGGGCCTCCAGATGAGCTCTGAGGGGATTCGTATGGATGTGACATTTTCATATTCCTGAGGGTCCCAGCGCAGCTTGTAGTCATGCCACTCCTGCCAAAAAATGAGGTGGTTACACAGCTGTGAGAGTTCAGTTGCAAAACTGAAAAGGAACATGGAAAAAGACATATTTGAGTGCACCCACCTGCTTCACCCACACATTCGTGGTCATCATTTGATTTTTCTCATCCTGCAATGCAAGACCAGATATTGGTTACAGAAGCAGATGATGCTACCCAAAGGACCTTCTTAATTTCTCTTAATTGTTCTTAATTTCTGTAATTACAAATCACCTCTGCAACAAATGTAAGTTCCACCCTGGAAATAAAAAGCAGACGTGTCTGTCATTTAACGTGGGACAGGGCACAGCTGCCCAGTACCACTGAACAGCTGAGCCTGCACCTAAGCAATCCTGTGAGCAGATGGACTGGAATTTATTGGGATTTTCCTCAGTGCTGATGGATTCAGCTTGGGATGATGATGCCAGGTAGAGGAAAAAGCTCCATAGCCTGCCTTTGACCTGAGCACTGAAGGAAAAGAGTAATGGACAGATATACTACACCCATGTTGTGGATTACAACGCTCAGCTGCATCTCCAAGTTTAGTACTTCTCCTGTAAAACATTATACATGAACACAGTTCTGGAGACAAGAAGTTCAGCAGCATTTCTCCTTTTACCAAATCCATGCGCTCCAGAGCACTCTGGGTTGGAATTTCTGAACAAATCCAAACTGCTCTCCTGACACGAAACACCTGGGGCACCCTGGTGTATTCCCATGCTGCCAGTTGTTAGACCTTTTCCCAACTCTAAGTACAAATAGTATGGAAAGGTAGGACTGTATATATATAAATGTAAGGCAGATATAATGATGGCAGCGCTGTAGTAGAGTTAATTACTACTTGCTGCTTGCCTTTTGTGCTTTTTACAACCCTTCTGTAAGTAACTGAGATGAATTAGAGCCTAGTGCTGGTCTGATTGAAGTGTCACACCAGAGCTCAGAGCTTATTTGTGTGTTTATTTCTTTTCTCTCTTCCTTTTGCTGGCATCAAACCCAGCTGAATTGGCAGAGCTCGTTTGGAAGCAAACTGCTCATCATTAACCTTGCTCTCGTGGCAGTACAGCATTGATTGTGAACATTAAAAATGAGGAGGTCTGGGGGGGAGCTGAGCCTCCTTCTCCCTAAGCCTTCCCACGGCTGTTATGCACCAAGTGTAAAACCTGATCAGAGGTACTCTCCTCTGGGGTTAGGGACCGAAATCACATGGAGGAGGACAGAGGAATACAAAAATCACTCCAACGAGCAATAAAGCAAGAGAAAACATCCAGCGACTTCCTTGGGTGCTGATGGTAGGTGAGGAATGCTACTGGAGGAGGCTGCCATGCCCTGGACTGAACTGATCCTTGAACATCTGCTTCTCTTACCACTTTGAAGTTCAAGCACCTGAGGGTCTCCACCACAGCTCCTGCTCCAGGGAACCCAGTCCCACAGGTGCTGCCCTTTACTAGAATTTTCCTCCCTGGAACCACCTTTGGTGGAAGCTCCTGTACCTCACCACACCTGGGGCTCTGCCATCCTTCTGACCCGAGCAAAGCATGACTCTGCTCCTAGGAGTTTATCTCAGGGGGGGTGTTGCCATGTGCTAATGACCAGGTAATTCTTCGGCTGGCAGAGCTGGCAGCTCCTCATGGAGCTCGCTGGAGAACAGCAGTGACTCGGCAGTTAGGGTAGTGTTGCACTACCTGGCGCCTTTTCTCAAGGTGAACACAGCACATGAGGTCCAGTTGTGTATCTTAGTGGCTGCTCCTGGACATATGCTTGACCCCCCACCACTGGCTTCCAGGCTCAGAAAACCCTCAGCACACCAGGGTGAGGTAAGGACATGCAGGGATGTCAAGTTCCCCATTGATTTATGTTCCCCTGTCCCTAGCTTTTGTCAGCAGGAGCCAGGGTTTGAATACAGCTCTGATTTCTCTTTCAGACTCCTTTTCGTTGGGAGTTGAATGCTGGGGTTAACAATTGCAGTGGGGTTTGCACCAGAACTGTCGCTGTCAGGAAAGGGGAGAGACAGCTCAAGCGCCCACACAGGCCTTGGCACAGAACTGCCTAAAAGTTGCACTTCTAACCACTGACATGATTTTAAGAAGATTAATTCTTCCTAAGTAAACTGGGAAATCATGACGGAGCAGGTATATCGATCCTCCCTCTTCCACAATTCAGCAGCTGCATAATGGAAAGTCTCTTTCATGCTTCCACAGGCACTAATGTCTCATCTTTAGTCTTATCAATTATTCAGATGAGAACTGTACAACTTCGACATTAGCAACTGCAAACAGCCCTGGATCCCTCAGGCTGATGTAAGAGCGAGGAGGGGAAACAGAAGGCCATCTCTGTACTGCAAAGCTGGAAGTTGATGATCTCCTGTCCAAGGAGATGTAACTCTCCAGAAATTGGTGTCTGTGATCCCCCATCTCCAGCAGCACTTTGCATCTCAAAACACTGATCTCAAAACATAAAATCATGTGCAGAGTCATTTGTTATGATTGTCCCACACACGTAATATCTCTAAGTTGTGTTGTGTTTTCCTATATCATAGAAATCACACATTGTTTTGTGTTGGAAGAAACTTTAAAGCTCATCTTGTTTCAATCCCCTGCCATGGGCAGGAATATCTTCCACTAGACCAGGTTGCTCAAACCAACCTGGCGTTGAACACTTCTAGGAATGGGACTTTATCACTTCTTTTATTCTGCCACATGAATGCAGTAAAAAATGTCAGGGAGCCTCCTCCCCTGAAAAATAAGGGGCGTGAACTATACGACCTTTAAAGCTCTCTTCCAACACAAACTACTACTCTATGATTCTCTAAAAGCCAGGCTGGTACTTGCCCAAGAAATGTGCAGATTCACAGACGCACTGTCCTGGGAAGTGTCATGTGCAAACACGGGTAGGAAGGAAAAGCATGTGGGAGCAACATCTGCACAAGCTATAAAGCCTGTGAGTGTGCCTGACATCTGCAGCCCTGCAGGGATATCCTTCGGATCTAACACTTGACCCCAACATACTATGACAGAATAATCCCTTAAATACCATTTCAGTGCACATCAGTCTGCGTGCAGACCA
Organism: Pitta sordida; assembly: GCA_013390025.1. Lineage (NCBI taxonomy): Eukaryota > Metazoa > Chordata > Aves > Passeriformes > Pittidae > Pitta > Pitta sordida. The sequence continues at coordinate 109,220 of WEKX01019071.1, forward strand.
TGTCGTTTTGTACAGAGCATATCCAGTTTGCACACATGTAACTTCTATTAGAGCAAACAATCAGAAACAATTTTCAGGTTAATATCTGCTAGATTTGTTAAAACCCCTCAAAACTTGAATTTGCAGAAAGTTCTTCAGGCAAGCTCACTTCCCAAGGTGTGCGTAGCGAGGTTCCTGTTAACTTGTGTAAATTAGAGTTAGCAATTATGGCTCAAGTTCTAATTCAGGTATTTGATTTTTTTCCTGAGCCAGAATTCTCTGGCATTTATGCCCGTTGCTCCCCTGCGCTGCTGTAATCAGTGCCACAGATTTTGATGGAGATTTTGGGATTTTTTCTACAGTAAATTAAGAATGAAGGATCCACTTTGATGACCAGCTACTCACATGAGTCATCCCCTGTTCCAGCAGAGCTGTCTGCGTGATGACAATTCTCTGCTGAGAGCAGAGTCTGCCAACCCAAGTCTGGATCAGTCAGTAAAACCCACATGAACCAGGAGCCTCTCCCCAAGCCCCAGCCTGGCTAATCTTGGCCTCCTGTTGCACAAACAGGCTGTACTCACAACATCGATGAGCTGGGCGATGGACAAGCCGAAGCGGACAATCACCACATCTGAAATGTTGGCAACAGGACGCGACCACTTGTTATAACCAGAGAAGAGTTTCTTGAGGAGACGCTCCTCCGCGTGGGCTCGGGTCTCCACATGACCGAAGGCTGTGGAGAAGGAATGGGGCACAGCGGCTTAAAATGCCTGCAGCTCCAAGGGCTGGCACAGCTGGAGCCTTTCCCCAGGGAGAAACCCTGGCAAACCCTAGCAATGGTCATGTGGGGATACATGGGAGGGTGATGCCACCCAGATGACTTGCCATCCTGTTATCCCCAGCATTGACACATACGTATTTCTCACTCCACGGCCAAATCCCAATGTTGTGTCTCTATTGCAGCAGGAAAGATCTGAAGGAAGTGGGGGCACCAGTAATACCATTTGAAAAACACCACATGTGCCATCCTCCCCCTAAGTCTGGTCTAAATTTTTGTGGTCACTTCGTGGCAAGTTTTGAGTACTGAAGTGTGCAAGCAGGAAAGAGGGAGGGAAAGGGCAAGCCAAAAAGGAAAAAGCAGCCTCCTGATGTGAGATAGGAATTTTGGATCAGATTTGCACAAAAAACCTGTCATCAAATGCATCACTTGAAAAAAAAACAAGCAGACTGAAATTCTGCTCTTTAACCCTCGTAGGTGGTATTTCACAAAAATCAAGGTGGGAAGGAAGAGGATGGGGGAGAGCACAGGTCGGATGACAGTTTTCCTTAGACATAAGTTTAAAAGTTGGAGGCTGCCAGGAGCAGCCCTGACGCCGCACGTAGGCTACAGGAGCCGTCAGGGGTGCCTGTTGGTTTTTAAAAATGAAAGCCACGTTTCATCCAGGGGCTGTCGGAGGAGCTGTGCTCCTGTGCCAGCTGTACCAGACAGAGGGGAGAGGGAGCCGGGGGCTCTCCCCGCATCCCTCGTGGAATATAGCTCCTACTTAGTCTTTAGCTGCCCTGGATTATACAAAGGGAAGCATTAGCTGAGCGCTGGCTGTGCTCTCCCCAGCCAGAGCTGTAGCCCCGAGACACATTAACACACTTTACCCAGGGAAGAAAAACCCAGGCAGGGAGCAGGATGCCAAGCCCCAGCCTGGATTCTCCCTTCTGTCCCCTTCGCACCGCGGTTTTAACCCTTTCGCCATCAAATCGACAAGGAGGAAAAAAGTAAAGGCAAAGCATTGTTGAGCAGAGGCTGGTGCTCAGGGGACCAGAAATGATGGGGGGATGGAGGAGTCAGGGAAATTCCTTGTTCACAAGGCCTATAGGCAGCATAGCTTTGAGAGGGATAAGGGAGAAAAGAGCTAAAGAGCAGAGCAGGGCAGAAAAGCTTTCCCAAACTTACCGGGGAAAATGCATGCACACAGCAGGAGGAGGAGGTTTCCTTGAGGCACGAGAAATCCCATCGTGGAGCACAGCTCTAGTGCGCACAGTCTCCCGTCAGGGCAACTTTTCCTCTCTGAGCCTCTAGATCTTCCAGGTTCATTCCCCTAAACTCTTTTCACTCTCTCTCCCTCTGGGAAGGAACAACAGCTGCTGCTTTGGTTTTCTTCTTTTCTCTTCTGAGGGATTTCCAGCTCTTCCTCCCGGCAGGATGGGCTTTCCTGGGACACTGATGCTCACACACGAACTAGTGATGTCTAAGGGCTGCAGAGAGCTCCTGCAAAGAGTCCGGACCGCCCAGCCCTCCCCGGGCTCTCCTGATGATGCTGCGGCTGCTTTCAGCCTTCCCCCAGCCCTCCGGGCAGCCTTTGCTCGGATTTTGATGCTGATGGGCCACTGATGCCTCTGGAGCGGAGAGTGAGCACAGTATGTTTGTATATTTAATGTAGTCAGACCTGCCCACTTCCCGCTTAGGAGGAGGAGAGAATTCCTGCGCTCCAGCAAACAGGCTGCGGGGAGGAAAACTTTTAGCAGGAGAAATAGAGGGAGAGCTCTCCAGATCCCAGCTGCTGCCAGAGGTGGGGAATATGGGGCCAGCTGGGATCATTATAGCACCGGAAGCCCAAACAGTCATTAATTAACGAAAGCTGTCTCTTTAATCTTGTCCAACTGCTTTTCAAAATCACTCCAGTGTAATTAGACTGAGATATTTCTGGCTTGGGCACATATCTTTGCTGTCGATAGTTATTGGAGTGATGAACCTGCCCACGAAAACAGAGCTATGCTGTGCTCGGTGCTGAACAAACCTGTAGTACAGACAAATACTCTGCCCAGAGGCAATATTGCAAATCAAAGGTGAGATGGAGACAAGGTCACTTAAATCGTAAAAATCGTAAAAATCTGTGTTGAAGTCGTGAAAATTTTGTGGAGGAAAGGATAATTCCTTCTGTTAGGAAAGAATTCTTCACTCTAGCCCTTCATCTCACATCCCTGACTCCTCACATGGGAGATATGGAGTAGAGCTCTCCCCATTTCTTTTTAAAACTAGCTTTGATATTAACACAATTACTTCCCCACGGATAGCAAATGGATTTAATTTTCAGGCAGGGGTAATGTTGCCAGCTGTAAAATTAATCAAAGTCTGTTCTGATAATATTAGCTACATATTTTATGTATAATAATTTCCCTACTCCCAAAGCATCTCAAGTATCTTCCAATATAATAGATTGCTCACTGAAAATGAGGAGGATTAAAGTCACACAAGAAATTACGTCTGTAGTGAGATTATAAATAACATCAGTGTAGCACCAAACTCGACTTGGTTTTTTTATCTCATCTCTTCCTCAACAATTGTCAGCCTTTCCAATGACAAACCACAGCGTATTTTCCCATGGCTGTACGGACTCCTGTACAGTTCCCTGCTTTGATTTCAGTGCCCTGACCCTCAGTGCAGCACCTGAGCACCTGTGACATGCTACAGAATTCTGTAGTGCTCATTCCAGGGAACCATCCAGCATTAATTTAATAAGCAGCAGATGTGAGATCAAATTAACTCGAAGCTGAAAGCACGGGTTACATCCTGAGAGTCAGGGTTTGTGCAGCACTGAGTACCTCTCCCTCCCACAGCCAGGAACAGGGGAGCAGAGGGGCAATCACTCCTCACCAGGGTTAAAACAGCATCAGCCAGTCACCTACTGCAGCCACACATGCCAAAACAACAACCAGGGAAAAAAAAATATTTAAACCCATTTTCTTTGTGGAATCTGAAATTTGCCGGCTCCCCTGCTCCTCACTGGGTCCAGCCCTGCTCACTTCTGACCCCGCAGCATTAAATGTGGGAATCCTGGGTCTGAGTCCACCTGCATCCAGCAACAAGCACCAGGCAAGAAATCTTACAAATTCACAAAGCAAATATGTAGTTGGAAATAGGGTTTCCAAAGGGCATTTTTCAAGGAGGCTGCTACTCTGCACAGGTCACAGGTTTGGCGACCAGACCCAAGGGATCCAAGATCATCTATTCCCTTTTGTAAACCTTGGCCATAAATAATACAGGTATCCTTGACTACAGGCCCTTCTCTGCAGAGCTGATTCAAATCCCATGGACAAACCCCATCCATCTTCACCTTGCCTTGATTTCTGTGCTGGCAAGCAAACACTAGCTTTAGATTAACCCTATAAATTATTTTGATTAAAAAAGGATTTCCTTCTTTTGGAAATTAATCATAAATCACCATTTCCTATAAGTGAAAGGTTTTTCCCTCACCTCCCTGGCCCTGTGGAGGCAAATGAGCATATTTTACAGAGGTTTCTCTGCCTTGAAGTGACCTTGTTAAATCTCACTGCCCGTTTCTTTCTGCATCATTGGGCCATAACAAAATTTCCATCAGCTCCTGTGCGTGTATTTGGAAGGCGATGACTTCCACTGGTACATGTGCAAGGGACTCTGACTGGAACAAAAGATGCCATTTAAAGGTTTTAATGATTTTTAATTTTTTTTTTTTTTTTTTGGTGGTAGAAAGCTGTGACTCCAACCTGATTTCCAGGCACTCAGCTCTGAGCCTCCTTGTTATTATTTTCCTTTGTCTGAAAAAAGATGTGGATCATTTGAGTGATCTAGATGTTCACAAAAACTGATTCAAACATCCTGGCTGTTGAAGACTGTAGATTGAACAAAACAGAACCGAGGCAGTGTTTCCCCAAGGCTTTCAATGAAATCTCAGGCTTGTCCTTGGAATAAGGGAAAGCAAATAACAAGCTCAGTTTCAAGTGGTTTGGGTCATTTAATGGAATTTCATGATTTTGCAAGCATCTGGTAAGTCCTGACTGCACTGTCTTGCATTCTGAACTCCTGTAAATCTCTTGTCTACTTCAGCCCTTTCTCTAATAATTCCCATCCCATAAAAGGCACTGCCAGAAGGGGACTGAATGTCCCTGAGAGGTGGGTGCCTGGGCATAAACTGTGTCTACGCCCCTTCTCCTGCCATCACTTGTTCAATATTGGGAAAAATCATCTGTTTGAAGGAGGCAGAGGCAGCTGCACTGACAGGGAACCCTAGGACTACACGATTCCTTTGAATTTGCCCTCTCTCTCCATGATCTTGTCTTGGATGTCACAGCCAGCTCTCCAGGGCAAGCCCTTGACCTCTGTTTATTTTGTAAAATGTCATCAGAATGTTTAAATCTGCAGAAGTGAGACATAATAATGATAATATCTCTTTACTCAATCCCTGTCTGGGCTTGACACAGGGGACAAAGCAGGTTAATGGAATGCTTGAGAAACACCATCTTTGCATTCAAAGGTGATCTGAATTTTTTTCCTTCTCTTCATTCCTGTGATAAAGATTTCCCTCTCCTATTCCTAACTGCTTTGTCATCAACAGAGGCTTCAGGTGGAGCAAAAGGAGTAAGAACAAAACCAACACTGAAGGGGGAGAGATCTCCTTTCAGTGAAATGTGCACTGAAATGAGCAGAGCAGAGGGATGTTCAAGGCTGTTTCTCAGCAGAGCAGGCTCGATCTGCCTCTGGGGAAATCTGCAAGGTTCTGCTGGCCTCTCAAGAGTGACTCTGATTTATTCAGATTTATTTCAGTTTGTCTCTGAAGTGACAGAAGACTTTGAAAGACATTTTTAACTAAATCAAAGATTTTTTCCATGTAAGATCCTTCTAGCCATGCAGGGGAGCTGAGACACCTGCGTAAGAGCATGAACAACAGAAACAGCAAATAAGGTAATTATTTCCAAAGCATGGCTATGGAGCACAGGCTTCTCTGTGTATGTGGATTTCCAGGTTCAGAATACTACTGTAACATCTTAGTATTTCCTGGAGCATCCTCATGGCAATCACCAGAGCCTGCAGGCAAAGGCAGTGTCATGGCTTTACCAAACTACAGCACTCCCAGCGAAAACACCGTTGTTCACTGGCAATGAGCAACATGTCTGTCATGAGATGCTCCAAAGCTGCATCACCCACGTAATTCCCTTCTAGATGAGTTTCTCTCTTGAAGCGCACACAGTGAGCAGAAAACACTGGCAGCCCCTTGCCTGGCAGCCCAGCCCTGGGTTCCTGGGACACCACAGGCACATGTTGTCTTGTCAGGGCACCGCAGTCCTGAGCCAGGGCAGCCCCCACAGTTCCAGCCTGGTGGAGATGCTCAGTGGGGTTAGGAGCAGAAAATATGTGCATTTCACAGCAAGGCAGGAGGGCTAATGCAGCATCTCTCCCTCCTCCTTGTGTGCTCATTAGGATTTGAATCCAAGCTCGAGAGCCCTAATGCATCAACCTATTGTGTTGTCTTGGAATTCTCATGCATTACTGAGCTGGGAGTTAAGGGAGCTCAGTGCCTTTCAGGATTAACTTCGTAACAAAACTCTGAGGAGAATCCAGGAGTATTTACCTCTGAACAAGCTGATGGAGAGTAAGGGGAATTCTCTCATCCACTCTGTCTCCTGACTTGTTCCCACCTCTGTCCTCCACAGCTGTGTAACATGGGGTTGATCTTTTTCTCTGACCAATGACACATCATGCCAACAGCGTGCACTAGTCCGGGCGTTTCTTCTTCTCTACATTTCTTCTCTTTCTGTTGTTGCTCACTCAAACATATCCTAGGAATTTATGAATAGAATTCTTTATTAATAAAGCAACAAGAGGATTTGTGGTTCTGGCTATGCTTGGACAAAGCAATAAACAAAGTGAGCCAACCATTGAAAGAGGAAAGGAAGTAAAGCAGTAAGTCATGGCTTCATTAAGGCTTCCAGCTCTACAACTATTGAAGAGCTCATGTTAGAGATCAAATGGACCTTTATGTCTTATTTGTAAATGCCAGACTTCATTGCAAAGAGTCTGTAAAGAGCAAGGAGATAACTGTCACTTCTCTTAAGATTCAAGAAGTTGGATTTTTAAATTAGAGAACAGAAGCATGTTTCTCCAGACAAGTTTGTTCTCCAAGGATAGCTTTGGTTTCACTGTTCAGCATTTAGATCTAAATTAGGCTCTTGTCCTTCCTCACCAGAGGGCAAACACTGCCCAGTTTACTCACTAAAGAAATCTGGAGTTGACTGAGAGACCTATTCCCTTTCCTTTCCATAATCAGCACCAGCTACAGATCACAGCTTCCCAACCAGGGCAAAACTGTCCCTCTCTGATTTCCTGGCCTGATGTAGTAATGTGAGGTGTCATAAATCTGCTGAACACCCCAGGCTATGCAGGTCAGGGGCTCAGTGGTGCATGACCTGTCCATTCATCTGTGAGCTTCTGTAGCCTCTCTAAGCTCTATCTTGATGACTTCAGGTTTCCTTTTCATGCCCACATCAGTGTGAATGTGATCTGTGTCCTCTGTGCAAAAAGCAGCATTAAAAAATGCAGCCAGTGCTAAAAACTTGGTCATAAATATTGTGCTTGGCACAAAGCTTTGGCCATAAATATTTCCTTGGTTAACCAATAGGAAATGATAGCTCTTAAATCTCAATTAGAGTTGAGTTGTAACTGGCTCACACTCATTGGCACCAGGGTCCTGCCTTGCTTGTGTGGGAAATAAGGGCAGCTTTCCCACAGCTTTGGAAGCAACTCTGAAACTGATTTCTGATTTCCAGAGTTCAACAGCATTTTTTTCCTTTTTAAGGTAAGAAGAGTTAGGATGAAAAGCTGCCTGTTTATACTTCCTCAGGCGCTGTCCAAAAGCTTCCTGCAGTAGATGCTGTAATTACAGTTCTGTCCCAGCTTCCTATTTTTCCATGAGTTTCCTCATTACTGGGTGGATTCATTCATGTATAGCTGACAGACAGTCTTAGGATGGGAATCTTCAGAAATACTGCACAAACAGGGAAAGACAAGTGCAGGTTCTAGGAAATTATGGAATTGGGAGTTGTTGAGATTCCACCATCCTGTCTGATTGTCTGGCTGTGATCAGGCCAGTTGAGATACCTTTGCTACCTACTATAAAATCAATGTTCAAAGTTTAGAAGGGGGGAGGGCATTCAGAGCATCATCTTTTTATGGGTGCAGACAAGCTTGGACCACATTCCCCAGTCTGTGCCTGAGAAAGTGGAGAGGGGGCAATCCAAGAGCTCCAGAGGAAGATGCCGTAAATCTGGATTAGGGCCAAAGATCTCTTCTTCCTTTACATCTCTTTTTGTGCAACAGATAAGAAAAGCCTTTTGATAACCAGGAAGGTAGAACCTAATTTGCCAGCATCCATCTCCCACATCAGTGGTACCTTTAGGCTCACATCTTCTTTCTGCTCATTAAGACACATGCTTCTATTATTTTCCTGCTGACTGGCCCATATGAAAAGAAACATCAGCCATCTGTTACTCCCACAGTTTTCTGTATCACAAGAGTTTTGTTGATTAAGGAGGAATTTTTTTCCAAAAGGCACGCATTTCCCACTGATTTCCAAAAAAACTATAATATATCTAAGACTACAGCTTTTTATCCTGCATGCTAACGACACACAGGCCTTCACTTGGGTCCAGATTCATGTGCAACACTTGTATTTACACAGCAGTTATTTACAGCACTACACACTGCTCAGTCTGAGCAGAGGAACACAAACACTTCATTTCAAGTGCCTGAAGATCTTTGGAGATCTGGACCATGTCACCAACGTATTGTCAGAAAACCACAGCGGTCTCATGCTATTTAAGAACTCAGTTATTTTTTGCAGTTGTCTACAAGAACAATTTATCATGATGTCTTTAGGCCTCATCCTGCCACAGTAAATATCCAAAAGTTCAGGGATATTTATACCTGGGCTGCTTCTAATTTTGCCAACGAAGATGATTGTGCTGGCACAACTACAACAACTCCCATCACGATGACTGTAGAGCTTGGAATCAGCATGAAGACACTTTGACATATTTTATTCCTGATTCTATTCTTCTTCTTCTGGCACAAACTGATGTCCCATATGGCCCATTGTTGGACCCTTCACCAGCTGAAGGGAAAGTATCTTTGATTGACACTTGAAAATACCAAGTTGTGCCTTTGGGCTGGCTCAGGCTGAAAATGCTCTTGGCAAATGGAAACAGTCATGTCATTTTTATTTCACTGTTCAACAGGAAGAAGACATTTTCTGCACTGAGCAAAACACACAAAAGTTTATTCTCTAAGGGGATGAAATATTCCTCTTTTGAACTTCTGTAGGGTTTCCAACTGGAAACGGGTTTCAGATCAGACACTCAGCTCTGAATGGAACTTGGAGGAATAGAAATCCATCCCCAGCTCTGGCCTCTGGGTTTGAAAATCAGATGGCTCTTTCCCTTATGGAACACAGCTCTTGGCCTGAATAATCTCCTGCTACATGGGTTGGAAACTCTTGTGTGGGATACCCACAACCAAAGTACACCCAAAGAACAAGATCTACCATCTCCTTCATCTGTGATGATGGAAATGTAACCAAACTCCACAGAATAATTTGGGGATAGAAGTTTGAATGCATGGATACTGGTGTATTTCTTTTTGTTAACTATCTCCAAATCTACACCAAATCTCTACTTACTTTCCTTGAAGTCCTCAGGACTACTCAGACCATTAGAAGCGAGTAAAAGTTCATCTGTTCTTTCAAATTGTGCTATTATGGACTAGGAGAGAAATTAAAAAGGACTAGCCAGACTATTTCACATGAAACCAGGTATGGATAAATGAGCAGCAGGTAACAAAATCTCTTCTTGTTAATAGCAAGGCTTGTGCTAATATTTTTCTTACGAATCTGATGAAAGCACTTTCCTGCAGGCAGAGAGGAGCTGACTAATTTGTAGGCTGCAGCAAGTAGTTAAATTTGTGAAAAGGAAGAAAAAAATTGGCATGGAAAAATTATTCCCTCTGCCTAGCCAGAAAGTTCTTATAATAGAATATTTGCAATCCTCAAATATTCTCAGTCATGATCCTGTTATTGGCAGGGGAAAAGTTCAAAGCCAGGTTCTTGGAGTAGATCAGTGAAATCACAAATTATGTCAATATTATGGGTTGAAAATTTTGGTGTGTACAGAGCTGTTCTTATGTGAGAGCAGTTGAGTTTGATCCTCTGGATTAGAATATCCATATAACATGTGACATATGTCATAGAATACATATGAACTCCTTGAGCAACGGAGTTTTTTAAATGGAAATCAGACAGAGAGCTCCACACAGCACAGAGTGAAAAATCAATCAACTATAATAGCAAATATTTAAAGGCTGTGCTGCAGGACTGAAGAGCCATTTTGCTCCATGTATTCAAATATCTCCAGCAGACAAGACTCCTGTGGGGCATCTCCTTCCTGTGTGAGAGAGATTTCTCATTTCAGCCCTTAATGAAAACTCAAATCATTGAGCTGAGCTTTGCTGTGCAAGGAACAAACTGCTGACCACTTAACATAGAAAAGCGCCCACAAACGTGAGTCACAGTCCAAAGAGCAGGAGCTTTTCTTCAAAATCATGGGATATGATACACACATTTGAGGTACTTTTCAGTCCTTATTACCCTCATCCTACAGAGCCCATACACTTCACTTCTTGACTAAGACGTTTTATAGCTCTAGGAAAGTGAACCACCCCCCCTGCCCTCCCCGAGATGCTGTCAGATGCTTATTTAAGTGTAGTGGCTGAGGCTGTTGATGAGACATCTCCAGCTCTGTGGTGCAACCCCACGACCTGGAAGCCCTGAACCTTTGCCCTTCACCAGGTGTCAATATTCACCCTCTGCCAGTGATGCTGCTGCAGCATTCCAGGGGGGAAGCAGGCTGAGAAAGGGAAGCCTCTGGCCCCATTCCATCATGGCTTGTTCTTCTCTGGAAAATGCTGTTTGCTGGAACTGTGGTAAACTTTCTAACCTTGACATCCTGCATAACAGTAATATCCTTTTATTGATGGGGTTTGCTGTTTAGTATTTTCTTCTCCTGCAAGTGAAGGAGCTTTGGAATTCATGAAAGTGGTTCGTGGAGGGATATTTGCTTCAAAGCATTGCCATTGTTTGGTCCTTTAGTCACAGAAGGCAAACACAAATGTATAAATTATGCAGGCAAAAATCAATGAGGCTTCTGAGAGGGAATTCACTGACAGTGGTTTGGAAGGCATTGAGTGGCTCCTCTCTGTTACAGCACTGATCACAAGCACTGATCACATCAGACACACAGTTTGTTAAAAATCCAGTCAGGTCCCTTGTAGAAGTGATGCTATTCTAATATTGCAATCATTTCAGCAAGGTGTAAATTGCTTGGCTGCAGGGAATGATGTTGCCTGGGGCAAACTCTCAGTTTTATGGAGGGGACAGGAGATAAGTTGTGGGAGAGATGGCACAAGTACAGGCGAGGGGCTGCCAGGCTGAATATTTACATCAGGATCCAAACTGTAGCAGCCAAAGCTTCAGTCAGAGACAATCATTGCTGGGATACAGGGAAATCTGTCCAGAGTCATGGCAACAACTGATTACAAGCAATTCCCCAAGCATTAGAGGGGATGGATCACTCTCGATCAGCACCTCAGCTTCTTGGTGATTATCCATGATATAAACATCTTTACTCAAATAATCTAGCTGGCAGCCATGAAAATTGATTAAATGGGAAAGAAGATGCCTGAAAAAATGGTCCCTGCAAAGATCTCTGTATGTGGAATCCAAGAGGGTCAGCAGTGGGTGTTCCAATGTGGGAGCTCAGAGCCATGCACATCCTTCAGCTTTATCCACATCATGTTGTCCAGCCCTGCCAACGATCTCCTTGCCCCTCAGGTGCCACATTTAGGGAAACACAGCACCAACAATTTAAATTTATACCCCATCTCCCATAAAGCTGCTGTGTGCTAAAGGCAGCCAAGGCTAGAGATGGCCCTTCACTGTCCAGGGCTATCCCTCACACGGTGGATGAGGGTAAGACCTGTCCCACCACATCCTCTGCATGGTGGTGCTGGGCATGATAACGATCACCTGTGGCTGGCAGGACCAGCAGTTCATAAATCGTCCGAGTGCAGTAAAAGCATCACCATCCACGCGTCTAACAGTGACCAGCATCACTCCTGGGACTCCTGGGAAAATTTGACCCCATGCCAAACAGGGCAATGATTTCCACGAGGATCCATGTTTTCAGGTTGTGGACTGCACCCAGATGGTGCCAGCCAAGGTCTCCTTGCTGCTGGCAAGAAGCTTGAGTTCCCTGCATTTCCCAAACTTGGCACTGCCCCCCTGCCTCCAGCAGGGCAGTCCCTTTCCCTCAGGACCTTATTTTAATTTACTCCCTCCATGCCTGGTTCCCTGATCTTGGCAGGGGACACTTTGTGAGATGGTGCCAGGTATGAGCAGGGCCCAGAGCTGGCCTTCAGGGGAGGAAAGAACTGACAACCAGAAAAGTCTGAACTAGTTAAGTGCGCACAAGGGAGGCTTTGTAGACCTAATTAGAAGTAATTAGAGGTCCTCCAAAGCTATCCACCAAAGCCCTGATGAATATTTATTGCTCTATTATGGACTGCTCACAGGTATTCTCCAAGAGCACTGGTAATTTTGGGGGGAAGGCAATGATGTATGTGCTTTTAAAGCAATTCTTTTCCAGAATTGCAGTAATCTTTGGCACTTACATGATTTTTATATAACTTTTTTAATTTTACAGGGAAGGACAATGACGTTTCTCAGGATATATGCAAGAGATGACCTGCCCTTAATAAGACTAGTGGTCCCCCTGCCATGCACAAGGAATGTGTCCCTCTTCCACCTGTTGTCACACATTGTCCCCAGGACCTGTCTCACGTCCACTGGAAATCAAGATCCACATCCCCACATGAGGCAGAACAGAGGAGAAGGAGAAGTTTAACATCACAAGAAATCCAGTCAAGAAGGAAAGTTGCTGCAAGGCATGTACTATGCAGAGGGATGAAGTGGGATTTCAGTGGCTTTTGTACTTTATTTTAAACACAGTGAACGTGCTTTGGAAATTAAGGCTATTTATCAAAGTGGGTTTTCATGCTCCTGATCCAAACACCAGCAGAGGTGATACACAAGGCTCTGGCTGTGCAACAGCTTTGCTTCTGCAATTCAAGCCCTTGAAGCATTTGACACATCTGGCGCAACTCAGGTTAGAATTATGGGACTCGTGTCTCTGAAAACATACAGGGACCTTGAATATGCAGCCTCCATGTAAAAAAGAAAATTACCATTGACCCTACACGTCACCCAGCGTTCCAGAGGAATGAACTGAAGAGCTTCTGCACACTCATTACACAACCTGCAAATCAAACCCCGTTCCGACGCGTATCTCTGGGAGACACACAAGATAAATATAGAGAAGGCAGTATCTCAGCTAATTAAGCTCTCACAAAGGTGAACTGCTGCAAGTTTAATTAGCTCACTGATGTTCCTACTGCCAGGGTGTTTAAATCAAACTCAGCTTCCTCTGGATCTAATTTGTAATGCACAGGAACCTGGAGGGGTGAGTAGTCTTTCACCTTTTGTTGGGAAGAGCACATCATCTCAAGCATAGGGAAAATAAGGTGACTGACATCAGCAGGCTCCTCTGGGCAATGTGTTACATTTTTCTGTTGAAATTATTCATCTGTTATTCAGTTTCACATTGCACCTGTTTTTACTGAAGATGCTCAGCTCAAAAATCCTATTGCACAGTTCACCTCAAGTATAGTCCTGGTTTAGTAGGAAATGCTCATGGAGGGACCGTGGAGGAGAGTTGGTGATTTTCTCCTAGTGAATTCCACCACAGGGATAGAACCAAAGGTTACCAGAGCTCCTGGTTTGCTTCCCTCACAGATTGAGCTTCTCTTAGTGGCATTTTAAACAAGATCAGTGTTTCCCAAGAAGGGTAGAAATGTGAGGCAGGGGAGATGGGCTGTAAGTAATCTCTCCTGAGTGTCCATTTCACCAAGGCTCTTCCCAAAGCTGGAGCAGCACCATTTGCTCTACAGCAGCATATTGGTGTAATGGGGAAACTTCATAAATCAATACAGGTGCTACTTTTAATTAAATCTTGAAATCATCAGCTTTTCTAAGCTAATGTGAAAATCCTACCCATCAGCTGAAGACTCTCCAGAGCTTGAGAGAAGTTATCCAAGCAGATGGAAAAGAAATAAACACATGACAACTATTAAAATTTGCAAATTAGGTTCTTTACCTGCTGTGTCTAAGACCTCCTTCTCTCAGCCAATGAATCTTTCTTTGAGAGTGAACTATAGACTGAACAAAATTGCTGGAAGCTTCCAGACTCCACCCCCTACTCCTAAAGTGGGAAAATCCACCCCTGGGTGTTGCCAGCCCTGCTTTCCTCCTCCATGGTCATTGCAGTCAGATTTTCTTGCTGCAAAAACACTGCCTCCACCTGGCACTCCTCCAGTGCCCACACAATTCCAAGGCAGTAAGAGCATGGAGAGTTCCAAATGAGTTTCTAACAAATCATACACATTTGGTTTCTTCCTGCCTCTCCAATGCAGCCCACTGTGAGGCTTCCCTCTAGCACCATGGTGCCTTTTCCTCTGCCACTCCTCATCCCACAAGGCTCTGAGCCAGGTGATGGGCAGCTCATCAGGAGCGTCCAAGGAGAGGGGAAGGTCAGGCACCGTCATCACACTTCTTGAGCCAAGAACTGCTAACCAGGAGGTCCTCTGGTTCAAAACTAACAATGATTTCCATGGGTAGAAAAACAGCATTTTACTGGTTATGCTTATGGACTAAAAGGCTGGACAGAAAGTGGATGGAAGTGGCTCAGTTTAAATATACAGCAGTAAAAGGATCTCATCTCTCCCTTCTTTCTTTGATTTAAAACAAAAAGGGTATCTTAATTCTGTCTCTCTCTCTCAGAACACATCAGCTGTTCTGGTCTGCCCATATGCAAACTCACCCCACAGCAAGTGAGAGCTGATTGGAAACAGTTTGCCACGTGATTCAAAAATATTTCTTCCAAAACCAAGTCGTGTGAGTCTGTCCTAGACATGAGAAATTATAATAATGTTTCTCCCTTCTAATTTAATCTTATCCACAGACCTTTGATTCCACTGTAGCATCTTCCCAGCAGTATCAACAAACAATTAGTATTTTTGCTGAAACTTGTTTATGCTTGCTGTACTTTCAAATGAACAGAAGGTATGGCTTCCTAAAAAAAAAATAAATTTAAAAGGAGACAAACAGAATATGGCAGTAGGAAGGAATTACATAGTGCCTGGAAGAGAACAATTAATAGCCTCCGAGAAGTTGAGTAAGAGCCACAAAATTCATTCATATCCTAACAGGATTTTCTCTTGTAAAGGAAAACACAAAATATAAATCAGAGATTGACATTTCTCCTTGGGGAATAAGAGAGAAAGAGTGACATGTGACAGATGGCAGAGAAGTGACAGTACACTTTGCAGAGAGGCTCAAATCATTTGTTGACAAGGAGAGTTTAAAAGCTTGAACAAAATGAGATATTTCTGCTCACGCATTTAGTCAGATAGTGCTTAACTGGTTTTGTGATGAAGGCAGAAAAATACTATTTAAAGTTTCTGAGGATCTGAAGAAAAAATAGCTCATGGATGATCATTTTCTTTAAAGTCCAAGTTGTGAAAATATGATAACGCATTGGCAAAACATTTTCTCCAGGATAAGACTTGAAAGACAGCACAGGAAATAGGTTAAATAAACATAACTTTACTGTCATACAAAATCACAGGTTTGCATATTCCCTAAAAACCTTTTTATTTTTAAGCAGGCAGTAGAAACGCTTTAAAGCCTCACTTAAAACACCCATATATTTATGTTTATATATTTATAGTACATATATGTATGCTGCTATATCTAAATAAATATGCATATCAATAAATAAACATAAACCCCACATATCTACTTTGATATTTTTATGTATTGTTTTCTACTGTCACTCACTGAGAGGGACATCAGAGACTGAGGAATGAGGAACAGCGAGAGGAAACTTCCAAAGGTTCAAAATGGGATAGGGGACAAGAACAGTGGAACCACACTTCAAAGTCATGTCTAGCTCTTCCACAGGTTTCTCAGGAGTTCACTAAGACAACAGAATTCCTTATTTTGTTTGTATGGCTCAGTTTTGCAGGTACTTGCAAAGCCCAGTCTGAAAGGAACAGATTTGGTCCATCCCAGACTGGGATGGAACTTCTAACTGGGGTTAGAAGTCAGTGACACAAGGACTTCAGGAGCTTGTCATATGTATTTGCTTCCTGTACACCAGATGAATGATTCCTGACAAATGATGAATGGAAACTGGTTCATTTGGTCCCTTCCTCATGAAATTTAAATTTTCAGGAGGCAGGAAAGGCTTTAGCAATACAGAATTCACTAAATCTGTGCAAACAGTAAGATCTGTGTTAACAGGGTTAACAAAGCCCCATACTTACACGGAGATGTGCATGGAGAGAATGAGTTTTTAGACTTATTAACCCTAGTACCTCTTTGGTTGGTATTATCGTGCAGCAGAGAACTGTGATTTCTGTGTGCTGCATTTGTTCAGAAAGCCTGGGGCGTTTCAGAGAGAGGACCACACTCAGATTTGAGTTGTTTGCTCAGGCTGAGCAGAAGAGGATTCCTAATTCCTCCTCCTGCCCAGTGGCCCGTTGGTTGTCTTCAGCAGAGGAACTTGCCGAGGCCGGAGGGTCGAGCAGCAGGGAGATAACCTTGCCCTGCAGGAATGGGCCATTTTATGTATTCATCAGCCATTCCCTCGCATGCAACAACAGCATAGCAATGAGTTCCTTTCACCCTTTCCTTGCCTAACGATGTATTAGGAGGCAGAAGATCGAGCTAAACTTCCTGTTAGACCTGGCTCTATTTCTCTTCACTTCTCAGTTAAGGGGAAAAAAAAAGAGAAAGGATAAGACTGGAGAATGGGAATTTCATGGGGAACAACAGCTTTGAGGGCATGAAGTGAACGCAGGAAAAACCTGAAAAGATGAAGCCTAACATTTGTAGATCTTCTGTATTACACGTCCCTCATTGATAACACCCAGTCAGAGTGCTCTGTCTCTTCTTTTCTGCAAGGTTTTGTTCCCTGAAAATTGCCTTTACAAATATTTTCTGTTTGTTACAAATGAAACAAAAGGAAGCTGATTCACAGAGATGCAGGTGCCTCTTTTCTGGTGGGGTCAGTAACCTGAAGACCGGAGGAGGGACAGGCGCTAAGGTTTCCAGAAATAGGCTGTGTGAAAAAATAGGTGAGCCAAGGTGATAAATAATTATCCTTTTGGTGTGTGCTTCAAAGAAATGCATGAATTTATGGCAGGAAAGAACAGACTGAAGTCCTGTTCTTGTGGCTCAGCAGGAAGTTAGAACTGGGGGGGGGTGTTGCCAACACAGAAAATTACCATCACTTTCACTGCCCCTCATCAAGGTGGCAAAAATCAGCAGCACCATCAAAGGGATAAAGTTGGGAGCAGCCTACTGCACACTCTGTGTGTGTTTACTGCAGGGAGAATGACTCCTTGTCAGGACTAATTCTGTAATGGGAGTGACAACCATTTAGTAGGGGCTGAGTGGTGTCATTAGATGTGGTTTGATTGCTCTCTGAGCTACTTTTGCTGGCAATTTGTGCCATCTTGTCTTTCAAGATGTGCAGGAAGGGATGAGGGGAGGAGGGAGTGCAATGGGTTATCTATTTCCAAACCTTTCTAACAGTGTTTGGACAGTGGCAAGATCCTGCAGGCTTAAGGATTCACTTGGGGAGGCATGGAGAAGAGAAGCGAGTGCATGGGGAGGGAGGGAGGAAGCAACCCAAATCTGGTCTTCTTTACGTGCAGGTCCCTGATCTCCATGTTCCTCTGAGCCTCTTCAAGTGTCAACGAACAGGCAACAGCTCTCAGTGGGAAGGGAGCCCTTTTTCTACACAGCAACACTTACAATTTTTCACACAACCAGAGGAGTGATGGATCCTTATTTTCATATCACTCTTGTGATACCTTTTTAAACCTAACAGTGCACATTTGTCCAGGGTTTCCCTCCTGGAATTGCAGAGGCAGGAACTGTTAAGCCCATTACAAATATGCTCTTTGATTGACAGCTTAAACAAAATCGAGATTCTGAAGTAAGCTTTCCCCTGTACAAATATTAATTACTTCCTATTAGTCACCTTGGAAAATAAAGGTTGTGGGTGTTCTTGGATACTCATGTCTTGGCTCTTAACAAGAACTTGACTTTGATCAAGGGCAAACAAAAAATGGAAGGGGATCAAGCTGCTGTTACAGCTGGAAATGCAGTTGTGGGTTTCATTTTTTTCTGAGTCTGGTCCCTGGCTCTCACCCTGAAGCCTCACACCAGTGTGGACGTTGCTGGAACAACACTCCTTCCATGTCATCTGGACTGGCACAAGCTTCCCACTTCTCATCTAGTCAATGGGATAACAAGCTTTGCTCTTCCTGTGGACAGAATGAAACCAACACAACAGGAGATGTGGAAAGGGTAAACCCGAACCAAAACAGGACCCACCTGGCTTTGTGTTTCACCTGCTCAGCATAGGTTGGCATCACCTCCTCTAACACTGGTCCATGACCAGCAAAACCCCCTTTGGTTCCAGCAGCTGTGTCCCATCACAAGTGTCAGATGACAGCAATGAGTTCTTGCCATCCATTGGGCAGCTACATAATCTGTTTTGACAGCAAATAAAGATGTTTCCTCCTCTTCCACTATGGTTTGCCACTCCTCAAACCAACTTTTTTCAATAATCCCAGTAAAAATTTGCTAAAATGGGTTGAAATGTCTGAATTGATTTGGGGAATATGGTTAATCACATTTAATTGTATGACACATTTGAGCCTCGGTGCAGTGATATGGTCTTATGAGTCATGTTCCCGCAGGATATGAAGGAGTTTACAGTTTTATATAACAACAAGGCATTTGGACAATAAATCCCCCATGTATTTTACCTGCCTGGCTCTACATATCCCTACAAATACTACCTGCTTATTTTCGTATATATTGGGGTGATACTTGGATTCACTTGCACATACAATTAGAAGGGCTGATGTCAACAGGAGTTATTCTTAGCAGAGGGCAGGCAGGCTGGGATTTTAAATAAATATAGATGTTAGAATCATGTCAATAAAATATGTCAACTCTAGTCCTGGCAAAACCCAAAAGGCAGTGGTGAATTATTATATTTTGAGTTGTCAGATGAAGGTTAGATTTATACAGTGCTGAAGGTAAAGGGTGGAAGAGAGAGCTGCTGGGCTATCTCTTCAGCCCCAAGGTTTCACTCGGCAATAATTTGTGGTGCTGACATTCTGCGGACAGAAACCCGAGGGCAAGTCAGTCCTGTGACGGGAAGGAAGGAGCTGAGGGATGTGGAGTGTGAGGTCCACATTACTGTGAGTGCTGACATCTGTGATGGATGGGCAAGAAGTTCAAGTAAGTGCAATGATGGATTATGAAAGCTGTCTTGACTCTGGGAAGAGGAATTGCCCAGGTGCTGAAAGAAGAAGCATCCAGGGTGCTGCAGGGAATGAAACCCTTTCTTTCTTTCACTGGAGCCACGCCAGAAATTATGTTTAGGATCTGGATGTCAGACTCTGTGTTGTTCAATTTCTTTTCTGGCTCCTGGATGGTGATTGATTTACTGACCTTGAGTCCAACACCTCGCCCTGTGCGCTGCACACAACCTGAACCCTTGCTCGTGCAGGCTCTTACCTTTAAGATACCTTCTCGTGCATAACCCAGGAATCTCATTTTAATTCAGTTCAAAATAACAGTTTTATGCTTCTGCATAATGCAACATGGGCTGAGGCAGGTGATAAGCCTGTTTCAGGGACTTGGTAACATTCAGGTGAGGGAGAAACACCTCATTTACTAATTTATGTCCCAGGGAATGTGAAAACATGGTGGGAAAAAGAAGTCTACTCTGTAAAATGAGCCTCCTGTCACTTCTGAGGACAGAGGTGGCACAACCACCCCAAGGGTTTGTTTCCAGCCCTGTTGTGAGCCTGGGAGGGAGGGAGGGTGTTGTGCTGTACCCCTACTTTGGGAGAAGGTGGGATCTACTCTGGCCTCTGCATTCCAATGCAGATCCCTAAACCAGCAGGTCACTAAAACCAGCTGGTACCCAGGCTGAGCCTTCTAGGGAGGTTGGACCTGTCCAGCTGTACATACTGGTCTCTCTCTGCTGAAACTCTTGTCCTCCCACCCCCCACAACGCAGCCTTTTTCCTGTTGGTCTTAATCACTTTGCAATCTCATTTTCTGTCGCCTGGTTGCTCCCCCTTCTCTCCCATTCCTTTTTTCCCCCCCAACCTTTCCCGACATTCGCCCCCCTCTCTCCTCTCCCCTTCCCTCTCCCCACCTCACATCGTCCTTCCTTTCATTCCCGGATCACTCTAAATCCTTTCTGACGTCTGAGCTTTTGTTCTGCTCCCTCCTCACCCCTGCTGGGACCTACACTGCCTTTCTGTTTACACGCATGTCTATACAAATTCTGTGTCTGACAAAGCACGGAAAAAGTGCCCCTCTGAGACTCGTTTTCCTTTTGCAGAGCAGACTGTGCTTTATGCCAAAATTATGACTCAGCACTGCTGGGGGGAAAAGGGCCATATTTGCTCCTCGAGAAAGAGGGATGCAGATGCGTTGTGGACCAAATCTGTGCCTAGAAGACGATGCTTCGAAATGCAAACAGCAGTGAGGCAGGGAGATGAGAAAAAGGAGAAATGGTCCGAAAACGTAAAACGAACTTTCAGCTTTGTTTCCCTCTGCCTGGACGGACCAAAGGCTGGACAACAAGCAGTCCCTCTGATGCTCCTGCCCACCACATGCATGCAAGAAATTCCTAGGGGTTTGCCCATTCCCTCCTATTATAAACAAAACTGGAGCATTTTGAGCTTTCAGCCAAGTGCTCTTGAACGGTCACTTGTCACCTTGAGTCCAGCATCCTTTATCAGTCACCTTATGCCAAGGCATTTCGGCTTGAAGACAGCCAGCTGTATCTCTGAGCATTGCCCATTTGATCTGGCTGCCAGTTTTTCTCTGACTCACAACATTTTATTTTAAGCGAAGGGAGTAATGAAATATTTATCTTTTTTCCCTGGGAAACTAGAAACTGAAGGCAGAATGTAACATTTTTGCATTTCTCCTCTATCTCCATGTCTCTGAACTGCTCTATTCATTCTCTTTGGCATGAGAGAGCTCAGGAGTGACGGCCAGTGGTAGATGTGGCCTCACTTTAGGTAGGACTAGATGATCTTCAAGGTCTTTTCCAACCTTATCAGTACTATGATACTTTACAAATACACTTACTGAGATTTCTTTGTGGGACAAGGGCGTGGGAGTCTCCCCTGCTGATACTCCCAGTAACACAAACGCCCTCTCACTTTCTGCCTGTCCCCACAAATGGGGACTCTGTGCCCTACTCTGTGTCCCCACATGCCTTGCTGGCTCAGCTGGAGCTCCCCAGCATGAGTTCTGGAGACAGGTAATTGCACACCATTGTTATCACGAATTTGAAAATCGCAAAACAATCTACTGATTGTCTTCGTGCAAGTTCCACACTCTTGGCATCCTTTAAAACCGGATTGCCCTCATCCGTCACCAGTGAGAAAAGGGGAGAGGCCCTACTAGAGTCTCGTAGTAACCCTGTATGGGGATATACCGGGAACAAGCTGGTTTTACCCACGCAAGAGAATAATAAACCTGTGGGAAGAGGCGATTAGTGGAACAGATTCAAAAGGCACCCCGCTGAGTCTAATCTGTCTGTTGTCGTTCTGCTGCTGCTGTTGGGTCCAAACAGGCAGGCGGTGAGATAGCCACGCATTTCCGTGGGGTTTATGTCAATCTTCTGACTTTTCATTTTAGTGGCTTGGTTTTTTATTTATGGAAGGTATAGCGTTGGGCCTGGCTTGGGCTGTGGATAATCTCTGCTTAGAGCTTTTTGATCCATTTTCCAAAAAGATTATTTTAATCTCTCCTCCCTTCCCCCAGCCCATCTCTCCACACCAAGGGATAATTATTTATCCTCTTGGCTCACCTCACTTCCACTGGCCACCGTTTAATACTGGTCAGATGCTGGGAACACAGGAGTTGGGGTTAGTTTGTGTGCAAGGGATGTGATGTGACACGGTGTCAGTGACTTGAGACAGCAGGACTAAAGAGCTAAATCCTTACTTAAGTAAACTATCACAAACCAGTTTTGTTGCTTGTCTGTGCCCTGAGTCAGGCAGAAGCCAGGCTGAACCTGGCACAGGTTTGAGCAGTCCCTGGAATGCTCTGGTTTTCTGTGGCAAGCTGTTCTGCCAAGCAAGGAGAGAGCAAACAGGCAAATCCTTTAGGCAGAGCCAGGCAAGTCCACAACACTCAAAATTGCCTCCACTTCCATGTTTTGCCAGAAAAATAAAGTCAGCAGCTGAGACCTTCTGCGTCTTCAGCTGCTCAGTGTTTAACAGCATTGAGTTTGTTCTGGGAGAAATTATTATATTCATATTCACACCCCCTAAACTCTCTCTAAACTCACTGAAGTCAGTGTTATTTCCTTCAAACACTGCTCTAAAGCCACACACAGGAAATGGCTGGGTTTGCTCTTCAGGATGATAAGTAAGAGAATGTCACCAATCTCAGGCCACACAGAGCTGGACGGCATGTGCGGGCTGATAAAGAGAATTGGAAATTCCATTAAAAGGTTGATCCAGAATATTTATTTTTCCCATTCTCCTCCTCCTGCTTTTGTCTTTAGCAATCCCCCTCTTCCTACTCACCCAGTCCTGAAGGGTAATTTGTCTCTTCGTGCCTTGTGAAGGCTACTTGAAAAGCTTCAATTAGGGAAGAAAGGTTCTGACTGTATTTGCAGCCCTTCCATTCCCCGATTTTGCTGAACCTCTGTCTTCATGGAGATTACACATTAATCTTAATTAGGAAGTGGAAGAGGAAAAGAGGGGCTTTTTAGACTGCATTATTCAACTTTGATCTGACTCACTCCCTTTCATTCTGGAAGAAAAACATTTCAAAGACTTCCAGGAGCCTTAGTCTAATGGCATTGACCAGAGGCACTGTCAGTCTTGCTGGAGAAGAGAAGAATGCACTGATATCGCAGTTTCTCATAGAGTGTAATAATACCCTTCTTAGAAAACAGCTTTCATTAGACAAATTTTTAAATATAAGGTCATGTGCTTTTCCTTGGGTGATTCTCATTTAAGAGTCTATGATGCAGATGCATCTTGTATTTTAGTTAGCTTTTTACCCAGAGAGAGAAAAAGATCTGCGGTCTCTTACTTTAGGTTTCACAGGGAGCTATTAAACACACTAAAATGCACAGAATATTTTCAAGAAAATTCATGGTCTTTATCCTCAGAAAGGAGTAGTGACTATATATATCCAGCCTTCCTCGCTCCTGGTCTAGTGTTGGTGTGTATAGTGGATTTATTTACAAAGTGGGAGGAGCTCGATTGTCACATCCTGCTCAGTCCTATTTGTTTAACAAGTATCACAAACACAACCAGCTTGTGGGGGGAGGGTTTGGAGAAAGTTGTGGGGTTTTGCCGTTTTTTCAGGAAGTTGATGTTTGCATTAGACAGATGAATGTAGCTGTGGAGGGAAGCAGTGCATCGCTTGGTACCCCCAGATATGTCACACTCTGGAAAGGACATGCACGGAACAGGAGAGGTAATTGCATCAACATTAAGTTGTACTGCATATCTTCACAGCTTCTGTCATTGCTTCGGTTTTAAGGGCAAATGACATGATGGAAACATCGCGGTGGATGGCTCTGGTTCTGGAGCTCACACTCGTACCTCGCTGCTTGAGTTGTCACTCTGCTGTCCTCCTCCCCAGGCTGTGTAGGGCCTTCAGCAATAATACATTATTAACATCCTCTTTCTGGGCACCAGAAATCAAACATTAATAGACTCATACAAAGTGTTCCAGTTCAGATTACTCCTTTCTTCCTCCTTTTTTTTTGCTAACAGGACAATACAAAGAACAGACTGAGCTGTAGATTGGCTCAGTGTGGAATTTCACCATGAAGTTATTGTTGGAAAAGAGGGAAATTTGATGAAGTTTCAGTTCATTTAGTCAAAACTAAGTATCTATCTACTGCAATATGGAAAATTCAGGTTTTGCTAATATGTGCAACATGGAGCTTCGTCTGAGGCTTAATAATTAAAGCAAGCAACCAACCACTCCACACAGGACACACCCTCCCTTCTGATGTCCTTCCTGAGCAGCCCAGTTTCTCTCCTACTACCTTTATTTAAAATAATAATAATAAAAAAGTGTATGGGATTTTCAAAATCAAGCAATTCTTCCCCTCAAAAGCTCCCATTCAGTGCTAACAATTCCTCTTGATTTCCAAAGAGGGAGACCTGGGGAGACTCTAAACATGCGTGCATGTGTCCGGGAAGGAAAAGGTTTTACAGTGAGACAAATTTTTCAGGCTCTCAGCTGCCTTCCTTCTCTCAGAGGACAAAAAGGTCTCCTCCTTTCAAATGTCAAAAGGCTGGTTTTTGGTAAATAACCCAAGCCATGGTGGCAATGGTCCCTGTGTGCAGGCTTGTCAGATTGTGCTTTGAAAGTGCCATGGGAAATGGGGCAGGAGAAGGAAAATCTCTTTGCCACCTCGCTGCCCTTCTTAATTACAAGTAATACAGCATTACAAATATAATCACATCTTCCAGGTAGATCAAAGTGAGGAAACCAGCTTCTCAGGCTGTCCAAAATGTGGAAGATCTTATAACTCCAACCTTAAATTTTGTATCCTGGCAAAACTGACACCAAACAGGGGCTGTTTGGTACCAACTTCTGACCTCGAGATGCTTGCGCAGCTACAGAGGCTGGGAAAGAGTCCAGGATCCGCAATCTGAAGGGTTAGCCAAGGATCCTATTTATAGGCTGTACTGGTGACAAATGAAACATGAACCTGCCTGGCCAGGGCTGAAGGCAGAGCCTGCCCAGGAGGGGCTGTGCCAAAGTCTGAAAGGTTTAAACTGAGCCGTGTCATCTCTCCCCTGACAGTTCCTCGTGAGCGAGTTTGTATTGTCAGTCCTGCATCAGTACAGCCAGGTATGAATAAAATATCACATGAATTTATTCATCCTACCTGTAGAGCTTGTCTGACACTGGGTAACCAGCCAGCTCTGTATAATAAAGAGTTCCATTAGTGCTTCAAAGGACCTAGGTTACACAGACCAATTATATCTTTCAAAAGCAGACTAAGATTTGACTTATTTCCTATTTTATTTTTATTTTAACAAGACCCAACAAGAGGAGAGAAAGGGAGAATCCTTAAAATGTGTCAAATTTTAAATTAGTTGCTGTAATATGGAAAAAAAATAAATAAATTTCTAGCTGTAGCAGGAGTGATTTTATGTTCAGAAAAGGGCAACAATGACTAATTCTAAATGTAGCCTGGCTGAAGACGGACAATTTGGCAATAAATAGATTTCTAAGTTGTAATGAGGAAGAAATAATTGGTAAGGGAAAGTGTTTATCCTTGCAGTGTTGCCTCCAGAAAGGAGAACTTGCATATTCCACACACAGCACCATCATTCTGGAGCACATCAGTAGAGCAGGGGAGCCTGGGAGAAGTCCAGAGGACCTCAGAACATGGAAAAGGAACTACAGCAATCCCTTGAATATCGCAGGGGTCAGTTCCAGAAAGATGCCGCGATAAGCGAGGTCTGTGAAATAGCGGTAAATACCGTAAATACGGTAAACATGGTAAATACGGTAAATACAGTAAATCTGGTAAAGATTGGGGGAAAAAATCACAATATATTGAAGCCACGGATGGTGAACCATGAAGTAGCCAGGGATTACTGTACTGCGTTTTATCATAAGGTGGAGAAGAAAAGATAAACTCATGATGAAAAAAGATTAATATTTTCTCCGTTTCACTTCCCAAGTCAGGTTGCTCCTGTTTCTGTAAGGACTCTAGAGCTCACTCTGGAATTTAATTTCGGTGTAACATTTGAAGAAAGGACCCTCTGGTCATCATAATGGGGACAGATGCCATGTGTCCAGTGACGGTCCTTGATCTAAGTATTGAGCAAGTTTCTGTAATTTTATTTTAGTGGGATGAGTTTTCCCCCACTGAATGAGGTACATCCAAACCAGGTTTGTATCTGGCTCTGTAATTTGGCTCCTTCCTTCATATCCAGTGAGGATGGGATGCTCTCCCTCTCCTCTGCCTCCCTAAATGCGTCATTAGCTTTTCATTTGATTTTGCTGTCTTGGCTGGCTTCCAATTTCCTTGTAGTATTATTTCAATCACCTCAACTGTTCCAGCCCTTCTCTGTTTCAGACATGGCATAGGTAGGGCCGGAGCATCAAATGGGATACAAATCAGCATCATTCCAGTGAAAGCATTGGAATTCTGATGCTTTTTGAAAACTTCTGGATGTGACTGACAGATCTTGCCAGAGCCAAGTGAGGCTTTGATACACCTTAGACAGTGCATGTCAGAGTGACTCAGAGCCTGTGGAGGTGGGAATAGTGCTTGGGCACAAATAACATTTTACTTTGTTTTCTTTGCCTGAGATAAAAGAACAAACTCAATTCCTTTTCAATGTATTTCCCCCTCACATTCTAACCCTCCTTCACATAATAATTTTCCCTCCAAGGTGTCAATAGGGGTATCCTTCCCTACAAAATACCAATCAAGAGGATTACAGTTAATTGCTTCATGCAAACCCTTATAAGCTAAATGAGCCAATCCACTGTTCCTTAATTCCCTTTTGCTTTCTGTTATTACGGGTTGGTCAGTACTTAGGGATGCTGTTGATAAGCTACCAGCCGATTAGGACTCTGCTCACGCGCCATCTGGAATGAAAAGAAAACGCCAGGGAAAGCAAACACAGATTTAATATTTCTGAAGGAGAGAGCTGGTACAGTGCTTGCAGTGTGCCTTGTGGAGGGGCCAAGCGTGTGTTGGCACGGACAACACAGGCAGGGCTGTCCTGAGGACAGGGATGGGGACATCCCTTTGCTGCTTTTGGTAGAGGCAGATCTCGCATCCCCTCCCAACAGGCTTTGGCTGGACACCCAGAAAAGGCTGAGCTGATTTCGCTCCATGGAACTGTGGCCACTCCTCTTTGAAATGTTCAGTGAATATAACCTTGTTTTCCAGACTCTTACCTACCTCATATAAACTAAGGATTGGCAAACATTTCAGCCCTGCTTGGGAAGGTGTGAGGAGAAGATTAATATGTGCTGCCTCACTTTTCCCAGACCTTCCCAGATCTTCCACCTCTCCCCAAGGAATGTGCCCAGCTAAAACCCTGGGAACAGGTAATCCCTACCTCTGAGACAAACCTCCTCTGGGTCAGACAGAGTGCAGCAAAACTTATAACTTGCCTTTGGACGTGTTTACAAGGTGATGATGGTACGTATTTACCTTTTCACGATCTATGACACTGTAAAAACAGCTGTGAACTAATGAAAATCTTACATTTTGGTTTTCTTCAGCATATGTTTAAGGGAAGATGTAGAAGGTTCTGGCAGCATCCAGATGTCTGGGAAGGGGCATTGTGGGTGGGAGGGAAGAAGAGGCACTGACTCCAGCTGGAGCCAGTGATAGTGGAGCCCCATCTGGGGAGCTGCTGTTGATGGGAACCATCAGTGACCAGAGTCCTGACGAGGGAGATCAGCATCGTTCGTCCAAATAGAGGGAGGAAAGGCACAAAGACCTGGGAGCCGTGGAGAGCTGCCTGCCTGCAACAGATAAGTGTTCTGCTAGATTGCACTGCGTGAGCAGACAGGGCTGAAGGGATAAGCACAGAGGCTTTGTGTTCAGGTAACAGAGAAAGCAGCCATCTCAGCCAGGAACTGTCCCCAAGCTCTCCATGCAGGCAGGTTTTCTCTTCCATAAATGTGCATTTTAATGGTTGAAGGATGGTATTTATGCTTTTTAATTTTTTCTTGGTGGGACTATTTTTCCCACTCAGATAAGCATTTGGTATTCGAACAGCTTAACCAAGCACCTCTGCTGAACACTTCCTTGGCCCTCTCCCCCACCCAGAAGATCTCAGCAACCAACAGTCTGAAGGGTGACTGCAGAAAAAACTGCCATTTTCATTTCACAGGGAACTGAGGGACAGAAAAGCAAGTGATTGATCAAGATTAATCAGTGGCAAAGCAGAGCCCCCGACACTGAATCCTACCTTTATAGTTATCCTTGCTCTGTATGCCTTTAATAAGAACAGATTTGGATCTGGAAATCAGGCTACATTCATGCTCAATGCTGCGTGAAATGCTCCGGTCTATACTACATCTCTGGAGGGTTGGATTGCTTGTTTGCAAGATCTGGCTTTTGGTTCAGGCTCCTGATTTTAATTTCTATCATATACAGGTGCTTGGCTTAAGAGCCTGCACTGCTGCTGGTCCTGAATGCTAATTCCAACCACGCTGTAGGAAAGAGCTATTGTAAGTGTGATAAGGAAGCACTGGGAGCTAGTGTCAGTGTCTCAGCTGATTGTAAACTGATATTGCTGCCTTGTTTAAGTGGAAAATTAGATGGAAAAAAATCATTAAAATATGGTAGACATTTTCTTCAGGCTGTTGAGGGAGCTGCTGTTTCTTAATACATTCCAATAAGGTCTGTATTCCCCATGCCCTTGTAGTACAGAGCAAGTGTCTGTCAAAAAGTACATGGCTAACTGCTATTTATTCTCTGTTCTGTTGTAATTAAGGCACCAAGAATGTTTATGGGATTTGGGCCCTTGCATTTAATGAGTGTTGGACTCATGCCTCCATTTTAATCAAGTATGGGACCAGTTATTATTAACGTAGGACTTTGGATGCACATGACTGCTTACAGAGTTAATGAAGATGGATTCCTTTCCCAGAATAGATTACAAGCCCAGGTCCTGCAACCTCTGACTGTGAGGTGTTCTTGGCGAGTAAATCATCACAGAAACTAGTGAACTTCTGCAAGATGACAGAACTTTGAGTATCAGCAAGAGCTGTCTCTCTCGAGGATGCTCTCGTGGTGGGAAATGATTAGGAGACAAACAGGATTTTCTTGGTTTGGATTAAATTTGGGCTGGAGTCTAGAAGACAAAAAAATAGCAAGAGATGAGCCTTGAGATGTCCCATCGCTGGAAGTGTTTGAGGCCAGGTTGGATGGGGCTTGGAGCAGCTTGGTCGCGTGGAAGGTATCCCTGCCAATGGCAGAGCTTTAAGGTCCTTTCCAACCCAAACCATACTATGATTTGACGGTTTTGAACTCTGATGAGCCAATTTGTTCCAGGCATCAGGATACCAAGGTTTTGACACTTTGCTGGTCACACACTCCATCCATCACACCCAGTGGCTGCGTCTGTATCCTGAGAAACAAGCTCAGTCCCTCACTTGTCACAATATTCCTTCTTGTGTCCTGTCTGCCCTTCATCTGCCCTAAGGCATATAATGTATGGGTCTGTACCTCCATGTATCTCCAGCTGCAAAATAAAGACATTTCTTGCTTACTTCAACAATTTTCAGACAAATCACATCTATTATGTATTTGTGCATCTTTTTTGCACAGTGGTGCATGATGTCAGGGGCTTTTGGAGACAGACTAATACAAATGCTAACCGAGTGAGAAAAACAGGGGAAAATAGGACAATGTGAAGGGCAGGGATAAAACCCACAAGGTCAGGGATTTCTGGCCATGGCTGGCCTGAACAAGTGCTGGCAACACTCCTGCTTCAAGCTGGAGGTTGGATTAGAGGCTTCCAGAAGCACTTTCCAGCCAACACTGGAGATTACTCAGAAAGTCAGCACGCACAGAATTTCTCTGGTTTTAAAAGAGTGTAGCTGGGGAATTGAACTTATGTCACCTGAGATTTATGTCTGAATTGTGTTGGAAGAAACATCCTTGGTGGATTGGTGACTTTGGGGTGTGTCAGAACTAGATATTAGCAAAGTAATTTTTTTTTTTGACTGTCGAAATTTTTCTCTTCTACCCAGGGGGGATAACATTTGGCTTTTGAGTCAGTTCCCTGATATTCCCACTGAGGCCAGATCTGTCATCTGCAATGCTGCAAAAGGACTCGAGTGCAATCACTCTTGGTGTGACAAAATGATTGTGAGCTCGCGGTCTGAAATCACATCCTGTTGTGGTTCTCAGGACAGGGAGAATCTCCTTCTCTACCTGTGTGGCTGAATTGTGTTATTTGTCTCTGGATGATATCATACTGGATCAGGTTGTGCTGTTTCAAACAGCACGAAATGAAAGCTCCTAAACCACTGCTTGCTGCCCACAGACTCTCCTACTGCCCTATTCAGCGCTTATCACTCTGTAAAACTGACTTTTCTCATGATTCCGACACAAATCTGCATTCACCTTTCCATTATTTGCCTTGTCTTCTGTCGTGTAGGGAGGAAAAAGGAAAGACTGAGGGGAGATCCCTGATTTGTTTCCATAATCCACATCAGCATGGACCGGTGCACGGTGCCAGCTCATAGGGTCAAGTTAGATTGACTTAATAAGGAAGTTTAAGCAAATACATTTCACCATCCAAATGGATAAAAACAGTTCAAGGTTTTCTTCTCTCATCTTGTGAGCTTAAACTTGTCATGCCATATCTCGATTTCATTTCATTATGTGCTTACATGATTTGGCAGAAAAGCTGCAAGTATGTGTGTGTCTCTGGAGTTAGACAACTCTGGTTTTATAAGAACAGCCATCACTGGGTCATCAGCAGAGTGTCAAAATTGTGTCAACCCTTCTGCTGTTCCCCTGCAGGTTTTTGACAGAGGCAGTGAAGTCTCCAGCCTTGGAGACATTGAAAAATTGATTGCAAAAGAGCCTGAGCAGCCTGGTCTTACTTCAAAGCTGGGTCTAACGCTGTAGTCCTCCCTGCTTAGGGAGGGGGATGGAACAGGAGGCACCCAGAGGTTTCCTCCAGGTTCAGCAACCCCGAGTGGAGTTGCACAGGGAAAATGAACTGTGTTTTCCTCAGGAAAAACACTTGTATCAGCATTTCAGTGGTTACACTGGCAGGGCCCATATAAATTACAATGTCAGGGAAAGTTACCAAGGCATGAAATTCCTCCTTCAGCCTGAGTATATTGGAATTGATTCATTTTCATGAGAAATGTGCTCATGCTTGGCGGTAAATCCATTCACCTCTCTTTCAATCTGCACTGAACACCCACATGCAAAAGCTGGGTTTTATCCCAGCATATTTTTTTAATGTGAGTTTTTGTGCAGGTTTGTAGACCTGGTAGCTACAATGAGTGATTGCAGTAAACAGCCCTAAAAGAGAGTGATGAAATACCTTTCCATCTTTCAAATCTGTCATTGTTCTAGAGCAAACATGGGAGGCTGTCCTTACTTCCACATGTAAACAGAATTCTGCTTTACAGAAAATGCTGGTACTATATATAGATCTGGAGATTCGCTGTCCCTTTTGAAAGTTTCACACTCTTGGATATTCCCACACAGAAGTTTGTGTGACTGTATTTTTTTAGCTAGACTTAACCTAAACTTAACCTGAACTCCCAAAAGTTACGACAGTTTTCAGCATAAATACTTTTATATTAGCTGGCAGTAGCACCCCCCTCCCTTACATGTCACTAATTTGATTAGAATTTCAATTTATAAAAAAATTGTGGAAGAACCTGATCCGAAGAAGACTTAGTGTATCATCGTTCATTTCTGCTTTATTCTCATGGTGTTCTGTTTCTCAGTGAAGGAGACTAAAACTGTTTGATTATTTACACTACATCTTATTCTTCCTGTAGCATACGATACTTGATAGAAGCTGATCCGTTCTGAATGACCAGCTGTTGTAAGATGTCTTTGAGAAAACAAAATGGTTTGATTGCAGCTTTTAAGTCACAAAATCATGAAGGGGGAAATAAAATCCCACAGATTGGGAACATGGAATGTGCCAGAACTGGTCCTTTTCCTTGAGCACTGGTTTATGAGGACTGAGATTTGCCTGTTAGATGGTGAGTTGGACTAGATGATCCTTGAGGGTCCCTTCCAACTCATAATATTCTGTGATTCTGTGATTCTGTGAATTTGGGATCACCAAGGAGGGCAGCAGCATCCTTTTAGTGAGGTGTTTCAAGAGCTGCGCATCTTGGGGACACAGGCAAAGCTCTCAGGGACAACCTGGTGTTTGGAGTGCTTCTGTAAAATTACGGAGTCTCTATTGCTGTGGAGA
Organism: Pitta sordida; assembly: GCA_013390025.1. NCBI lineage: Eukaryota > Metazoa > Chordata > Aves > Passeriformes > Pittidae > Pitta > Pitta sordida. The sequence goes on from WEKX01019071.1 coordinate 141,212, forward strand.
GGGTGGAAACTGAGTTAAGGAAATGCAAACTAATTTCAAATGCGAATACCAAGGCAACAGTTTGCATTAAAAATTAGCAGCTCTGAATGTCAGGGAAAGAGTTTTTACAGGCTTGTCTGCCTCGTTTCAGGCAAGGTGTCCAAATGTGGGCAGGCTGCTATTTCCAGAAATCTGGGCTGGAATGGGAAAAGTTGTCTGGAAAGGGTTTCTAATAATTTCTATGGAAGCAGTGACCTCAGAGAGCTCTGATCTATGAGAGACTTTTGTGGGAAGTCTGGGAGGATGGGGGGTCTGAAAGTAGGATTGCAGCAGCAGAAGTGGGCAGAGGTCCAAGTGGTTCAAGCTTATGGAGATGGTGAGAGGATGATTTAAGAACAGGATACACACTTGCTGAAGAGCAATGCCAGAAGAGATGTCTGGCAGTGCCAAAGTCTGCAGTTTGAAAAACAGGAGGAGAAGCATGAGGGATAGGTCGGGATTGACTGGAAGAGGAAGGTTCAAGGGCCTTGTCTCAGTTTGTGACCTGATCCTTCTCCCACATATGCTGTAAAATCTCTTTTCCTCACAGGGGTTTTTACAACAAGATTTCAGGTTAAAAGGAAAAACACACACAGCTTTCCAATGAAACAAGCTGATGTTACCTTAAAAGCTTCAGCCCTCACTTGCCAAGTTCTGCTCTGGCACAAATGGGTTTATTCCATCTGCTGTGTATTTCCAGCTCCCTAAATTGATGTTCTGTCCATGTGATCCATTCCCTGTAACAGAAAAAATTCATGGGCCATTTCTAAAAGCTCCCTCTGTCTCTCTGTCCCTGTTTCTTGGCTGTGTAGGAGGCATTGAGTTTTCTTCTGCCAGCACAGGCCGTCGGTGCAGGCGGCTGTACAGCGCTCCTGGGCTGGGACTCCACAGGAGAACCCTGGGTGCCAGTTTAAAAAATACAGCCCCAAGTGGAGCAGCATCTCCAGGACATGAAGAAACTGCTCTGAAAGATGCTTGGTTCCTCCAGGGCATTGTGTTCCGATCTGGAGCATGGGAATTAAACTTTTAAAAAGACTACCCAATTTCACTTTCTGTTAATTTTGCGCCCTGGCCACCATTACAGTTAAGAATAGCTGTAACTACTGTCATTACAGACTTTTTTATCCACACACATTTCTTTAAGAAAGGCAAACTTTCACAGAACTCTTCTTTAAAAAGAAATTTTCTATTGAAGCATGGCCGGAGGCATTGGATAACATTTTCTTTAAATTGTCCAATTAAAACCAAAGTGTCCAAGAGCTAATAATCAAAGCAGATGTTAGTTCAAAATCTAAACCAATTATTTTTAAAATCTGCTCTTGATGGACTTATGCTAATGAACTATTTTATTATCATGAGAAATTGTAGCTTGTGCTGTGCTTTAACAGTCTAATTATGGAGATAACCCTTGTTTTATGTGCTCATGATAAGCACAGACTTTTAATTCACTCAGCAAATGGTAGCATGACAGGAATTGGCCAGGACTCTGCAACTGTGGCTCTATTGAGGGCAAAAAACCAGGAGCTCTCAACATCTGAAGAAGCTTTCAGAGCTTCTCTATGTCTTGTCTACATGGGCAATTAATGACTATCTCCAAAAAAGCATTTCTTTTAATTGTTGTCCGTTTACACCAAGGAAAGCTGGCTCAACTGTGCATTCAGCTAGAGGTTCAGATATTTAGGATATTTCTGTATTTTCTATGCCCCCCTTTACTGTTCCAGAGAGGGAGATACACTGGAGATTGTATCTCTCAGATGTGAAGAGCAGGTGGTGGTGATATTTTGTTGGCTTTTGATTTCCAAACAGGGAACTCATTAAATGTTCTTAAAAATCCTTGTGAGGAGAGCAGATTCTCATAACAATCCAAGCCAAGGGGAAAATGTCTGTCCAGGAGGGAGAGGTCAAGGCTGGTTTGGAGCTTTCTTCTCAAGCCCTCGGGCTGTCTGCCCACCTGTCCACGAAACACAAAGCTTGGTTTTTCCTTTTATTTTGCCAGCATTACTGCAGATACTTTAGCCAAAGGCAAAAGAGCAGAATCTCTTTTTGCCTCTGTAGAAAATGCGCTTTCTTTTTTTCTTCCACTTAGCAGAAATCATACCTTGCACAAAAATGAAAACTACAGTGCAAGGACTCCCAAGAACAAGGATTTCCAGAAATCTGATACCAGTCTCATCTGCCACCACACCTCTGAGATGCCTGGCAATTTCTCTGACTACATGTTAATACAACGGCCACAAGCAGAAAAGTTTTAAGACTTTTTCTGAAACCATGTGAGCAAAACTCTGTGCGTTGCCACTCCCTAAATTTGTCTTGTGATGCCCTCCATGTCCCACTGTCTAAGAAGGATGTGGCTGGTTTATTAAGTGGGATGTGAGCAGTGCTTGGGAACACTCTTGTTGCCATCCCATAATTCACATGTGGCACTGGAGCCACCTGTGTGGTTCCTGTGAAGGATGCTGGGCATCCCACAGGATGTGCATTAGAGGAACACATCTGGGTAGGGGTAACGGGGGACCTCATCAGCTGTCAGAAATGTCAGCAGCTTTAATGGAGCTGCACCCATTGACCAGCAATGAGAAAGTGAGAATGGTGTTTTAGAAAAAACCCCCAGTATCTGAACTCTTCATCAAAAGGGATGAATAGTACAAAAAATCCCTGGAATAAGTATATATTCAGATTATAGAGGCAAGGTCTGCTGCTTGTGTTGCTCTTCTGCCTACACCAGCTGCCCTGCCTTTCTGCTCTGGAGCAGCCAGAGAAAATTACCAATCTATAATCAAGGTACATTTTTCAAGTGACTCTGACCATTGAATAAATTTGAAGGTCATGGGGCTCTTTTCTCCCCTCCTTTTTCTAAAATCCATTTTTGCACAGATCAATATCTGTGAAGATTAAAGGAGAAAACAGACTTTGGGAATCAAACCTTTTCTGCTTGGGAGCAGGGCAAGAACACGATGCTCTGCAGCAGTGTTTTATTAAGGAGCAGGATCTATCATTGTACGACAAGGTTGGCTTCTCTTTTGTTCTTCACCTGGATCTTTCCTTTCAGTGAGTCTCATTTCTTCCTACTACACCAAGAGGGTGAGTGGGTGAATAAAGCTCAGCACCTGGCACATCCATTCACTGACATTTTAAAGGAATTGTTGCCTTTCACACACAGGACTGTGTTTTCATCCCATTAGTTGGTACAGGTGGTTCCTGGTTACTGGAAATCTCAGAAATTACAGGAATTTAAAAGGTTCTTACTTTTATTTTTCTTTTCCTGGTCCTCATTCACCTGGGGTGATTGAGGTGCAGCTTTGAGATTCAGTTAGTTTGATCAGAATTCCCATTTTGCAGGCAATGTGGTGAAGAGCCTGTTTAAGATATATTCTTGTACAACCTCATAATGTGGCAGATAAAATTCTCAAATGCTTCTGAACTTCCTAATGGTGATCTTGGCCTTGTTCCTCCCTCCTCCAAGCTAAGCCTCAGCCACTGGACAGCAGCAGGAGTGTCCCTGCGTGTTCTAGTGCCTCCATGTGAGTGCACAGGTTGCTCTGCCATTGGAGGAGGCAGTCTGGGATGCTGTGGGGAGATGGAATTGCTCCTATTTCTGCAGAATCAGTGGTATTTATCCCAGCTTTGCTTAACTCCAACCCATTAACACAGCTTTTCTTGCATTTTGTATAACACCACTACCCACTTTGTAGCTGTAAACCTGCCTTTATTCCTCTCAGCCATCCCATTTCTGTATCAAACACCCTCCCCATCAATACCCATCACAGAGCATCTCCTTTAAAGCCTCCCACCTCTCTCCCCATTAGGAAGGGATGAAGTAAATCAGCTCTCCGGCTGGTCCCGAAGGCTTCCAGGCTGCACTGAAAGATGAATTGCACCATTGCCTTTTAGGACTAATGCAGAGTAATCATACCAGGACTTTACAAAGTGCCGTACATCTTCAAAGAGCTGTGTGTCCATTAGCTAAAGAGCTCTGCTCAACACAGGACAGCCTGCAATAGTGCAAGACAGGGGAAAATAGTACACATTTCCCTCTATCTAAAATACACCTGAATCTATCTGAGGGCTCCTTCCTGTTTTCACAGGACAAGCCTTTGGTTGAGGTGAGCACAGCCGCTGTAATCTACTGGACACAATGCAGGTGAGAGAAGACAGGACCAGATTATCACCACTGCATTCATAAATATCCCAAATTAACCGAGCAGTTCGACTCTGGAAGTAAAGCTCCTGCACCCTCTGCTGGGGAGAGGGTCGTGGCTGCACAGCCTGGCACATCAATGTCCTGGTCGAATGCTGCCTTTTCACAGGACACTAATCTAAAAGTCCTAATTTTAACATGGAAATACCCGGAGGGATGTGGCTGAGATGGGGAAGACGAGACGGGATCTCTCTCACCCCACTCCTTCCTGCTGTGCTGAACTAGAAAGCCTGCAGACCTCAGACGAGAAGGAAGCTTTGAATAATATATTTGATGCTATCAATAAATCATAGAATAAAACCAAAATGTGTTTCTGCTCCTCCCAACCTCAGCTTGAAGGGCAAGAGGCCAGTAAATATTAATACTCAGGTCTTTTGCTGCCCACCCAGCAGCTTTTCCCACCACACAGATTACGCTGTTCCTTAAAAGAAAACGTTTTGCCCCATTTAGGAACCCAGTTTTGCTGAATCCCTTTATTTTCATCAGCTATGCTGTTTCCCTCTACAAACAGCAAGAGTGAGACATCTTAAGGGAGACTTCCTAAAACCAGGGAACACCCCAAATTTTCCTTACTTAGGAGAAATGAAATCCAGATGCTTTGTGCCGCTGAGCTGTTTTGGGGGCGCAGCCCCTGCGTGTGCTAAATTTTGGGAGCAACCTCCTGCTTCTCCCCAGAAAAACAGCCAGCTGTTTGCCCAAGGAAAAGGCTTGCTACCTGAAAAACAGGCAGCTGTTTGCAAAGGATGTTTCCCTGGAAGTCCTCAGATATTCCACTGTGTTTGTCCGCAGGTGATGTGCGGAGCAGCGGGCGGGTTTCCAGCACCGTGCTCAGCAGCAAGTTCATTCTGCCCTCTAGGGTCCAGCTCCGTGGCGGGCAGCTCACCTCCCTCCTCCCGAAAGAGGAGCTCTGGCATTTCTATGGGATGGGTTGGAGAGGGAATTTCAGCCCTGAGCCCTCCAATGCACCTCGACGAGTTAATGCAGATGCGTCTGAAGTAACGCTACCGCCTGGATCCTTAGGAGAGGGAAAGCTGGATGTATCACCCCCTCCCTTGGTCATGCCACCATTGAGCTGTTTTGCCCGAGAGTATTTTTTAATTTACTATTTCCCTTTCCAGACAAAGAAAACGCTCTTCCAGGTGTTTAGCCCAAGATGCTCCACTGGTGAATAGCAGGGAGCTGGGATTACGTGGTACACCAGTTCTCCCAGTTCATCTATTGTGCCGTGGCATGTGCTGCTGTTAGGTTTAACGGTTGAATTAAAAGCGTCTTCATTGATTTGTATTTACTGGCTACTTCATACTCTGATTTCAATAAAATCTTTGGCTGAGTCAGGAGAAAGCAAAGACTAAAACCACATTGTAGCATTTGTCCTTTAAGAAAAAATCAGGACCTGAAAAGGCACAGAGACCATATTTTTTTCTTAGTTTGGAGAACTAGCCCCAAACCTATGCACTGCTTTTGTGCTTAAAAAGTAATTGAGTGGAAAGTTGCAAAAATTAAAGAAATGCCAGTTCAACAAAACCCTCACACTGCCCCTGACCAGCGACAGAGGGAGAAAAGGATTTCCACCCATTTTTGGTACCAGAAAGTTGGAGTGATAAAGCGTGTCACTGCATCTGCAACATTTGTTTAATAAATAATTGGGAAATGTGTAATTTATAGGTCTGGTCATGGGGGAACGTCTGTGACTGACTCAAGTGAAGCTAAGAGATCCCTGAAAGCCTAAGTGGAAAGGGGAGCTCAGGGACATTTGTTTTATTTAGCAACTAAGTCCAATGGTTTGAAGAGTAATTTTACTGCCTTTGTAGGTGCATCCAAAAATCTCCTCACTCCACCTCTAACCTGCCTCATGTTAACAGTCCTTCAGTGGCAAGGAGATAAAAAATTTGCTCATGAGTTTTGTATGAACAATCCATTATTCACCAGATTCCTTATTCATGCCAAATTACGTAATCTTTTAAAGTGTGTCCCATGCCTTCTGCCTTCCACTTCAATTTATATCTGCCTTTCTCTTTAACTATGTATTATTAACTTCCTTACATAAAGAGAGTAACCACCTGGCTGAAAAAGGTTTCTCTTTCCAGAAAGACACTTTATGCCCCAAACCACCATTAGGATACTATTGATGGAAACAGGAGAGAGCTGCCAAGAAGGTAATAAGAGTAAATTATACCCCAGAGCAGCACTGGAATAGCATTAAATGGATCAGAGAGATTTCATTCATAGCTCTGCCACTGAGTTATTGCACAGTTTCAGGAAGCAAAAAGGTTTCTGCCCACCCAGGTTTGGAAACCCAAATGCTGGGATCAGATGTTATTGGGATCAAAAGAAGGAGTTGGCTTTTTCTGCTCCTTGGACTGAGAAGCACCAGCTCCAGGTGTCTTTAATGGGGTGCCCAGAAGTGGGACTGAGATTTTACAACCTAAGTCTTTGTCTTGTAACAACTCCTGCTTATCCCTCCAGTGAATAAGGAAGAAATGTTTCTTTAATTTTCAAAGATAGTATATGGTTTAATTAGTCAGCAAACGAGGCACAGAAATATCCAGACTGGGATTCGGTTTAGGAACAGAGCATGGCAGAGCTTTTGGCAATCCTGCAGAACTTCAGACCCTGTCTCTGCATGTACAATCCCAAACAACCATGCTTGTTTAGGAAAATAACTTTTCCTTAGCTTATTAAATCTTATTAGAGACAGGGAGCTCTGAACTTCCAGGGGAGCATCCCTGAGTTACCACAATGCTGTGTTATTGCATCTGCTTGGGCCCTGATGGACCAAGAGCTAAAAAACACTGAAGGGAAAATCCCTGCCCAAAGAATTTGAATAAAAATCATTTTCTCTTTACAAACACCAGCGTTGAGAAGAACAGGTAGGTGTGTTCCTATGACAGCCAACTGCAGTCCTCAGGGATTTAGTTAGTTTGTATTCAGATGATTTTTTTCCCGAGGCTCCAACATTTACTTCTGTGCCACAAAGAGGGACACTTACCATTGCACGGAAAAAGGCCTTCCTGATTTTTCCTCTGGACCAGAGTATCAGGGCACTGGAGGCCAATTGCCAAGGAAAAGCCTCCTCCTGCCTCGTCTCCTCTCTTGGCTTGGCAAACACGTGAGCAGAAGCTGCAGTCACCTCAGCAGTTTTGCTCTGCTCTGGCACAGGAGGTGCCACGTCTGGCTCCACCAGCATCCCTGTTCACGTGGTTGGGGATTCTGAGGGACAGTATTGAAAAGATTCAGCACATAATTCTGTTCAAACAACAGGAGAATGTGCCGCAGCAAACTGAGAATTTTTGTGCTTGTCTTACTGGTGTGAAACATAATGAGATAAAATCTAATGATGTTATTTAAGCACAATATGCTGTATCCACTGGGAAATGCTCACACCTGGCCTTCTCTAACAGCTCTGGGGAGGAAGGAGCTGCTGAAGGCTTCAAGCCAAGTCTTCTGGCACAAGCAGGGGCTGCTGTGCCTGAGCACACTCTTCATCCTGCCAAGCCTCTTTCACTGCCTTGCCCAAATGACTGGCAGGCTTTCTAAAACCCAGGCCCTGGTTCATCTAGATTCTCTTATTTCATCTTTCTTGAAAAAGGTATCAGTATGGAGGAAGGGATTTTACTTTTTCCTTTTCTCTTACAAAACGGAACTGGTTTTTTTTCATCAGCCAATGTCGGTGTGGGAAATACTGTCAGTCAATCCACTTCACTCCTAGACAGTGCTCCAAAATCCAGCCCGTTATTTCTTAATTTAGGGCTGATGCCTGGTAAGCAAGATAACTCATGGGACAGATAAAAGTCCCTTCCCAGTGCCATGTCTTGGCTCTGAGCCCACCTCAATGACACCAGCCTCAATTTTTAGGAGGGTGATGAAGAGCTGGCATGTGGGTTGAAGAGGTTTAACCAACTTTTATCTGTCAGGATGTGGCTGATGTTGAATCTTAAGAAAGTCAATATTGTTAAAGCATTGTGAAGGAACAGTATCCTTGTAATAAGAGCACGTGAGATTTCTGAGCTTGATTTTATAAATCAGAAAGAAAGATATTGTCTAAAATTAAAGGTAAGAAAGGGAGGTGTGAAGGTTTCATGCCATGAGTGGTCAGGCCCTTGGTCACCACCTCAATCCTCATCATCTGCCATTATATATGTCCCCAGAACACCAAGAAATCCCCAGAAATAAACAAAGAGAACAAGAAGAAGTGCAAAGAAAAATAAATGTGTATTTCATCTCATGAAGGTTAAATCTCTGGTATTTTTACTGAATGCAAATTTTCCATTCTGATGCTTTGAGGCTTAAATTAATGATTGTGTTTATTCAATTTTCCTCCATTTCCCTCCCGATTGCAACCGTCGCTGTTGTTTCTCACATCACACATAGACAGTTTTGCAGCTGCCACAGTCGTTCTTGTGAAGGTACACGCTGAACCACTCTCAGTGCTTCAGTGTAAAAGTCTGGGCTATGTTGCTCTTCCACGGTGCTTATGTAAAACCATATGTGACTGTGTCGATCAGCTTCTAACCAGTCCCTTAGGACACCACAGGTCATTCCCTTGGCACCTGTCCCTATAAAATGTACATTGCATGAAGTCATGATTGAAATGTACAGAGGAAATTACACATTCACCAAAAAAAACCCCCAAAATCAAAAGAGAGAGAGGAAAAAAAAAAAAAAAAGAAGAGCCTGATTTCTATTTTACAAGACAAAGTGTGTACCATTCCATACATACAAAATGTTTTAAAATTGTACATAAGTACCAAAGGCATTATGAGAGATTCTTTGGAGATGAGACGAAAGTGCAAGAAAGCCAAGGCAACAGAGCAAATGAAAGGAAGCAAAGCAGCAGCCGTCTTTCCTTTCTGAAGGACAACCAAACTTCCACATCGAACCGAGCCCCAGAGTTTCAGGAGCAGGAGGTGAAGGCGTGTGGCACCCGAGCTTGTCCCTGTGCGAAAATCACCTCTCAGCTCTCACTGTCAGGGCAAATGCATGAACCATTTTTAGCCCACTTAAGGTCAAATAATCCAGTTGCCTTTATAAACCATGACAATGTCAAGGTATCTCAGGGAAATGGCAACATACTCCAGCAATGGATGTACCCCTTGCTTAGTAACCTAAGCAAGGTTACTGAAGCAGCTCTTATAGCTGAGAACTTTGGACCTAGAAATGAATTTCAGGCCAATGCAAAAAATTGTTATTTTTTCAATGGCATTCAGCAGTGTTTAACTGCAAAAGTTAGCTCTTCATGCCTTTGTTTATTTAGTTTAAACACTTAAGGGTAAGTTCTACCCAATATAAATGTTACAGCTGTGAAAATATGGGCAAAATTAAATCCTAGAGGATGATTCATTTAGTGAGGCTGGTGAAATCTCTGTATAGGGGCAATCGGAGTCTGAAGGCTGACCTGCTTGGAGAATCAGATTTACTTGTTATAACATTGTAATTTCTTCCATAACTCTAAGACCAAAGATGGGCTTTTGATGACTCTTTCTCAAACATCTCTTAACTAGGAGTTTTTTTTAAATACATAGGCAAAGGTAGGACCCACAGAGCAGAGGGATCCTCTGCCTGGGCAGTAGCCAAGTTTGTGGGAGACCATGGCACTGCCATCAGCCAGCACTGCTGCCATGGGACACCCTGTCACACCACATAAAGCCTTTGCCCTTGGCTCTCCAATGGCACAGGAGAACTGTTTGGCCACATATCCTAGGAATGGGCTTTTTGGACTTGAAGTTGTCACTGGCCACTACATTACATTTGTTTGTTTGAAAGGAAGCCAAAGAAATTATCATTTGATGAACTGCACTGCTCTGCTGCGTGGCCTGTGCTGCCTTCAGAAGTGGAATTTCCCATTGGGATGGGAGTAACACTTCAATTCCCATTGCAAATCTTCTTTTTTGATAGACTTTGTTAAAACAGTCTTTTTGTTTGGTTTTACCCACTCTCTCACCTCCAAAATTGAAGGTTTCCCCCCTTGTGTATCTCAGATGCAGCTTTATCTGTTTTGAAGCATGTGTGTGTGTACGTGTTTGTACCCACACGCACACACAGCAACACGTAGGTGCATGTAAATGAACCACATGCCCACACTTCTGTAGCCAAAGTTGTGTTGTCCTTTTATCTTGCAAGTTATGACAAAGATAAACCGTGAACTTCATTCAATCTGTACAGAATTTACAGCTCAGATGTATAGCAATGAAGAATATATAGGAATACAGTAGCTGTTTAGTATTTATGGGCTGTGTGTGTTCGTTTTGTTCAGGTGTTTTTTTAATTAACATTACAGAGGCAATCTCTTATTTTAGCTTCCTGTTAAAATCTGTTTAAAGAAACATTCAAATGCAGTGAATTTCTTAACAAAACAGGATGTTCATTTTTCTCTTTTCCCAGTTACGTTGAGTCACTTCACAAACCAGGCAGGTGACACTTTGGTGTCTGTTCAATGCACATGTGCTGATTACATGTAGAGATACCTATCAGCATTAGGCATGGAATGTGCAATCCGTGTGCAGTACATGTGGATAATGTGCCAGAGTGACACTAAGCAAGATAAATTCCATAAATACAATGTCGCTATCGGAGAAACTGGAATATAGTTTTAGTGCATGGAGCATTGCTGTATAAGAAGAGTGGTACCTACCCACATGAATTCCTGGTAAAAGAATCAAACATTTATAAGAATAATTTATTGAATCTCCTAAAGCGTTTGATATACCACGCAGCAACTGCAACTATGGTTAACATCTGCTCTTGATTTAAAATAACAAAATCTCTGTCATTTATCAGCTATTTTACCTTGGTGTTCCTGAAAGTCTCAAGTACTCTACACTGTGCGTGAATTTTTTGAGAAAAAGTGAAGAAACTTCAAATTTTAGGATTTGGTGGGGAGGGAAAAGTAACTGACACAGAAAGGTCTCCATCCTGCCTGCTGACAAGTGCATGGGATAACTTCAGCTCCAGGGAAAATGTTGGACCAGTGTGAATAACCAGGCAGGATAGAAAAGCACCAGCCTTGATGACTTGTCTTCAGCAAGGCTGAACATGGTGCCCACAGATGCAAAAGGACTGAGACCTCCATACCTGGGATAAACCCTTTTCATGAGCATCACTGCACATGGAAAACACTGAGTCATGGCCACTGTGTTGGTCAAGTTAAAGGCATTACCATGAAATGTTGCTGCTGCTTCTGCTTCAATGGGAGATGCCCATGGCATACTAAAATAAGGAGGCATTTTCGCATTGTGGCTTGCAAGGCTTGTGCTGATGTTTTCTTTTGTGGGGTGGGAAAGCAAAAGCATCTTCCCAGGTCCAGAATCACCAGTGTTAATTGGAACTGAAATTCCAAGGCATGCTTTGCTGGAAGCATGATATTCAGCCTTGTTTTGAGGTCAGAACCATCCAAACTGGAGATTCTGGCATGGCTACTACATGAAATCATTAGCCTTGCCCTAAAATTATTGGTGTAGCTGCAGGTGGAATCTAGCCTGAGCTTGGCACTGAGTTTTGGAAAGCTTTGCAGTGAGCTCAAGTTTCTCAGAGCTAAGCAAACAGATGATGCTTGAACAATTCAACTGTGGCTGTATTTACAGGAACTAGGAGAGGGCAACATGCTCCCTAGTTCACTGGCAGCTTTGGAGATTGCACAGCTTGGAGCAGCTGCCTTCCAGTTCTCCCCATTATCAAGCCTGGCATGTGTGGACCACTGAAGGGCCTAGAGGTCTTGAAAATAGCTCTTGCTTCAGGGAGCAAAAGTATCAACCCTGGAAGAGCTTGTGAGCTCTTCTCTGAGATGTTCAGCTGGACAAGAAAACCTGAACTTAATCCTCATGCCTGTTTCACTGAAATCAGCTAAAGCCAAACAGGGACAAACCCTACAGAGAGGGACAACATAGACTCCATCCCTGTGGAAAGGCTCCATCAGAACAAACCAGGGGTGTGTTGAGGCCATGGTGGCTCAATGAGGAAGCAAGTAAGTTACTAATAAACCACGAAACTAAAAAAACACAAAGGGTCTCTGGTGCATATAGTGATGCCAGGTCAAGAGCAAGTCACAGAGCACAGTTCTGGCATTACAGCTTCACTGGTAAATAGTCTGGACAACGAAGGTGAGGATATGGGACCAGGGTCGAACTAGATCATGGCAGCAGTGCCAAGAGATACAAGAGACTGCAAACACCAGCGAGATGAGCAAACCCTGAAGGCCTCATGACAGTCTGGTATCTCAGGGTGGGGATAACAGTGGCAAAACATTTATGGAGGTGTAAAGGCAGCTCAGTGCCATTCTGTGGGGAGAGTAAGAGATGCTTCCATAAGGAATGACCATGGCACAGCTGCAGAATCCTTGTGACCACCAAGGGCTATAGACGAGGGTGGATGACATTTCCAAAGAGGGATTTCCAAAGTTTAGGAGTCGCATTTCCCCCTGCCCTTTGTGTTATGCTGCAGGCACAAATGCACATGCACCCCAAGGCTGGATGCAGGTGAGAGAATCCTATGGGAATAAAACCAGACATATGGCAAGTTCCACACACACGGGTTCAAATGGCATCTCCGAAATGAAGACCAGGCCTCCATCCCTGGCACTGCCTGCTCCTCCAAACCCTCAGAAAGGAGCATCTGGGATGCTCTTTTTCAGAGGCATCCAGATGGAAAGGTGGTTGTTACACACAGCCAATGCAATTTAGTTTTTCCTTTCCATGTACAGGTTTGAAGGAACCACAGGTACAAGCATGTTTTCCCCCTGTAGTTACAAGCAGTAGAAGTGGAATCTCTGCATGCTGCATCAGAAGGGTGAGGTGATGACGGGCGGCAGCATGAAGAACACTTGGTATATCAGTTACCTACAGAAGCACCGCAGCACCCCACGTGATGGGTCAGAGGGTGGATGGCCTCTCCCCAAAATTATGCTTTTGGCAATGTTACCTTGTCAGGTACTACAGCAATCTGGGAGTGCAGATACAGCTGGAGCATACTGCTGTCTACTCATCTCAGGCTGCATGCAGTAGCAGGCAAAATTGAGAGTACAGTCAGTGAGATAGTCCAGAAAGCACATTCATAGGTTAAAAAGGACCCCGCTGCTACCTAAATTAGAAGCATGATTAATAGTGTATCAAAAGGTGTGTAATCCCTCTCCCTCTAGACACTAATATAAGGCAAGCAGTATTGTGTCACTGGGGCATCAAACACTAAGATATACTAAAGAAGATTCCTATGCAGTATTATTATCCTTATTATTAAAAACCCACCCTATTGTTATTGTTAAAAAAACAATGATGAACCCACACCCCTGCTCTAAGCAGATTTTGCTCACTGAGGCAGAAAAGTCGGGATGTTTGTGTGCTAAAAGCAAGTTTGCTTTTACACTGCCAAGTCGCAGTGACCCCATGGGGCTTGGAGGGGCTGCTGCCCTCAGCCCTCCACCACAGCCCTCCACAGCCTCAATGTTACCTACAGGTGAAGCTTTTTGTATCTGATTTCCTTGTTTCTGGTTCAGGGAAGAGAAGCTGATGAAAACAGGAGATGCTGATGCATGATGGAGAGAGAATGGGAGAGGATGCAGGTGTGCAGCTGTGGGTCAGAGGACCACAGGTTTGCTGGGAAGAAAATGTTGAGGCCTCAGGTCTTGCTGAGCCTGAGGGTTCACATGATGGAGAAAGAGAAATCTTTTCCCTGCTCCTGGGCTTTTTAACATTCCCATTAAAATACTCACTGTTAAGGGTCTTTATATGGGACAACATTTAGGTAAATTCCTTAAGAACTTCAGTTTCTCTTTTAATACTCACATTTTCGTTTCAGCAATAATGCTGCTGTGACCAAAGAGGATTATCAGGAAAATGAGGTTTCCAGTGGCTCCCTTTTGGGAAAAGTATGTGTGAAGATGGTTTTCTTTTCTCTTAGGTAACTATCTGGAAGAGGAGCATTTGCATCCGAGGTGATGCTCTGGCTCCTCAGGTAGATATTACAAACTTGTTCTAAAAATTCACATAATTTAAAACTTTAAAAATCAATCAAAAGTGTAAAAATATACCTACTTATTTGTAAATAGCAATGACCCTACATAATTTATTTGGATCTATTAAGCAGCATTTGAAACAAAATACATTTTTAGAAAATCTGATCTATCACATAGTCTGCCTAAAGAAATATAATGGCTTTCTGAGCTGGACAAGAGGCTTGTTTTTAGTGAGCTCCTTGACAGTTTTTGCTTTAAAAACTATTACTAAGAAAATGAGTCAACAAGGAAATTCACATGCAAAGCTGCACTTGAGTAACATTAAAGTGCCTTCCCAAATATTGGGAAATCTGATTTATGGCTAGTGCTCTGTTCCTGTGTCTCAGGGCCCCATCATGGAAGGCCACCTTACAGCATCTCCAGCCACATGTCCTGCTTGGAAAGCCCAAAAGTTTCTTGGATACCAGACCTCAGGCTCCAGTCCCAGGTCACAGCTTCACATTCAGCACAGACACACCTCCAAACCAGGCTCCGGGCATGGAACCACATATGGCCTGCTGGAAATTTGGCTTTTACTTCTTCAGTTCTCTTTGGACTCCTCTGTTCACACTTGGCATTGCCTAAAACTTGTTTCTGTCCCCCAAAAATTATGGAACAAGTCTTGGGAGGGAGAGGGGAGCAAAGAGCAGCCCAAGAGAGACTCAGCAGAGGGACAAAGTTTGCTTGTCCATCCTTTTTAAGGTATTTGTCGTTGGGACTGCCTTATTAGCAAACCAAAAACTGATTTAGTTTCTTTTAATCTAGTGATTAAGACTTCTTGTGGGAGATTACCATGAGGAGTGTGTGATATAGGCATGAATGAGCTGAGTGGTTGAAGGTGAAGACCTTTCAGAGAGTATTAGAGTATGGTTAAGAACAGGAATGAAATTATTTATGTCAATAACCAACAAACTGTCTCTGTCATTGTTTAGGCAAGCTTAAATCATTTCATGGAAATAAGGAGCATTATTTATAGCGAATTCTGGTGTATGTTAACACCCAAATCCAGGCCTTTATGCCAGGATGCAGGAGAAGTGATGATTTATGGCATGGTTGTGTCAATGTCGGAATTTCTTTGATATAATGCCACAGAAAAAGGTGGGATAAATCTTTTATCTTAAAAAAAAAATCGATATGAAATACGTAGCAGCCAGATACAATCTGTGCCACGTGTATAAACCCAGTTTTCTGCAATTAGTGATTGTGGAAAAAATCCAACAACTTTTAAAGATACAAGTCAAAAGAGCTTTATAGACTCCAGCGGAGTAAGTTGAAGCTGGAAAACAATATGCAGTTCCTGAAGGTGAGCTTTCAAGTCCCTTCTAACCCAAACCATTTTATGGCTCTATGAATCTCTCTGATTGTGTGATTCTATGATTAAAGACCAGTCATGTACCTCCACTGCAGAAGGACTGAATGACACCATCCTCATCCTCATCTCGCATTCCTCCCTTTATATCATACCCTTCTGTGCCAAATTTCCAGCAGACCCTGAAAAGTAATTGCAAACAAATAAGATAATAAATCTTTGTTATCTCTGACTTGGACAGAATTTGCAGCGAGCAGCTGGCTGGAGCAGTGTTGATTTTTGCCTCACCTAATGCAATTTCCATTCTTGTGGGCAGTAGAAATCACAGGCCACCAAGTCTGATTTAGGACCTGCTGACATTCCTTGCGCTACCAGAAGGCATCTCATTTTGGAACATGCCAGAGACAAATCTGCACAATTTACAGCCATTTTACATTAAAACTTGTCTTTGTATGGAAGTCAAGGGCATCACTGGATTCACTCTGCACAAAGAAATCTGGAGCCAAAAGGAGTTTTGGAGCACAAACACAGAGGAAAAAATCGCAGAACTTAACAAAAATATGGGTCAAATGGGGAAGAAAGGAACTAGCATGTCTAGAAGTCCAGCATCCCTCTAAGAAAAATGTTTTGCTCTCCTGAATGATGAAAGATGGCATGAGAAATTGTGCAGAGCCTTCATCCCCCTTCCTCAATCAATGTGAAGACCTGTGTGTTAGTCCTGGGCACTAGGAAAAGGATGGTTTTATTTCCTGGCTGAAAGCTGTCAGACTGCACCCACATCTTCCCTAAGATCAAAATCATCCTGGGTTTCCCCTTTCTGCTGTCTGGCCAAGGAAACAGACTGTGAGTCTCCCTTCACCCCGAGCAAATCAATGTTCAGCATTTCAAAGGCCACACAGAAAGGAAGTTGTCATTCAAATATCCTTGACAGCCTCTTGATGTGACACAGGGGAAAGGGGGAGAGACAGTGTTTGAAATCACAGACACAGTCCCAGCAGAAAACACGTGTGGGATGCAGGGGAGGGTGCAGAGGCACTATGCTGTCCATGGTGTCCCAGCCCTGGATATGGATCCCAAACCCAACTTTTCCTGATTCACCCCCTTGCAAAAAAAACCCACCGATTTATCCATGCGAAGGATCACTTTGTGACTTTGTTTTGGTCCCAAAAGAAACTTTGAGCATCATTTTCCTCCTCACCTTTCCCCAGCTGAATGTGCTGCTGAGAACAACACAACAACCTTTCAAAAGGAAGTACTTGAATAACTATGAAATGGGGCAGACTGAACTGGCACAGCTCACTGGCAAACATGAGTAAGAGGCTTCTGAAAAACCATGAAGAAACAAAGAAGCACCTCTTAACTCAGCTTGAGGGATCCAAACAAACCAAAGGATGTCCAGAGAACATGGGTGTGAGTTTCTTGGCAGGGCAGAAGAAGAAAGGGAAGATTTTCATGGGCATAGTGTATGCAAAAGTGTTCAGGCACGATGCAAACTGTAAGAAAAGTGCCCACTCTGACCAACAGGGCTTCCAAAGGATGGAGCTCAGCACTTAACTCGCAGCAATGCAGAGACCACAGAATTCTGCATATCCACCCTCTCCCTTTGGCCTGGTGGCTGTGCCTCCACATTGGCACTGTTGGCCACGAGAATGGCTTCACAGCATGGCAGCCCCCCAGAGGGGCTGCCTTTAGTTTGTCTTTGCTTTCAAAGCGCCCCTAGGTCCCTTGTCAGCAGGAGTGATAATTCAATATAATACATGGTTTAAAATAGAAAATTCCAGCCCCATGGCCTCTTGTTCTCCTTCTGTCTTTTTTCTCTGCCCTCTTGCTTGTCCTTCTTCTTGCACTCAAGCTCAGATTTGAGTTTTCCAGTTTCCTCAGCAGGGATAGTTTCCAAACTGTTCTGGTTCAGAGCGGTATCCTAACCTGTCCCACTCTGAGTTCATGTCTTCTGCTCACGCAAATACCCCAGCCACCATCCCACTCTCATTTCCATGTATTATATTGGAATTATGCCACTTCCTGATGGCTAATGATGACCCACAGAACATGAACCTCCCATAATTACATGTGACCTGAAACCTAAGCCAGAAACAGACATATGTTCATTCCAAACACCAAAACACCTAAAGGTGTGATCATCAGTGCCATAGCAATTCCCACTTAACGCTTGTCAGCCACCAGTTACTGTGATCTACAAAAGCCCTGGCTGGGTGATTTATTCCTGCCCTGTGCTTCTGCAGATTCCCAAGAAATGCAAATTGCCTACCCTGCGCCATGAAACAATTTCACCTAATGATCTTAGAAAGAGAGTATGAAAGAAATCTGGACTTCACGGCTCAGTTCATTCACCACTGTGACCTCTTTCACAAAAGCAGGCTCAGACCTGCTCATTTCCCACCCCACAGTAAGCTGCAAGAAAGTATCTGCCAGCTAAGGATGTCCTAGAAGGAGGAAAGCCTTAGCTGTCAATCTCCTTGAGAAGTTCAACACGTGGACAGCTGGAGTGGGCAGCTGCCAGCATCGGACGTGGCTCGGTGGCTGCAGGAAGGCTTCACTGCCGGGGGGCTGACCAGCCCATGTCACTGAAGGGTCCCTCGCCTGTGGCTGACCTTGGGGGAGGACCACAGGGCGTGCAGAGGTCAGAATCGGTGTCTGACTCCCCTTCGGCAATGTAGGGTCTGATTTTGGCCACGGCTGCATAGCAACCGTTGTTAAGGATGTCCAAATTCTCTTTGGACTGTGAGATGCTAAAGCCACTGAAAGAGCGCTCCAGTTCCTCATGGTCTACCGAGGGGATGGAGATGGACGTGTCGCTGTCTCTCATGGCACTCTCGTGATGTTTGGTTGTAATGTCTTCGTTCCTCAGGTACTCTGCGCTCGCCCTGTGCCCACCGCTGTACAAGGAGCGCTCGTGGGAGGGCGGAGGTGGGATTCGGACCAGCGAGCCGGGGTCTCCGACGGGAGAGGAGCCATGGCTTTGCCGCTGGCATGACGTGGAGGGTGGGCATGCATTGGTTGGGGCTGGTGGGGCAGAGAAGTTCTTCTGACCCATGGAGCTGGTGGACCTGATGATCTTGATGATGCAGCCGTTCTTGTCAATGTGCTCCCTGCTGTCTTCTGGGCTGTGGTAGGGAGGTGCTGGATCTGGTTCTTTGGACCCAAAATAAGCCTCTGTCTCTGTCGGTGGGATGCCCATCCGCTGCATATAAATGTTCACCAGGAAGTCCAGCTTCTTCTCCATTGACTGAACCTGCAAAACACCACAATTCCAGTGCCACATGCAGGCTGAAGCACGTTAACATTCTGAGTACAAGCAACTTCCATCAAGGCACAAGTGTGGGGATGGGCTTCATAGATGACCTCTCCCTATACTGATCCACATCATCTCAAACCTTTAGTAAATATTTAATTGTCCTGTTTTCCTGGTTTGATTCTCCACCTTGTTATAGGGCTTCCCTTGGTAAAGGGTTTTCCTTGTGTTCTTAAAATCTTTTTGACAGGCACCAAATTCCAGGAAAGCTGGAGCACATTTGCATCCTTCCAGGTCCTTCCTGCATTTGGCACTAGTTTGAGCTCAGATGGCCATGGGGTTTTCTGAGTCTTATTCTCTAGGAAGACTTAAAATCTGCCGCAGGACCAGCAGCTACAGCAGCCAGGCTCAGGGACTCATTTGAAACATGTCTAGCATGGTGGCAAAGACACTAACACGCTGTTTTAAGAAATAATGCAGACTTTTGATAAAGTCACTAAAAAAGGCTTTATGTCACAGACTCCAAAGCACTGGTTTTGCATGTGGCATTTAGGGTTTTAAGACATTTAGTGCCTTTTCATAACATCCACCTTGGGTCTCACTTTTATTTTACTGAATGGTAGTATCTCACTGGGGAAAAATAAGGCAAAACCCCCCAAAACAATGCATGCAACACCCTCAGACAAGAACTTCCTCCTGACACAATATACCTGTTTTTCAACTTTTCCAAGTCTGCCCATCATGCTGGGATCTTCAGGCAGTTCCCCCTCTGCTGGTCCTTTGGTCCGATCCTTGTCAGTCATGGAGGATCCTCTCCCAACAATCTGGTCAACTCTACCGGGATCAGAAAGTCCCCCCACCCCCGGAAAAGGACGTGGAGTCAGTTGGAGGCAGCAGGTGAGGAGGGCAACAGCCTCTCTCCCAACTAACACTCCAAATTACTCACAGACACGCAGTGGCACTGAAGTGTTAATTCAGATGCAAATATCAGAGCAGTATTAGCAGAGTTTGAAATTATCCATTTCTGTTTACACAGATAAAACCTGGCACATTATGCACAGTAAATTTACCCACTGCAAGAATTTCTTTAACTGGCCTTCTTCCAAATCAATTAATTTCTTATTTGTACTGAGAAATTATTATTTTGGGGGAAGATCAAGTTTCCTGTCTAGCATATATCAATGGGGTTTTTTTTTCAATCTTTGAAGCAGTTTCCTCTCCTCAATGCAAACACATGTGTGTAATTCCCATGTCCAAGAAAATGAGCTGCATGTCCTAAGATCTTGACAAACGCATGCAGTGCTGGTTTTGTGGATTTACAAAATCCATAAATCACCAAACAGGACCAAATTGTTTTCATCTCGGTGATACTGCAGTTAACACCTGCATCAGATGTTTTCTATTAGCAGGGCTCAAAGCTGCGAACAGCACAGGACACTCCTGCCAAATCTGCATCTAAAGCTATAGATACTAACTTCCTTACACACATTACATTTGCACCTCCTCATTCTGAGTGTAGAAACACCTGGGCTGATACACAGCCCCATATGCAGAGGAGGAAGGAAGGCAGAGACAGTTTGGAAGCTGCAACTCAATTCTATTTGAGGCATCAAATATGAATTTTTCTTGAGAGTAAACACTGGAGCTTCTTGACCCCTCAAAAGTCAGGAGAGCCACTCAAGTTTTGGAATAGCTTCTTAATGGCAGCTCAGTTTACAGCATATTTCTACACCAGGCAAACTTTACTCTTGCATAATGCACCAAAGGTAAGGGTGGCAAGGGAAAAGAAGGGTTAATTAATCTGACTGAAACCAAGTTGAGGTATCTTGAGCGAAAACTCAAAATGCTTCTTACGCAGTTCTGCCGTGTGGGCCATGGGTCCATGCACCAGGAGGAGGAAAAGGAAGGAGCTGAACACAGACAGACAAGGGAAAATGAACAAACAAAAACCAAGGAAAGGAATGAGACGTGAGGCTATTTCCAACACAAGAGCCATCTGTTTTCTGTACATTTGACAGGGACTTCATACATATGTTGGCTTTTGACATTAAGGGACAGGTATCAGTGGGTATCGGCCAGTGTGGCTCCCTTAGCTTATATTAGAGCAACAGCAGTTTACAGCACCAGCTCTGCCTCAAGAGATGAAGTGGATGAGCACATCACACCAAAGACAGAAAATATAAACCAACAATTATCTCAGTGTTTAGTTTTGATTCCAGAAGATACTTCATTTGGGCAGGGTTGTGACAGAATACTGTTCTGCTTAAAAACCCATGTTAGATCCTTTGCTTAGCAATATAAGCACAGGAGTACAAAGAGCACCAAGTGCTATAATTACAAGTATGAGGAATACGCATGCCTTATTTCTCTCTTGTAATGGGAGAAGGAATTTATTGACAGGTACAGGAACTCCCCACAAGGGATGCAATTACTGACATGACATACAGCACAAGAAATCCTATGACAATGTTGTAAGCAAAGAGCTATTAAATTGGATACCTCGGGCTACCTTGGTTTGGAATCACAAGTCAAGGCGTAGTACAGCCACTGTACGAACTCCTCCCCTGTATGCACAAGCAAGTAGACTAGTAAAACAATGAGCGTGCGTTTAAAGAGGCCCAAAGTCTAAATGCTACTGGATATTGCAGAAAGCCAAGAAAAAATGGGGTGCCTGTCCTCCTGTCCCATCCAGCACAACACTGACACTGAAATGTCCCTCAACAGTTGCTGAGTAGTGCAGGGAGGCAGGACAGACTGTAACACAGAAAGGGAAAATGAATGTTGCATTGTAATAACAGATTCTGGTGGAACTTTAATCCTAATCTTGCAGAAAATGAGGCAGGACTTCTGCTTTCTTCCATGTCTTAAGAGAAGAGCTATCCAGTAAGTCAACCTCATATGGCCCATTTCAGGAGCCAGCAGGCACTTCATAGATGGAGTGAGCACTAGTATCATCTAGAAGAGCACTGACTTGTCCATCACCTTCAGGCTGGACACTACTTGCCTTTAGACCTGCTATGATTTAGGTGCAGGACTGAAGACCTTCACAGAGCTCACCCACAGAGAATTAAGAAGGCCTTGCCCATAAACTGTTGACACCAGAGCCTAGAATTCCTGCTTGATTCATTCCCTCTGTGTCTATATTAAACAGAGTCTTGACTCCTGAGGTGATGATCTTCCACAGCTCTGAGGAACCAGAGAGCCAGATCTGGCCTTGGAGGCAGTTCATCACTGAGGATGGTGCAGGGGCCAGCTGGGGGACACTGACTGAAGTGCAGAGACAGAAGAAGAAGGGGAACTAAGTCCTCTTCTCTTGATGGGAGAAACCAAGCTCAAGGTCTTGCAACCCTTTGCTTCCCATGGAAGAAGCTGGACCACAGCAGAGTGCTCCGACTCTCAGCAAAGAACAGAGAGTTTGTTTGTGCCTTATATAAGAGAAAAGAGAAAATTCCTTGTGAGCTCCCAACCCATCTGTACCTAGCTGAGGACTGCCAAGAGCAGGAGATCCTTTTAGCCATTAGAACATTTTGAGGTTAGGTCCAAGTTGGGAAAAAAAGCTCAAAAGACAAAGAGGAAAGAACGTATTCCACTTTTTCAAGCAGAGGGGGGAATATTTTATCTTCTTACTGTGTGAAAAAGGACCAAGAATCTTCTGAGATGATCATCCCACTTCTACTCTATACCTCATGGGAAGCCTTGTGTCTTCCCAATACTTATTTTTGTCTGTGCCAAATACACACGTGCAGAGGGAAGAATTCACTGAAGCTTTGGCAGGCTCAGCCCCATGTTTTGTTTTTCCTGGCAGAAGAGGATTCAGAGATTTCTAAGGATGCATGACAAACTGTGCCATCTGCTGTCCTCGGCAGGCTCTGCTGGGTCTTAGTTTGGGAGGGAGAGAGAAAAGGGGATTGCTCTTTAAAGTGAACTTGCTGTCTTTCCTTCTTTCCAATGATAGAAAAAAAAAGTAAAGTTTTGCATCAGCCACAGTGCAGGTTTTCTCATGCTTCATTATGCTTCATGCCAACAGTGCATGCAAAGAGGTGTAATATGTCACCCTCGGGCCAGAAGCAGACATCAAAAGGTCAAACGGCTCAAATGAGATAAAAATGAAGTGTTCGGGAATAGATATTGAAGTCTTTTCTTTTTTTCTTTCTCTCTTACATTTTTTTGTAAACAATCCAGGCACTGAAGCCAAACCCCCTTCATCCATGTCACAGGACTGGCTACTTACCCCTCCATTTGGCAAAAGTTTCCTCTAGATAAATTTTGATCAATAGCTGTTGCCTAAGAATTACAGCCGAGACTGCATTTATTCTAAGTTAAATCAGCTGATCAAGGGAATTTTATCTAAGTTGTCTGTGTATACAGCACAGAGCAAACACCAGCAGCCAAACCACAGCTGTGGACATCTACCAGGATCCAGCTGCCTTTGCTGGGAGGTACCTGCAGAAACCTTTGTCACTAGGGCAGTACATGGGGTTGAGACAGTACCTGGGACATCACTGCTTTGTTTCTCTGGGCAGAATTTGCCTAAAACAGGGCTAAAGGGAGAGGCTGGTGCCATCCATGGGGACCTCCCAGCATGAGTCCCCACGGCACAGACCCACGTGGTGTTGAGGATGAAGGCCATCGGTTTTTGGGTTTGGGCTTAGGGCAGCTCAGGGCTCTGGTTCCCATCCATCAGGCACCTCGAGAACCTGACAAGTCCCGCTGGTGTCTGTGGGAGGACAGAACTGCCAAAAATTATGCGCAGCATAGGCCTTTTAATGGGTGGGAGCAGAGATTTCAGCAGCCTTCTGGACTCTGTTGCTTTCTGCAATCACAGCTCAATAAAGAATAAATGTAAAAAAAAAAATCTGGAAAAAGGAACAATTGCTCTAAAAAAAGTCTGAATATCACAGGAGCTTAGTGGGCATGTGTGAACAGATTTTTAATTAGCATTAGAAAATGTGAAAACAGGAGGAAAGAAAATCATTCACATGAAGCTGATATAGCAACAGACCTGGATTGAATAAAATAAATATCCCAGGTTTGAGGTCTCCTCCCCTCGTATCGGTCAACCACCTTTTCCCTGTGCAAGGTACAAGCTTCCACATGAAAATCTTGCCTGTAGTAAAGCTTGCTGCACATGTAATCTTATAGGTTAAATACAACAAAATCCACTTGAATATCTATTTTTATTTTAAAATCTAAATGTTTCTGCAGATAAGAAGGTTATTTCATTTTCAAAGACTAATTTTGGGCCTCATCATTTGGCAGTGGGGACAAATGGGGAAAAAATGCCTCTCTGAGATCATCTTTTTTTCAAGCATAAAGCCTGGGGCTTCTGGAAAATTCTCTTTTTTAAATGTTTGAGCTAGCTGAGTGGGTAAAGGTAAGCTTTCAATGTTCTTTTTACTCACATTTCTCAGTGAAGATTACTCAGAGCAGCTTAAATAAAAATCAAGAGATTTGTCACATATTAGTGCTTAGGGAGGAAAATATATTTAGAAAAAAGATATCTGGGGCTAAGCTTGCTGCATTTAAACATTACCTACTATTTCTGCAGGGAAAATCATTTTCTGGCAAATATTTATACCTGCCTTGGGTTCCAGTGGTTGCAATGCAAGGGGAAAATACAGATCAGCTCATGACTTTGCTGCCCAGACCTCAGAATGTCCTAAAATGGGAATTTTGGTGAGAATATGTTCCCTGTGGCATGAGGTTTCACTTAAGGAGAGAATTTAATGAGTAACACCTTGCTGTGTGACTGAAGACTGGGTTTGACTCCTGCTCATTTTCCTTAGAAAATCAGGATTTATTTATTTTTTTGAATATGTGTCCCGTGGTTGTAATATTTTAACATATTTTTTTTCCCCATGGTAGAGTGGTATCAGCAAGAAATAGAGACCACTGCGTTCACCAGCTACAAAACACTTCATTCTTACTTTGCCCACTGAAACAAACTCATTTCACTGTCCAAAGAGCTACAGAGGTTCCTTTGCTTGTGTGTGGACTGTGTCATCCTTTAGGAAGCAGATTGTTCCATTTATATTGGCTTTGTGGGTAAATATTCCACCTTTTACATTTGAGGATAGCCTGATAAAGTCTGAGATTTTAAAAACATATAATTTCGCTTTCAACACCTAGAAGACGACTGAGAATAGAAAATACACTCGCTGAAGGAACTAATGGTTGTTGATGACTGTATGGACGTCTGTCTGTATTTTTCTGTTTTCCTTCGGTTTGCCTGGTGTGAAAACTCGTCACTGAAAGCAAATCAGAGCACACCCAGAGTAGCAAACCCTTCTGAGCCACGACTTAACAGGCTGCACTGCTAAGTGATAAATGCCGTCATATAACTGGCATGAAAGGGGTTTGACATAAAGCAAATGAAAAAAACCCAGAGAAAGCGGCATTTTGGTGAATCCTAACCTAGGCGAGTATTGGGGAGATTCTTTGGAAGAATACATGGGTCCTTTGGTTGGATACTTCTTATGCCGGGGAGTTGAAGGGGGTGGGGGACCCACAATCATATCTATCCTGGCAAAGTAAATAAGAGAAAAGACACCAGCAAAATGCATAATGAAGCAACACGCAGAGAAAAGTTGGTCAAAAAAGTTGCAGAAAGGAACAACTGAAAAACAGAAATGACAGAGAGAGAAAGAGAGAGAATTTGAAAATATATTCCCCTGGAAACAGAAGGCTCTCTCTCCTACCACCTGGTTGTTGGTATCTTACCCACCTCAGGATAAGATTTGGAGATTAAGGCACCACTGCAACATCATTAGGAGTTCCCCCCACCCCAGATACAACAGGCAACATGCTTTACCCTCTGGAATATATTTGCATATGTGTAGCAATATCCCATTGAGGTGGCTGGATATGAAACAACATATATTCATTCTCCTTTCAGTTCCAGTGCTAGAGAACACATCCTCAGCTAGCTCAGGAAAGCATGAGCTGTTGGGAGTCGGTGAGGAACGCTGCAGGACTGTATAACTCAATGAATGGGAGACATCCATGGTTGGCAGAGCGTCAGGATGAAACACAAGACAATGTGAACACAACACTGAAAAGAGCACATTGCAGACACAGTGAGAGAGGCTTTAATGATTAAAGAGGAAAGTGCATGTCAAAACCCCAGAAATATGCCTGAACGCAGCTTTAATCCACCAAAGCCCCGGCTATGAGAGGTCACAGCCAGCCCTGCCAAACTGAGCTGGCAGGGAGAACACAGTGCTTTGATTGATGAAGGAAAGGGAAATTAAAATGTCTGTTCTCTAAGGTGTCCTATGAGAAACTCCCTGGGATCCACTGTATGGGTGCACTGTCCTGGTCATGAAACAATGTTGGCCATGGCCACCCCAGGCACACATCTTGTCTACAGGGTGTCCTGCCAGTTGCACTTGGCAGGTGACCGGCCATGGGACCTGTTGGGACCTGGCTATGATGATGAGGGCTTCAAAGGGTGGCCCCAAGGAGATCTGCTCCCATCACTGCTCTCCTGCTCGGTAGGGACAGTGAAATCAGTGAAGCTGCCTGGTAGCCTTGGATCCTAAATCAAAGTACTTCACACTTTTGAAGCAGCTCCTGGTCCTCCTGACTTCCCTGTGATGGGACGGGTGGCAGCCCTGATCTCATCCAGCTCCAGAACCTCATCCTCACAGTCCCACAGGAAGAGCTAAGAGGAGAATTCAATTTGGTCTTTGAAAACTGCAGTTCCTTACCCCAACCTCCAGAGAAAAGCAGTCAAACAAACTACTTTGGCTCTATAGCACATCACCTTGAAGGACTGGCAATGGGAGACTTGGGTGGACAGTAAGGCAACCTGCCACACCAGCTTGGGGTGCTGAAAACTGAGGTGTCCTGCCTGGGGCCCACAGAGATGCAACCCCAATGGCCCACTGCAGAGGAAGCTTGGATGCCTCTTATTTCAGGTCATTAAAGTTAGGAAATATAAACCCCCTCCTCCTTCCTCTCCATATTCAGCAACAAATCTTGGAACTATAACCAGTGAATTTGTACTGAACAGGAGTGAGACGCTCGAAGAGAGGAAATTCTCCGGGATATTTTAGCCTCCATTGTAAGGGAGAATATAACTTCTGGGAAATGCACAGTGTGCAGCAACACTGAGAAAGTTGCCTTTGCATCTTGAATACCAAAACCAGCAGAGTTAAAATAATCCCTGAGAGATTCACAGCAGAGAGAGATTCCTCTTTTTCCCAAGACATTTTTCCTACTTCATTCCTGGGGTTCATATTAGCTGTCTGCATAGCCAAACACATTTTTTTTTGCACATTTGCTGACTCTGCCAGGGACCTAGATGGGTTTGAAATCAAAGGAAAACCTCCTCAATGGCTTCCAGAGGAAGCTGAGCTACCACAGCCATCAAGAGAAATAATTTCATTCTCCAAGTGTAAAAGTAAATGGTATATTATTTTGACTGGCTCTTGCCTATGGCCAAGCCCTGCCACTGTTCTGGGTGTCCTTCAAGCTCAGCAGAACTGGGGCTACTTCTGCTGAGCTGACACAGCTGAGGATGTTGGGGGTTTGGGGTATCCTTTTCAATGTGGGCCATCAGGGCTGAGGGAGGAGCACTCAGACAAAAAGGTCTAGCTTAGGTCATTTATTCCAGGGACCAAATTTTTCTATTTGGGGTTTGTGTTTTTTTTCAAGGAGAAAGACGAAAAAAATAGAACCTTCCTGGTTCCATTTGTCTCCTTTTCCCATTTCTTCTCCTATCCAAATTAACTTCTGTCCCCCTAACACTTGAACACAGAAGCCAAAATGCAGCTCGGTTAAACCCCACCTGTGCTGGTGGGTTTGGATGAGAAAGGCCGATCTAACGGATTTTCGGCAAACTGTGCCATCCTAGGAGGGATTCTTCCTAAAACAGCTTAGCATCGCAATGGTGGGAGGAAGTTGCTGTCTCCTCACTCTGTCTGTGAAAGGAAAGCCACAACCAGGACACCAAATTTTTTCATATACCCCTCCCAGGTAGCAAATGACCCACATGATCCTTAAGACTGGGGGACCAAACCTCTGCATCCTGCCAGGAGGACCATGGAGACACACATCCACCTTATATATGGGATAAACCATAATGCCAAAAGCTCCTGAAATAAAGTAGGGGGATGAGTCATGATTTTTGTATGTCCTGTGGGCAGTGAGGTGGTTTTAGTGGCATAACACCCTCTTTTGCAGTCTCTGTCCTGCTCATCCCCATGTGTTCAGCCACAAGTATCAATGTTTTCCTTGAGGATTTCTCTTAGAAAGGAAAAGAATAAGCTGTAGCTGCAAAGGCAAGTGTGTTCCTCCTGGCAATGCCTCCACAAAGAACAATAAGCAGTGGCAAAGGAAACAAAGAGAGGGGTCTCTTGCCTGGCCTGAAGGTTTTTAATCCTGGAGAGCATGTCCAGATGACCAGCTGAATATTGCTCAATGACATCCATCACATCGTAGGGCCGAAGGCTCTCCTTAAACTTGCGCTTGGAGACAAGAAACCTCATAATGCTGCAGGAGATGGAGAGAAAAATCAAAATATAGCCCCTGGGCTGCAACCTGACCTGCTTTACAGCAGATAAAAAACACTGCTGGGAACTGCTTTAGAAGGAAAATGGAATAAATCCCAACCCTGTGGGTTTGGGAGAGGATGAGGGCATAGGAGAGGGGAAGGAGATTGCGGGGGCTGGTGGCTAAAGCTCTGTCTGCGATGGGGGGTCCCTGATGCCCCTTGGATTGTCATCTGTGCGAGTGCTCTCTGCATCACTTTTATAAATGTCAACATTAAATCTCAAAGCTGGTGAGATCATTTGGATTCATCCCTGTGGGAGATTTTCCTGTTTTTCCATTTATTCCTTCTCTAAGCAAAAAATCACCCTTTCTGGCAAAATTTTCTGTAAAGCAGGGCAGGCCACCCAGGGGAAAAACAGCCTGCAGCACAGACATGTCAGCATTTGCCACCATTTCTTGTGCTTTACACTTCTTATTTTTCCCTATTATTTACTTTTCTCGACTGCTTCCCCCCTCTCCCTCTCTTACCACACTGCCCTGATGCTGACTTTCAGCCCTGGTGTCAAATCTTCTGTCACAAACTCGCAGTTACAGCTTTTGTTCTCATCGGGAATGTCTTCTCCAGGAAGGCTTGCTTCTGGTTTTGGGAAAGGGAGGAATAAACATAACACATCACTACTTCCCGTGCTGGTGTCACACAAGGAAAGATGAGTCAAATCACAAATCAGCTCCAGGGGAAGCACCGGAGATGCCTTTGCTGAGCATCCAAATGAGAGCATTTCCCAAGACATGTTAAGGTGACATTCAGCAATGTCAAATGCATTTCTAGATCAAAGAATAATAGTATAATTTGGATTAGACAAGCCCTTTAAGAACCTAGTGTCCAACCCTTACACCAGCACAGCCAAGCCCAGCCTTTAAGCCACGTTCCCAAGCGCCACATCTATGTATCTTTAAAGCCCTCCAGGGGTAGTGACTTCACCACTGCCCTGGGCAGTCTGTGCCAGGGTTGGACCACCCTTTCAGTGAAGAAATTTTTCCTAATGTCTCACCTAAACCTCTCTGACACAACTTGAGGCTATTTCCTCTTGTCCCAATGCCTGACTCTTCTCTATCTCTATGTACAGATATATATACATTATCGTGGATGTCAGAAGGCGTTTTGCTGAGTCTTGTAATGACAATTGAATAGTTCGGGTTGAAAGGGACCTTTTAAAGGTCACCTAGTCCAACCCATCTGCAACAGCAGGGACATCTTCACTTAGATCAGGCTGCTCAGGTTTAAGGACGGGGAGGGGAAGAAGACCCATATAAGCACCTTGGCTGGCAGCTCTGCATTTCTTAGGTGGGGAGGGAAACGATATTGCAGCCAGCTGGGAATCTGAGGTTTCTCAAGGTGCCTCAAACAAACCCTCACCTTCCGAGTTCTGCCGCGACGCTGCTCCCTTGATGCGGAAAGCTTGCCGGGCTCGGCTGCGGTCTCCGAAGCTCCAGCTCTTGGGCACTTTGCTCGGGCTGTCCTCGATGCTCTGGTCAGCGCTGGGGGACCTCCTGATGCCCTGAGCCTGTGGAGAGCCTTTCCCTTTGGTGCCAGCACCGCGGGGACTGGAGAAGACACGATCTTTCAAACTGACCTTCTGACTGTTCAGAGAAACACGTTGAAACAAAGACAAAAAGGAGACAGCAGGAGGAGTCATTCTGGAAACCACGCAGTCCTTCCCCACCAGCCATTAGAAACCAAGAGCACTTCCAAGCAGCAGTGACATGTAGTTTTGCTGTTGGCATTTTTGGTTTTTTTCAATATATAATTTTAATTTTTATTCAGAGAAAGGTTTGTAGAGATGTTTCCGTCATCATGAGTGAAATGGAAATGATTCTTAAGAGAGAGAAAATAATGAGGACTTAAACAGAAGCCCCTCATGGGATGCCAGGGCTGGCAGGACAGAATGACATTAACAATGAAGTTATGATTCCTTAAATCACTGATCGATTCCGATCATGAGTTAGGAAGCTTTTCTTTCACAACTGCCTTCCGAAACACTATGTCTAAGAAGAAAATACCAATTAAAAAACAAACATTATCTTTAAAACTTGTAACTTCTGGTTCTCAGACCTGTTCTTTCCCTTTCCTCAGCTCCTGTATTTCATCGCTCTTAAAACATGATCTACCCCTTTTATATATTCCAAAGAGTTCCTCTTTATCCAGTCACATATTGAAACACTTAAATACAAACACTTAAACGTGAAACTCCTTCGTATCCTACAAAACTTCAATCTAAAACCTGCCATCTCCCTGAACGTTTGCTACGGGTGTCATAAACATGCACAGCAAAATTTTGCATCTTCAGAACATGGCATTTCATTGCTTTTTTCCCCAACTAGAATCCCTGTAAATAAGGTTTGAAAAGAAGCTCTCTCCAGAAACAAAGATGATCTCACTGGGAAACAGTCTGCTGACCACCCAGTTCTTGTTTCCAAACTCCGAAATTTGTAATTAAAACCTTTCACCCGAATGAAGATGATGAATTTTGACATTAAAATTGCACAACAAATAGATTTTATGAATCTTTACAAAAGGGCAAATATTTTGGAGACAGCATTGGGGAAAACAAACTGCAAATAGTTTTGGATCATCTGATATTTTGTCAATAGCAACTGAGGTTCAAACCACAATGATAGAGGTTGGACAACCAGTGCAAGGTACTTATAGCTAATATTTTATATACAGGTATATCAAAGCTGAGTGAAAACAGGGATTTAATTCCCATTATTCTGTACCATTGCAGTAGCCACATATCATTTTGCTCCAAATGCTCTGCCTCAACCTGAGGGAAGAACATTTGAGGTATTTTGATCCCTACATCGGATTTCCAGCCCACCAACCAAAGACCTGCTTTTCTGTGTGTCTTTCAGCAACACCACCTTAAAACTCAGAGCCAAACAGTCCTCCTTTGTCTTCAAAAGTGGCACAAGGTTCTTCAATCAGACCTTGGCTCCTGGTTTTTTGAAGCAAAGCAAAAAAAAATAAAAAATCTCCCTTTTCCAGCCACCGGCTGTTCTCTGCTGACAGGAGCAGACACGGCTTTGGCCACTAAAGAAATATGTGACCCGAGGACACTCAGGGAGCAGATTTGTCCAGTAAGAAGGTGCTATTTTTACAAAGTCACTTTACATTATGAGACAACAAACATTTACAGGGAGAGAAAGGTGCTTAGGCAGCATTTTGCGGGGTTGCCTCCCCTGGGGGGCAGGGCAGGGTTAGCTGTGGCCATGTGCTCAGCAGCAATTACACACTGAAAGATGCATTTGGGAGAAAACAAAAATTGCTCATAACCAAATAAAAAAAGGAAGAATTTTTCCAATTGATGATGAATTTTTAATTCAGGTGAGAGCTGGAGATTGAACTTCCAGTGTGGTGCCCTCCAGCAGGGTCTGTCTGAAAGCCATGGGACCGACAGACCTTCAGCAGAGCTGAAATTCGGATCAGAGGCACAAATCCATACAAGAATCTGGGAACAGGCACATGCCTAAATACCTTTCTGGATGAAAGCCTTAGCCACTAATGCTACCAAAATCATTGTACATAATGAGCCAAAGGTTTAAAAGAAATTCTCATTCTGTGTTTCTTGGATTGGAAACCAGATTAAAATGTTGTCATTTGATCCTACACAGGCCAATTGGATTTTTTCCCCTTTATTTTGTTGATTTTACAGAAGAATATTATTTGAATCCACTGAGTTTTAGCAATACTAATATTTTGAATTACCTGTTTTGTTTTTTTAATAAGTTTTATAAAAATGAATCTGCAACACAGCAATATTCAGAATCCAAAGAGATCTCTTTCCTCATTCTCTGCTGAGTTGCTCCCATCACTGATCCCACGTAAAACCAGTTGCCTTTCACTGAGAAAAGCAGGGCCTTTTCCTTGGGGCCCCTTTTTCATTGGCACAGTAAATGTGCTGCAAATGTTTGCGGGAATCACAAAAGGCAAAACACAAAGAGTTCAACTCAGTGAGGGATACGAGCAAACAGTTTTCAGCCTGACAACACAAGGTGCAACACATTGAAATATCTCGTAGAAATTTGTTGAACAACTAAGATTTGTCTGGGTTTTGTTCCCAAGCACTCACTACTTGGGGAAAAAACCCAACACTTGATGTAACTTCTTTGTTTTAACACAGACAACATTTGACAACATGAACAATTAAGTGAATTCTTCCTTCTGCCATGCAATTGTCTCCTTGGAAATGACGCCTGGAATCACATGCATGTACAATCTCTGCAGAGGAGAATGCTGATGGGGTCTGCAGGAGCTGGTAAGAAAAAGTCTCAAAGAAATACAGACACATACAGGGAGATATGTTGCCAGCTAATCCAAGATCATGTTCTCATTCAACAAGAAAATCATGCAGAGGGACGCAGAGTGTCGCGGAGAAGTGGTGTGTGGATGTCACTGGAGAGGATGGAAAATGAGCCTCAGTCCAGTGGAGGTTCTACGTGTTGGTGACATGAAGATGAGGACAGCAGTACACTGGCCACACACACAGCATGGATGGATGCTCACAGTCGTGACAGTGAAGAGCAGCACAAGCACAGGGCTCGTGCCCCGGGGAAGGGAAGGGAAAGAGGACTGTGGCTTTGCAACTAGAGACACGGATTATGGGGAGTCGGAACAGCCTAACAGGAAAGTGCTTCAGTTCTAGGTCTTTATAACCACTTTTAGATGGTATCTATAAAAACGTATCTGATAACAAAAAAAGATTACATTTCCAGGCTGACATTGGGGAAAGTTTACAAAACTTTCAGATTTTGACTTGAATTTGACAAAGAAGAGTAACTGAGTTGATTTTTCTCTACTGGCAGTAAAAAAATGGCAGTGCAAACTGGACAAATGTGGAAGGACTCATGCATGGTCCCCCAGCTGATGGAGAGATGCTCACTGCTCTAGTGAGATTTGCATTTTGGTTCATTTAAGTCCAACAGCTCAGCACTCAGCAGAGAAATGCATGAGAACTGACCTTCAAAATGAGCTGCCATCAGCCTCCTTAGGACTCCAGGGGTTTGAGCTCCTGTTGGAAAGACTCTAGTTTGGGGTTCATTCCAGTTCTTCATAGTATTAAATCAGCACTTTTAAAAAATGTGGACTCATTACATTAGCAGTAATTTTGGATCAATAAAAAGTATCAGTTGTAAGGTCTTGTCATTGATTTTACACTGGCTTGAGCCATTACTTCTTTTTCTCCTCAATTATCCAAACTCAGTTGGACCAGCACGGACTCAGATCCAAACTCAATCAGCATCAGTGCTCATTCTTCTGAGAAGCTGTGGCCAGGAGAAAGGGGTTGTCTCCCATCGGTAAATTAGGTACTTTTTTAAAATCCGGAGTTTGTGCTGAGCTTGTGGCATATGAGAACAGCTCATTAAAACCAGACAGGAATGCCAGGAGTGAACGACAGCCTTTGTGGCTGACTGGGCTCCAGTCTGGTTTCAGGAGTGAATAAGAGGCAGAAACCAATTACTAGAGATACGAAGGAAAGCAAAATATAACTCTGTGTGGAAAACTTTTCCATGACTAAAACAGAAATCCAGAGAGGACCAGGCTCAAGCCAGGTTTGCCTCGAGTGATTTCAGAGAAGCCATTGCAAAGGTGAATTCAGCCTAGAGCATGGAGTTTTTAGAAGCAGAGCAGCCTGGGCAGAAGGCAGACAAAACGTCAGCCAGTGATCATGCCATAGTGAGTAATCCCTCTTCTTTCCTCCTTCACAACCACCGTGCTAGATTTGAATTGGAGGCACTGGAACGACAATGGCAAAGACAAGAGTCACACCATCCCTGCAGCCACCACATAAGCATGGAAACGCACAGGGCCTCACATGAATGGAGGGACACAAGTCAGACTCATGTCTGTAACCTTGGCCTTTGGTATACTGCAGCATTCTGTTATAATCATCCATCTCTTCCTAATTCACAGCCTTTTTTCTCCCAAACTGATCTTGAGTGCTGTCAGACACCACATCAGCCACATCCTGCATCTCCTCCCAGTCTTCTATTTGCCAGCTCAGCTGTTTTGCATTTCAGGTACAAAGCAAAACTGCCAGACTGCATCTCCAAGTTGGCTGATAGATCCTGAACAAGCTTTTAAGACATCTGCTATACTCAGAGCTGCAGGACAGCCAAGGGTCCTGCAAACACCTTTCCTTCATGGGCCTGGTTGCCACTTCTTCCCATTCTGTGGTGCCTTCACCTCTGAGTGTGCCACGAAAGTCTCTTACAAAGCAGAACATGATAATCTGGCTTGGTGTAGTTACATTACTGCCTAAAAATGAGTGTGTTATTGCATTTATTGACTAAAGATCATTGGTTTAGTACATTAAGAAACCACAGCTTCTAAGGAGTTTCCTATTAATTTACCTACATTGAGTTTTCCATGATTGCCTCATCATTTACGGTTAGTTCGTTATATGCATCCTAGATGAAGGCTTTTAGCACTCAGCCTCAGATGCATCGAAGTATTGGCATCTGCCCCAAGAGTCTGTGCAGTGGGGATTGCGGGCAGGCACACAAGGGTCCAGGAAACAAGACATTTGAATTATTTTTATGTCCCTTCAAAGTTAACCTGTAGTTTTACTAAAGCACACAGAGTGTATAATACTACATTCAGGATGGATGCAGAAACAAAGATGCTCTTATAGCTACTCCAAAGTTCTGGGGTCCGTTACGACTGGAAGAACTACAGTTTGTAATTCTCCTTCTCAGGGTCTATGATGGATTAAGAAGATCTTGAAGGTAATACTTTGTTTTTATCCTCCATTTCCCTTGCAGAACTCAAGATGAGGGAGATGACATGAGGACCACAGTAGGAAGCAGTTCAGTAGAAAACAGAAAAAAAATTACACTGGCAAAATTACACTAGCAATTAAAAATTCATGCCTAGGAAGACATGCAAGGAAGACATTGAGATCAGAGTGGCTGATTTTCCAGAACACAGAACTGGACATGGACAGGTGAGAGGACAGCATTATGAATAGCACTGCTCGGTTTCATCTCTGCTGAAAACAACCTCAGTGTTAAGCAAATCGCAAGAAAATTTGTCTGGGGAGGAGTCCTTGCTCCCACTATACCTCTCCAGATAAAACAACCTCACTTGGCAAATGGAAACACTGCAGAAGTCAGGATCACTGCTCCAGCTAGACTATTGACCAAATCTTTGCCATTTGGAAATGTCTGTGCAACTGAGGATCACCTAATATTTAAACCAAGGCTAAACTTCAGGGAAGGCCACAACACGGTCAAAACATGTAGGAGGAGGCTGACTCAAAGGTTCAGGCTCTTTATCTAGGTGTAAAGGATTTCCTACCATAGAGAACTGCCTAGTACGAGCCCTAGATCATGCCCCATTTCTCTTTGTTACCCATTCAGAGATGGGATTTACCACTCTACTTCTGAGCTCCTGGTACATGCAAGCCTCAGGCATGAGTCCTAACCTCCAGACTGACAGATAATAAAAATAGCCAGCAGGTCAAAAAATAGCAAGAAAAGAAAAGATACAAGTTGAAACAATTAATGAAGAAAACCAGAGATACATATACTGTTAGAACTGTAGTTTTATACTTTTTTAAACTGTAGTTTGTTGGCTTTCTGAGGGAGACAGAGACTGGTGATTTTGAGAATTAAAACGGACTCCAAAAAAGAGCATGCAAAAATCCGAGTTCACAAACATGCGGCATCACTCAGTGCCCTGCCACTCCTGGGCTTTCCACCTGCCTGGCTGCGGGGCGAGGAGCTGAGGGGGGTCCCCTGCCAGCATTCACAGCATGCAAACTCCGGGCAGTGGGAATTCGAGAAGGTGCATGTTTGCTGCTGAGAAGCAGTGTCTGGGGTGGCGGAAGAGACTCTTCCAGTGCAGGTGTGGGTGTAGATGTATTTATGCATAGATTACACAATATACATGTGTCCCTGTACCCCTATGGCCTGGGTGCTGGTTGGGAATTCCCTGAAGCCACCTAACAGTTGTCAGCTTGATGAAAAAGATGCAAACCCTACTCATACGAAACCCTCTGCTCTAGCTATAGCTGTCTGTTCCCCACGGGGTCTAGAAACAGAACCATTCACAACGCCAATGTCAACGCTCAGGGGAACGTGTGTCCCCTGTGTCTGGCAGGACAGGCTGAGATTAGTCCTTCTCTAGCTGCGTAGTAGAGGTGCTAGATAGGCAAGCCATGGCTTCCAAAGGCCACAAGACTAGGAAAGGTCAATTTGCCGTGTTCAGAGAGCCAAAGGAATGGTGAGTGAGCAGAGGTAGGAAGCTGGTACTTCTCATGCTACTAACTGGACATTGCTGTACAGTGCAATTCAATTTGCAAGGATTCCCTGGACCTTGAGGAGGGATGGAGCAGTTGGGAGGAAGGGGTGTTTTTAAAAAAAAATATTTTTAATTTATTTTTTCTTTTTATGTTTTCCATCATTTGTTAAACTTCATTTCCTGGCCTCCTCCCTTGCTGAGCAGACACTGGCTTGCTAGCCTGGACCAATTTCCCCATCCTCATCTCTTTGGTTCACGTGCTCTGCACGATTGGCAAACAAGGAAGCCTCTAATTTCTGAGTGGGCAATGGGGAGGCTCTTCCACCTTTTTTTACTCATCTAGTACCTCTATTAAGCAGAGAAGTGATCAGAACGGGTGGTAGCAGGGAAGAGGGAGAATGAGCCGTGCAGCTTTTGATTAGTTTCGTGCGACGCATTTCCCGTGGTACCTAGAGTTTCCTGAGCAGCATCCGCATAGTGACTCTCTGCACGGTTTGCTCTTACTGGAAATGAGGGGAG
Organism: Pitta sordida; assembly: GCA_013390025.1. Classification (NCBI taxonomy): domain Eukaryota; kingdom Metazoa; phylum Chordata; class Aves; order Passeriformes; family Pittidae; genus Pitta; species Pitta sordida. Next base: position 178,288 of record WEKX01019071.1, read on the forward strand.
AGTGAAAATTAGACCTGGAAGCAAATGCCAGACAGGAAACTTTTGATTACTGACTCTAGGTTTAAAAGACAGGTGTTTTGAGGGCCGGGTTCATGACAGGATTGTTCTGAGTGTTAAGTGAAAAAATAAAAATTAAAAATCAAGGGGGATTCTAAAATTTGTCTCACTGTGGTCAATGAATTTCATTGTCGGAAATCATGCATTCTGAATTCAGTTGGTGGCATCAGTTTATCTAGAATTAACTGCACACAGATTTTTTTCATCTGCCTTGGAAACAAAAAATAGTCTTCTTCCTCTAAGCAAATAAAAAACCTGTAAGTTTTTTCAAATTGTCTAAGCTATGGAAAGCCAAAACTTTGTTTTGCCAAATGATATCCAAAAAGCTCAAATTTCTTCTTCCTTTCTCCAGAAAAACCTACTCACAAAGAGAGCTAATCTGTGAATTATTTGCACTTGTCATATAGGAAATAGCATTATATTAAGCCTGGCATTTAAAAAAATCAAAATAGATAAAAATGGGGTGTGGTGCAGTCCCTTATGGGAAGGGAGTTGAACATCTGTGTTCACACATCTGTTTTTCGTGACACGTTTTAGACAGGCCCTACCACTCCTGGGGAGTTCCTGACTTTGATAAGGCACCACCACAGCTCCATCCCAAATCGCTGCTCAGGCACTGCCCTGCCAGGAGATCACCACCATGACCAGGGTCCTCCACGCCATGGAGCAGCCCTCTACCTGCAGAAGGGGAAAGACGTGGCCCCCATCACCCCACCAAGCCACCAACCACCAGCAGGCAGCACTTGCCAAATTCGTGGGCAGACTGAAAAGGCTGAAGGGTATCAAACCCCCATTCTTGTTTACACTTGAACTCAGCCATGGGAGGAGCTCATGGGCACAGCATCCCATGCAAGCTCAGCAGATACCTCCCTTGGCACCCTGGGGACTCCTCAGGTGCCCACAATGGGACCCCGTACCCCCAGGTAGCCCCAGGGATGGGTGGTGCTACTGGGGCTGTTCTGGAGCTGGTGTGGAAGTGGGAGATTCAGCATGCAGAGCCTCAGGGAGATAGATGCATGAGTTACTCTCCTTAGTGTCTCCAGAAAGGTGCAGCTTCTTCCGTGCAAATAATCCGCTCCCCTAAAGGCAACTGATTATTTCCAGATTACTCTCAGTCCCAGCATGAGTCTCTGACACCAGTTTAATTGGTTAGAAGGCCAAACGCCAACCCAGGCTAAAGTGGCCCATTGGGTTCCAGTGATTGACCCTGGTTTCCACAGGCAGTAAAGCTTAGGGACACCTCGGACATCCCAGGTTGGATGAGCAGGGTCCACTGAGTCAACCAAAGGCATCCTCCAGTGCGTACAAAAGCCTTAATCACACCCCTGAACAGAGAGATTAATGTGTGTATCTCAGACAGACATAAACATACACTGATAGAGAGATATACACACAGATATACACACACGTTACAAGGCGGCCCACTCCAGCATTCACTCAATACATGGCCAAGGTCCTGCTGAGTTCATTGGAGTCAAGGACAAACCATAGATGAGAAAAACCTACCAAAGAGGTTCCTCTCGTTATCTACAGCACTGAACTCATGCTGGACAAGTAATCTGAGTTTTAGCTTCCAAGTTCCCAGGAATCCTTCTGTTTCTTTTTCTGTGTTATTATGTATTACTAAGATCATTTAGCTCATTAATTTTTAGCTTTTCACCCAATTGTATTTTGGAAAATACAAGAGGAAGGAATGTGGTCGTGGATGCCTTCAGATGTTTATCAAACCATCTGTTAAAGAGCATCTGAAACCCACATTTCATACAGGAGCCTCCGTAGCCCTAGCTAACCACGTGTCTGTCTTTTTGACATTAAAATCAAAGCAAAATAAACAGAAATGAGATGCCACAGCTAATTTTCAGCCTTATTAACAGAAAAGTAATCAAACCCTGTTACCACTCAGTTCTGCAGCCTTTCTGCAGCAGAAGGGCTGAGGAAAGCCCCAGCATAGAGCAGCCCCCCTTCCCTGGGATTATGGGGCAGAGTGGACTTGTACTTGGCCCCTGCATGAGAGCAGGGTCATCTTGTGATGGGTTCTACGTGTCCCAGTAGCACAGACAGCCTCAGGAGGGGCAGGGGGGCAGATGGTAGGGTGGGCACAATGCCCAAAGCAATGGGCAAGAGGACGTTCTGAAAGAGTTTTTTTAAAAGGGGGGAGGAGGTACATGTAGCATGTAGAAAAAGGCCAGCATCTTTTCTGTTCATCACAGCCTGGGCTCGACGTCGCAGGGAGGAGAGCTCCTGGCTCCCAAACAGATCAGCACAGAGCTTTCCCAGCACTTGGTCACAGATGGATTCAGACAAGCTCGTGGCGGAAAACAAAACAGGAATGATAGAGAAAGGACGTAACCTGTCTCTCAGATCAGTTGTCCCATTTTATGCCAAGACCAAATCAAAAGTCATCTGAGCACAATTCCAGGTGACAACCATGCTGACCCTATTGCCTCCTCACATCACCCCACCCCAGGCAGCAGCTCTCCAAGTGCTGTCTGGGCAGAAATCAGCACCGGGGTCAGAGGGCAGCATCACCACTGCTGCACAGGCAGGACCCCAACAGCTACCCTGTGTGCTGGCAGAGTGCTTGGGATGCTCCCTGACCTCACAAGGCAATGCCTGTCCTGCAGCATGTTTTCCACAGGCGGTGCCAGCATCTCTTCTCTAGCTTAAAATATATTAAGATGCAAAATAGTGAACAGGCTCTTCCTGTTCCATGCGCTCCAAGGGCTTTGTGGTGCATGAGTTATGGAAAGAGGGATATAGGAAATCAGCCACTCCCTACACATCACTACAAAAGGAAGCAGATCTAGCTATCTCCAGATGTAAGACTCTTTTTCCTTAAATTGATGGAAATGGAAGGTGGTAAATTCTTTACCAGCTGAAGGAGTAAAAGCATGGAGCCGGGGTCTGCTGTGAGAGACAATTCATCCCCAGGAGTTTCCTGAGTGAAGCACTATCAGCAACTGGCTGATTAACTGTTGAGTGGGCAGAGAAACAGGATGAGTTCTCTCTTCTAAGGGCAGGATGACACACGGAGCATTACTGGGAGGCTGCTGGAAACTGAAGTGGGTGGAAGATTTGGGATGTGAATGTAAAAGATCCAGAACATTTTGTTTGGTAAAATAGGCAATTTGGGGCCCCCCAAATGCAAAAATTCCTTCCTGAGGTCTGAGGCATCACCAGGCAAAGAAAGGGCAGTGGGAGCAGGTAGAGTTGATATTGTCTCAACAAAACAGAAGGAAAGACCTTTGGTGCTGCCATGGCAGCTGAACTGAATCATATGGGATGGACTCTTAATGCCATCTACATGGCAACTGCAAACCCTCCTGGGTTTGGGTTTAGCAACAAAACCCATCAGTGTCACAGGACACCGATGCACCACAGGAGCAGGAAACAGCATTTAGAATGACTCTGGTGAAGGAGCTATATATAGTAAAAAATACTCTGAAAAGGACAGGGAAGAACTATTTTTACTTCTTTCCGTGACATAAGATTGAGAAAGCAATGTAGAAAATGAACAGGGAAAAACCTGTAACTTCCACAAAGAAATGTTTTAACTGGTGAATAGGAACCCTGTAAGACAGAACTGAGATTGAAAAGTAAGAAATAAGACTAGTACCTCACAAATAAGGATAGTACCCGTGATTGCAGGGATGTTGGCTGGTGTAACCCGATGAGGGACTGTCAGACCTCAGATTTCCTTGGCTATGGAGCTGAACAGAGATTTTGTCTCATTGCACAATCATATACCTGTGAGAAATTTGGATTTACATCTTAATGCATCCAAAGTATATCACTGGCTGAGACAGAGCAGCAGAGCAGCCTGGGATGAAATGCTGACCCTCCTGATGCCACAGGGTGGTGGCAAAGATTTCAACCTTAGAATGCTCCCAGATAGCTCTTCCCAAGTAATTCTTCTTGCTTTCATAATGATGGAGGCTGCCTTCACTTGAGCTACACTTGAGATCCTAAGTAGAAAAAATAAAAAATCAAAAATCTGGGTAGTTGAAACATGATCTTGGAGATTTGGCTTACTTGGCAGGAAAGTGGATGGAGTGCTATAAAGGTTCTGCTTGCAAAGGAAAGCTCAAATGAAAGACAGAAAAAAATAGGAGGGGAGAGGCTGGGTGGGAGGGAGGAAGGCAGGAAAGAAGGAAGGAAGGATTAAATTTTCCACTCTTGAGTCAGCACCATACCTAGATATCTTTAGTTCGCTTTTATGCCAAGTCAAAATTAGTTTCTGGCCTCTTATAAGCTAAAAAGGATGACAATGAGGTACATCTGCAGAATGCCAGGCTCTAGCTGTAATTCTGAAAAACATATTCATTGTTTACAAAATTTAGGCTGTAAGCTATGTTTTGAGGTATGAGATGGAAGATCTGAAAACCAAGCAGATGATCTCCATAGATCATCAGTTCTGTGTCTTGCCACTGGAGAGAAAAAAGAGATTCAGTTCTAGAATTACTTCATAAAAGAATTGGGAAAATATAGGACAAAAAAAATCCCAGAATTAAATACTTCTAAGAGGATGAAAAGTATCCTAAAAGTATCCTAAATACCAGCCCTGTTGCTTTCCCTGGGACATGTGAATAGAGAAAAGCTCTCCTGTAGGTAAGATTTATTGCCGCCCTTGGACAGTGCTCACTACGTTTCAGACCACGCTCTGCACCGTGGACTCGAGGCATGGAGGGAAGATGGAGCAGGGCTTGTGCTTCATCCAAAGGGAACAGGGTAGAGTAAGGCTGTCTCTGCCATGCAACGTCGTGCCGTGTCAGAGAGCCCTCCTGTGTCCCACGGAGCAGCAGGTCCCCGCAGCCTCGAGCAGTGCCCTGCAGCAAGAGGAGCTCAGGAGAAGTTGGTGAGTTGGTGACATGGTGATGGCTTCGGGTACCCATGTCACCTCAGCCCAGCATGGCCTTGGGTGATGGAGACATAGGCAAAGCATCACCTACCCATTGGCACACGTTGAGCTGGCATTATACTGCTTCGGCTACAAATCCAGCAATGAAATAAAATAAAGAAGCATAAACCAAAGCCCTGCTGTCACCTCAGGTAGGTGTCTGCCAGCTCTGCCCGTGCTGTCACCACTCCCTCTACCCCCCCATAGCCTTGCTACCCTGGCAGCTACAGCCCCAGGCAGACTGGAAGGAAGATATGATTTAAGGTCCAGTGTACACATACACATTGGACTGCCACAGCACAGAACAAGCACGTCAATACCTAAAATGCTTCCTTCGATGGCGCCACGACATGGTACACACACACACACACGCACATAGAAATCTACAGGGAATGCATGGGGATGGCGTGTAGGCAGTGATACAGACCTTGGCGATGGTTCGGGCTGCTGCTCTTTCCTTTAAACAGAAGCAATAGTACATTAGCGTGGTGTCAGGTGGCAAAAGATGTTGCTGCTTCACTGTTAAAACATAACGAAACGACAGTACCAAACAATACAACTAAGTGGAAGTTGTGGACAGAAGAAAGGGAAAGGAGCACTTAGTTCCGGGAGTTTCTGGCCTGGACAGAAGATCACTGGAGACTCACACAACCTCAGAGAAGACACATACAATGCACGGGGTCGAAGAGTTTATCCCAACCCATCATTGTGCCTATGCAGGACTGAGACACCTGAGGGTTGTGTGATTTGTGTGAGCACAGGAGGACTTCTGGGGGCTCAGAGAATGGCCCCCTTCCTTTGGAAAAACACTGCACGTTGGAAAGAGTTTGAATGGCTCCCATGGTCCTGTGTTCATTTTTCCTACCTGGTCATTGGGACAGAGCCAATGTCAGATCTCAGGACACATGAATTCATGCTGCAGTGCCAACACAGGGTGTTGGGAGAGGAACATGGGTGGGAAGGAGCACAGACCCCTGCCCTGGCATTCTGACACCCAGGGAGGGGTTTCTGCCTCCAAAGCCTTTGCCAGTTACATTAGTAGAGTAGCTGCCAAAGGCTTTGGAGATAGAAACCATACCTGGGGTGTCAGAATGCCAGGGCAGGGTCCATGCTTCTTCCCAAGCATGTCCCTCTCCCAGCACCCTGTCAATAACTCTGGCGAAGTAGCTGCCAAAGGCTACACGGAGGGAGTGGAATGCCACAATTTTTGTATGCAGTTTCCTACTGAGATCCCAAACTTGACTGCCCTGAAAAATCATTAAGGACAAAGTGAGTGGAACACCCACAAAAGGGCAGTCATTACCCTGCAAGCCAAGCTAAGGCCACATGGAAAACAATATCTTGCCTTCACTGACTTGGAATTGTGGTGCCATTCCCTCCAGAAATGAGAGAAACATGCTCTGCCTTCAACTACTCCAATTCACAACCTCTGCAAAACGGGAAATTGTGTTTGTGTGAGGCCCGGATCAATCTTGCCACTGCAGCCCCCCAAGAAAGGGAACAGACTGTGTTTCTCAGCAGATCCAAGTCTTCTCCCCCTAATACAGATGCTGAATGTGATGCTGTACCAGCCCTAGCCCTGCCACTACTCAGCAGTGCCTGCTGAGACCTGCACAGACCCCGACCCATCTCCGTTGAGCTAAAGGCAGCAGCCTGGAGAGACTAAAATAATGCCCTTCCACCCTCTGCCCCTTGCTCAGAAAAGCTTGGAAGCACAGCCTCAGTCACTAGCTCAAATACTCATATTTTGATGTATTCAGGCTGACTCAGGGGTCTATAGATCTCTATTCTGTGTGGAGGCACACGGCCCAGGGCAGGTACCATCCCCTGTATCCCAGCTGGCCCAAATGCCCACTGGCACAGACGACATCTCTCCACCCCTTCTCAGGGTCTGCATTCACCAACAGGGCAGCCCTGACTGCTTAAAAACCCCAAGAATTACCCTTCCTGAGCAGGGGGTGAAGCTGCAGGACTTCTGGCCTTCTGGAGGATTCATGTATACCTCGCCACAGAAAATTTAGCAAAAATTTCTCACTACTGCAAACTTATCTACTGTCACTGGAGGAAATAGAGAGTGAATTAACACACTGTGGGCCTAAGTCTCCTCTGGGGGTGCTGAAGAGCAGAAAGGTCAGAGGAAAACTGCAAATACTACCTTGATCAGCCCCTTTGAGAATACGACTTATCATTGTCAGTCAAGCACTGTGACATTGCTCCAGAGCCAAGTTAGGCTGAAGGAATTCATGTAGAGCATAGGAGAGGGACAGGGAGGAGGTCACTGAATGACCCATGGGAGACCAGCTGTCAAACCTCTCAGATCTTCAAGGCTGTCCGTATGCAAAAGGCAGGAAGGGAAAAAAAAAAAAAAAGAAAAAGGTTGCAAAGTGTGTGCTTTCCCAACTCTCTTAACTCTCCTGCTAACCTGAATGTCAGTCCCGACTTGCTCTTCAGGTTCCTCAGGAGCTCCAGCTGGTTCAGAGGAGGGATTAGTCTGGAGGGAGAAAATAAACACCATTAATATACAGAGAGAGCTGATTCCAGAGCCTCCTGTCTTGGCAACTTCCCCTGCTGCCCCATGTTTTCAACCAGAACCAGATTTGTGCCACCAACTGCAACTGGGGGACAGCTTGGGAAGGATAGAGAGGGGTTTGGCTGCTACTTCCAACAGTGTCCTAAGGCGGAGCAGTGGGGTAAGAGAGAAAAAGTGACAGCAAGAGAGAGAGAGAAACTTGTCTGCACCATTGGATTCTGAACATCCCCAAAGCTAAGTGGCTGCCAGGGTTCCTGGGCAGCCCACTGGTGTTTTGGCAGAGCTGCTTCACCACCTGTAGTTTAGCAGCTTGGCATTGCTGTGGTTGGAGGTCAGTGTCTTGGATGTGTTCTAAGGGGAGAGAAACTCCAGTTTTGGAGCAAAATGAGAAACTCAGCCCTGCTGCTGTTGGGAACACGGGGAGGGGCACAAGAAGGAGCACAAAAACCAGGGACCTAGACTGGGAGTATCCTGGGAGAGACGGCAGTGCTCTCCAAGGTCAAGTTTAACCAATTCCCTACTGTCCATATCAGGTTTTGCCCCAAAATGAGGCAAACCCCTGTATCATTGCATTCTAGGAACTGTGGGCTTCCTTCCTTTCTCAGGCAAAAAAGAACCTGACAATGGGAATCCTGGTTAATAATTAAAAAACCCAAAGAACAAACACCCTGTGGCCTATCCTGCTTTTGTGCTAAAAGCTGTTGAATTACCTCCCACATCCACTTTTGGTTTCCTCCCTCAGACCCTGAGAGGCTGGGGCTTGCTCCATAAATATTTAACATTGATATTCACGGTCAGGTTTTCAACCAAGAGGAACATAAGCTGGAGGTGTTGGGGAGGATGCTGCACATGGCTGGGAAGAGCAGCATCTACTTAACAGCTCACGTGGGGGCTCTGCATTCACAGTCAAGGTCGATGGGGCTCATATCATGAATGGCTGAAAAACCCTTCCTGGGCCACCAGAGTGTCCTTGTCAAAGTGCAGAAGTGCTACACGCCGTCCCTGTGCCCAGAGGGTGCGAGGTCAGCACAGCAGCTGCCTCGGGTCACGCTGGTGACAAGTGAGCAGGAGGGAGCAGCACTGCAGGGATGAAGGGAAGGACCAGGGGCTGAGAACAGGCTGCCTGTGCCTGCCCACATCCATGACAACTCAAAGTGCCACAGCCCCAAGGCAGCCTATTCTTCCACTTTGCTGGAAAATGAGCCACGTAGGTTTTAATGAAAGCAAGATGGATCTGCTCAAATTGTCCCAAAACTGCAGGTCAGGACTGGAAGGACAAGAGTGTGACTGCCTGCAGACCAACAGACTGGTCTCAGCTGAGGTGCTGTAAGAAATAGGGCTCCTACTTACTGTAAAACAAAGGTAGAGATATTCCTGCCCCTATTTTTTCAGCCATTATGAGACCAGCAGTTTCACACTTCAACTAAAAAAAATAAAACACCAAATGGAAAAGCCTCTTCTCTACATGCACAAAATTTATCCTCAAAACCACAGTTGTTCAGCAGAGATTTGGTGTTCACAAGACTGAGGCAATCAGAAAATCTTCCAATTCTAAGTATGGAGAAAAGAATAAAAATAGGCCTGAAAATTTTGGCTTGGATCACCAGTCCAGCTCTGTTCGCTTCCATCCAGAGAAAAGCACATCCTGATCTGCTGAATTAATGATCCTCTTCACTCCAGATGTCAGGAAGAAGCCGACCTTGGTTCAGTGGAGCAGTGGATGAGTGCTGGGCTGTCATCTCCCTTCAAACCCACTGCAGTGGTTGGGAATTCATTCCAAGATGGGAGAGGTGGTGCATAAAATCAAGCACAAGGTGTACTCGGTAGCTAATGAAGGGTGCACAACTGTTATCTGAAGAGTTAGCATCTCAGGGTGGTCAATACTCAGCAGAACAGAGGATAACAGCTCCACTTTCTCCCCTGGATCACAAATCCAGGGCGCTCTCTGATGCAAGTCTCACCTGAAGAGCTCACTAGATTGAAGGATTCAAAATTCCAGAAGGAGCTACTTCTTTTGCATTGCATCCCATGATCTGCACTGTGCTCAAGGTGGCCACCTCTTGGGCCACCACAAATGCTTCCGTGCAAAGGTACAGACGCAAAACAAACACAGAAATTCACCATTTCTGTGGTTGAGTGATGGGCCCGGTACACATGAGGAGGAAATAAGCAATATTTTACTGAAATAATTATTAAAAATGGGTGTAAACTTATCCATTTATCCTGCCTGAAATTTAACCCAATTAAATGCTCAGCGTAACATGTCACTACAAGAGTAGCTTGGGGAACAGCTACTGCATCGCATCATTTCTCCTGAATCTAATTTAAAAAAAATGCAGAACTCTGCATAGCTCTTTAAGTGAGCTTTGCTGTGAAATTTTGGGTGCACAGCACCCTGCCCTGGTGTGTGCCCAGGGGACAGGTGATGCAGAGACGTGCAGAAGAATCTCTGGCCAGGGCGCCTCACGTTTTCTCTCTCTCCCCCTGGTCCATGTGTCACTTGTTAGCAAGGGAAGCATGTTTTGGTTAAGGGGCAGCTGGGTGAGGACAACTGCACACCATGAAAACACACACAGCTCATGCCACCCACCAGCTGCCACAGGGAACCCAGAGGAACCCACAGCTGCTTCCATCAGCCCCCCCACAACAGCACTGAGAAACGCCACACCAACTGCAGGGGCCGGCCCCCACATCCACAGGGAAGGCAAACTCACTGTTCCTGGCAGCACAGATAACTTTAAAGCATTAGGGGACAGGAGGGATATCATGCCTCAGGCCAGGACACCACCAGAACCCCACGACACAAGGAGGGCAGCAGGACACAGCACAGGTGGGAGGGTACACAGACACACACGTCACAACACGCACACAGAGACATCGATGATTTTTTGGAACAGTCCCAATATGAACAATTAGGGAGAAGGTGACAAGGAGATGGATGCTGGAATGGGGACCTAAATGAGTCTTCATGCTGTGCTGGAGTTTCTACAAGCAACCTATTTTTGCCCTAACTATGACTTTATGTCCCCAGCTAAAGCTATTTTTCATAACTGAGAACATTTATGAAACTTATAAAGTACTTTATTACAACAAATGGGATGGAAGTGGCACATTCTTATTTCACTCCCAGAAGTAGAAAAATGTCTGATTCTCAAAACAGGCTGTTGTTCAGCACAACAGGAAAATATATTTTTTATATTATCCCTGCAGTTCATTGATGCAATTTGCTGTAAATTAAGCACACAAAGCAGTAAGTGTGATTTACTAAGGCTATAAAACTTGCATCTGTGAAAACTGGAGCTAGGTTTGGAAATCAGACACTAAATCACATCAGTTCTAAAGGCATTACTGTATCTAGTGAGGATTTAAACTGCTCTAAGAACAGAGCCTGGCCCGCAGTCTTGAAATGCAAGTCATTTATCCCCATCTTAAAATATTAACTTGACTACACCTTCAGATACTCATCTCATATAAAATACGCCCGTGATTTGCAAATCTACTCCTCTATGCAGAACCTGAGATAACATTATTTGTCATAAATCTTACACAGCCATATTCAGGTCCTTGCATTTGGATTGATCCCAAAAGGTTAAGTCTCAGATTGAATAACTGTGGCTAACAGCTGCTTGGCTCTAGGTTGGTCTTGGAAGAAAAGACTGATATGGAAAAGTCTGAGATGAAAACATCCTTTTTAAAAAAAAAAAAAATCAGACTGGATTACTCAAAGAAATTAAGGATCATTTAAGTTTAGCATCCCAGATCTTTCTCTCCTCCAGATGTTGTGCTCAAAAGCAGGCACAGCTGCTATGGAGAATTTATTCTGCGCTGCCACCGATGTGTCCCATGGTGCTGCCACACCAGCAAACTCAGCAAAGCCACAGTTACTGGGTGGGCACAACTCCTGCAGCATAAAGCCAGATAAATGATACAATGAAGGGTGGGAAAGAAGGGGTGGAAAAAGGGAACACACAGGAGTGATGGCAGAGGGAAATGGAAGTATGAAACAGGGACATTTTCTTGTTAAGTGTTGAATGGATTGGAGGAGGTTGGTAAGACCATCAAGAAATCATCCTTTAAAAAGCAAGCTTATCAAGCACTCTCTCTTCTTTAGATCATCCTCCTTCCTTACATCATCATTTTGGCAGTTTCCCAACACTTGTGTGAACCAATAGCTAAAATGTACGTGGAGGTGCATGGGGTTAGTCTGTCAGCAGCAGGAGGGGGTGTCTGCTTTGGGCTTTCACTCATTCCTTCGAAAAAACTAATCTTCTGAGGTTTCTCTTTTCTTTTTTTTTCTTTTTTTTTTTTTTTAATTCAAGGCTTTGCATGTTACAGTCCCAAATGAAGAACAAGGCGTGACATGACACACACTTTCAGAGTCACATGCACTTCATACCTGGAGGCACCATACGTTTGCGTTTGCGTGCTTTTCAAGTGTTTTCACCAAGGAAAACAAAAGGGATAAGAGAAAGAAAAACAGGAGGGGGAAAGGTGGGGTGGAGGAAAGGGGAAAAGAAACAGAATAAAGAAAATTAGCACATGAACGAAGTGTCTCCGCGGGAGCAGATGCCGTGGCCAGGCTCACAGGTGAGCACAGAAGTGTGGGCTGAGCTCACTCCTCCTGTGGCTGGCTCAGAAACCACCGCACACCCGTGTCACCCTCGGGGACAGGCAGCTGGCACTTTGCCCCAAGAGCAAATGGGCATTACAAAGCGGGGAAAGTGTGGGGGCCTCCCAGAGACCTCCCATGGGACATCCACAGCCCTCGGGCCCACCAGCCAGGGGCTCCTTGGGCTGTGCTGCCGACTTGATGTGCCCATGGGTTTGTGTCTTTTTCAGTGCAGACCAATATGCGAACACAGCTGAGCTCAAGGCTCTGCTCTCATGAGTGACAACGAGAGCAGATTTTTCCTCAGTAAATCCAGTGGCTGGGATGCAGAACAGGTTATGACGTCTGAGTGCACCAAGCTATTCGTGCATCACAACCAAAACCACACCTGCACACACCGAACCCTTGTGCTTATTTCAGATTTGGTTCTACTGCGTTTTGGATTTCAAGAGGAAACCTGAGATTCTCTCAGAGGCCACCATATTTTCCCCAAACAAGTTAGAGTAGCTCTACTGCAGTGATTTGAGTGATGTCCTGGAGCCACGTGAGCTCCTCCAAGGCAATTTTCCCATATCAAGCAGTCAAGCCTTTTCAGAGATGCCTTGGGAAGATGGATGAGCTGAAGGCACAAGGCTCCTGCTATGAGGAATAAGCAGCTCAATGTTGAGCAGAAAGAGTGCCAAGGAAGTGGTGACTGCAGATCACCCCTGGGCACCAGGAAAGGGGATATTGTGTTCCTCCAGCCCACTTCCAAAGCACACTCTGCATCGCAGCCAAGCCATCACCTTAACATGGTGCTGGGCTTGACATGCTGCTATGACTGCACCAGCACCAGCACCAGCACAGGGCTGCCAGTGCCTACCAGCTGGCTCAGAGAAGTGGGTAGGAAAGGCGAGATGGTCAATGTGAGTGATGGAAGCTGCAGCCAGAACATACAGTCACTCCCCTTTTTAAAAAAAACACAACAACAATTAATTTATCAGACTGCATACAAAATATATTCAGAAGAGCTTCACTGCTTTCTTGGTAAAAATGCAATTTGACTAACAGCTGAATCTCTCAGTGCACTCACAGCTCACTTGCCTGGGTGATACTCACTTCACCTGTGCACAAACAGAAGCTGGGGCTTAAGGGAGAAGCTGCAGAGCAGCATCAGCCAGCAAAACTGCTACGACCCTGCCGCAAATCTGTCCTGGCTTTTTAATCAAGATAAGTGGGCCCTTCAAACTGCCTTTTTTTTTTTCTTTTTCTCCTCCCTGAAGTTTTTATTTAGCCCCTCTTAGAGCTCCTTATGTTAGTTCTCTTCCTGCAGATTAACTCTGTGGAAATACAGGTTTTAACAAGAGGGTTAAGTAACAGGTAATTACCCCAGTACTCTGCAATCAAAAGGGTGTCACTGCATGTCTGGCTGTGTGGTAAATCCAGTATTTTGAAGAGCAATAAAACCTGGCAAAGCCCACTGAAAACAAGCCCTGGGTGTCTGCGTTTTGCAGTGGACTTTGGGCCAGGTTCCATCCTCATCCTCTCCGGTAACTGATCCCAGCCAGTGCTGCAAAGGTACAGCCAGAAGGTCAGATACCGGGAGGGAGAGTTCAGTGGGTGGGTTTAATGCTATTGGAAAACAGCTTTGTTCTGTTTTGTTGGGTTGAAGTCGTTTTGGGGTTTTTAGACAAAAGCCTGAAGTCGGTTCATAAATTTCTAGGGAAAAAGCAACCAATCAGACACACATGGGAATGAATCCAATGAAAACTCACTGACCACAACAATGTGACTTCCAGCAGGTTTTTATGCTGTTAAGAGGCTCCTGTGTTTGAAATATAGGCTAGTGCTTACCCCAGGAAACACATCCAGACTGTCAACCTGAGGGCTAAAAGGCACCAGTAACATGGGAAAACAGGAAGGGATGACACCTGCTGGTCCACAGCCCTGTCTGGGAGCAGGGAGATAGGGCACAGGTAGCCCCATCATGCCGAATTAAACCCCGCAGAGTTACAGGAATATCTAACAAACATGTCCAACACTGTTACAAACCCGAAGAGATCTGGGTAGAAACACACCAGAAACGGATGCACAGCCCTGGCCAGGATGCAGGGCAGCGTGGGGTGAAAATGAATAGTAACACTGTAGATTTTCTCTTCTGAGGAAGCATAGTCCTTGTTACAACCAAGCCCAAGAAGGACACGAAGGATGAAGTGCTTCCCCACATCCCAGAGGGCATTGAGGCATGGCAGGGGATTCTGTCCCCACCTCTGCGAAGCTCCAAATCCCAAGAGGCTGTGAATTCCCACAGAACTGCTCTACCCTGTGTTGTTTCACCTTAAAAACACTGCCTGGGTACAATACAAGGCAGATGGATGCTGCTAAAACACAGTGGTGTTTATCATCTTCATCCATCACAGCTTCACCATCCTCCCCTACTCCCGTCAACAGACTGGGATGGATAAATGAAGTAACAGAAACAGTAAAATGCTCACTGAATCCCAAGTTGGTTTTCCTCCTTTTAGAGTAAAAAAAACAAAGGAAAGGAAAGGAGGACGCAAGGCGAATGCACCTGGGAGAGTGCAAGGCTGGTCAGAGGAGGGAGAGAAGTTTGCTGAAAGGCAGAAGGACCATTAGAGACCAGTTGGACCAGCAAGGAGAGGCTGGAAGGGCACGAGGAGCTGCAGGTAGGGTGAGGGCGGTGTTTACCTACGATCCAGAGTAGCTCAGAGGGACGTCTTCACACCTGGGCACCGCAACTGTCACAACACAATGCAACTACCAGCAGATGTGGAGAAATAAAGGGGAAAAGAAGAGCATGTACAACACACAGAGACACGGAAAGAAACAAAAAAAAAGCAACAGGAAAATTAAAATCAAGTCAAAAGAAATACAATAAAAAATACAAAGCAAAAAAACTCCAAAAGAAAAAGCATACACCAGCCCTTAGGAGCTCTTGAAATCAACTTTTTAAATGAAAAAAAAAAAAGTAAATAAATAAAACTGTATACCCAGATAACAAAAAAATTACTATGGAGACCGTGGCATCATGAGGAAAGCAGTGGAAGAGGAAGCTGGAGAAGGAGGTACCTGTACATGGGGACGGTCACGGTGCGCTCGTAGTACTGCCAGGTGGAGTGCAGGTCTGTCCGGGACAGGTTGGTGGCATAAAATCTCCAAGCCGCCTGTGGAGGAGAAGACACAGTGTGGTTGTGGGCCCAGGCACAGCCAGAATCACCCTTGGGTTTATAAACCTCAGCCAACACCAAGTCCTCCCTCCGTTTTCTACGGAATTAATTTTGCCTTTGATTTGATACATGACAAATCTGGGATGGCACCATGGTACTCCTCATCATGTGACCCCAGTTAAAAATGTTGTAGGTGCCAGCCACTCCCTGGCAGGCTGAGGTCAGGGATAAAATGGGTGTTGTTGCCCATTAAGGAGTTAAACAGCTGGAGAGAGGAGTAGAGGAATGTGAAATGACTAATTTCAAATCTCCAAGACATACACCAAGGCCAACCTTCTGCACAGACATCTGTTATCGTGAAGAAAATGCTCCCAATTGTAACTTTCTATCAGTATAAATATTCTCTTCAGGGAAAAAGAATGGGTGAAAACAGACTGTCCTAATGCATTTGTCTTGCTGTGCTGGGCTGAATTTCATCCGTTTTATCCCTCTACTCCCTACCACATATGCTATTTTCCCATGGTTGATTTCCTGGCATTTATTCCCAGACAAAACCAGTCACCAGCTGCTGTCTCACACCTTACACACACAGCCACATTTTTCACCTGCCTGTCTCCTCTCCCAAGTCTATTAAACCTTCTAAAACCAGGATGATGTAACCCCAAGGCTCCTTGGGTGTGATCCTCACCTGGATCAGGCCTGCTGCTGGGTTTCGCCTCTTCTCAAAGTGTTTTTGTCGATGCTGCTCTTGAACCTTCAGAGCAAACCCTGAACCCAGGATGCCCTGGAAGAGAAAAAACAATTTTCAGTTAGCAGGGGTTTAGCTAAGCTTTCACTTGAAAGCTGTGGCCAGCTTTCCTCCAGATGTTTTTTTTTTTCTGGCTCATTTTTTGTTTCAAACATAGAGGAAGGAAGTGGCCTCCATTTCAGCAGCCCTGGCAGACACCCTTCCAAGGGGCAGCAGACTTTGCTGGCAATTGCAGCTGGAATTGCAGCTTTTCCCAAACAATGCCCAGCCAGCTGATAAAATACAAAATAACCCCAGCATGCTGGCATTCAGCAAGTCATCCCCATAGGAATCCAGATCCATGCAACACTCTGAAATGCACTCCAAAAGGTACAGGGATAATTTGCTAAAATGACATGATCATAGACTCACAGACTGGTTTGGGTTGGAAGGGACCTTAAATCTCATCTCATTCCAACCCACTGCCATGGGCAGGGACACCTTCCACTATCCCAGGTTGCTCCAAGCCCTGTTCAACCCGGCCTTGAACACTTCCAGGGATGGAGCAGCCACAGCTTCTCTGGGCACCCTGTGCCAGGGCCTCACCACCCTCACAGGGAAGAACTTCTTCCTAATATCCAATATAAATCTCTCCTCTTTCAGCTTAAAACCATTAATCACCTCCAAGAACAGCCCTTTGAGGAAAGAATGCTTTTTATTGTTTCAATAAATACCTGTGCAGGGCCAAATCTAAAGTTGCCATTCCATTTCCTCATACACGTAGTGCCTGAGCTGTGGATATTGAGGCAGGGTTTCTCCTTTTCTCACTCATTTTTTGATTCAAAAGCCACAGGGCACTGCAGTCGGGAGGACGCATCACGTTGCTGGATGCAGCTGTTGCAGTGCCACCAGCTCCAGTGGCTGGGGACAAGGCACAGGGGAGCTCAGCTCCCGGAGAGAGCCCCCTCCCAGCACTCTCCCACTTACGGCAGGAAGGGCAAAGAAGGAGACGCCGATGAGGGTGAAGGTCGCCGCCAGCAGCCGCCCATTCCACGTCTGTGGGTACTTGTCCCCATAGCCAATGGTGGTGAGAGTGATCTGCAGAGAGAAGACCAATGCCCAGCCCTTGGTCAGGCAGGCTTAAAACTGAAACAACACAGTCAAAACTCCTGCAACACCCAAGTGGGACATGGAGAAGCCAGGGTCACCTCTGGCCCTGGGCTGACCGAGGCAAGGCGCAGGTTGGGAACCTGGAGGACTCAAGCAGAGATGGGCCCCGACACTCTCCCTGCTCACGCGTTTTCACACAGGCTGCGAGGATTTTCATGCCTTTTGCTGTCACACAGAGAGCTGCCATCTGGTGCAGAGGCTGCCAGCAGCTCGGAACCTCCCCCGGGAGATGGGGTTGTGCCTTCGGCAGGGAAGCAAACCGGCACTGTTCCCCTAAACTCTCTTTCCGCATCTCAGGAAAGCAGGCAGGGCTATTTGCATGCATAAAGACCTGATGCTGTTTATTCCCAATCTTCCCAGCTGATCTCCCTTCCTATTTAAAAACAGCCCATTAGGCCAGGAGGATGAATTATGGCTCCTTCACAACACCTCATTTAGGGATGTTTTTTTTCCCCTCTTCAGTACTTTTGCAATGCACCAAAAGAGAGCAAGATGTTGTTTGTACCTTGAGGAAAGAGCTGAAGAGTTTTTTTGGAGACAAAACGCCCTGAATTTGAAACTTTAGGAGAAGACATGTTTCCTCACTTCAGTCCATGGATATCACTGGGGGAAATGCTGGGTTTTCCCCCAGGGATTCCCAAAAGTACTTGGTGAGTCTGGGACTTACAGGGCAAGGCAGAGAGGGGTGGTCTGATTAGAAACATCTCTGAGACTTCTGATCCCAAAGGTACCTGTGACACATAGAAGGTTGTCTGTGCCCCACAGCCTGCATGGACAGAGCTGTCCCCAGGGAAGGGAGCTGACACCATGCTGATGTGGCATTGGAAATATTAATTTCATTTATAATAAAATCCCTTTCACACAAATGGAAGCACGATCCCAAAGCGCCTTTTAATTGGATCCACTAAAAGCCTTATCAATTAGATGCTATTTTGACAAAGTGGTTAAAAAATGCATCTACATGGCTCATCCTTACTGAAACACAAAAATGACGCAATGCCCTCTTGATAATTACTGCAAAGCTAATTTACAATTTTTGTATCATTTGGATAGACAGCTACAAGGATTGGATATAAGCTCAACCAAGGGATGAGTTTCTGATCCTAAAATTTTATTTCTACAATTTCTTAACATCAGTCAGTACTGGAATCATGAGTTGGCCAGTGACAAAATGAAGCTCAAATTTTTTTATGAACTTCTCAGTGGCAAAAGAGTCTGATGCCCCTCTGCATCCCAAAACATGCAGCAGCGATCCTCTGCCAAAAGTCTGCACAGCCTGGGAAGCAGGAGGGATAAATCTACCTGTGGTTTGCCCCAGACTGAGCTCTAACCTGGGCTGTCACTTTTCCCTCATTGTTTATTTTCTGGTTATGCCAATTTGGGCTTTGTTTTTATTTTTCTGTCATAACTAAGGGGCTTGAAAAGCAATTTACTGGTTCTTTCCCTTTGTTGGAACAGAGGAGCTGCTTGATCAGCCGATTCCTCCCCAAGCTTGTTATTGGGATTTGATCAGATCGGGGATTTTCATTACATGCTTTGTAATCAAGGCCAAACTAGTGATGGAGCAGAAGAATAATAACACAAGAAGATTAGAACGTCATTAATTCTCTCTTTGTTAATCGAGTAATCCGATAATTCACATGCACACACACACACACACACACAGCAACCCAAAAGTATTGCCCTTTCCTCCTCTGTCAGCAAAGATATGAAGGAGAGCATTCGCCCCGCCGGAGTCTTTCTGGTACTTAGACCCTATTAACTTTATCAAATTTATTCCTGTGTGTTTAACAACGCCTTGCCCAAGTGCCTTTTAAATAATTAAAGGGCAGCAATAATTGTCAAAAACAAGGATCAAAGCATCCTGTAGTGTGGGGTCTCTATGTGACCTGCCTCTGCTGTCACAACAAAGCTAAATCCCACAACTGGGAGCACACGATGTCTCAGCTCCCAGCTAATTCAGAAATGTGATCCCTTAACATTTTCTGTGAGGTTTATATAGGAAAAAGAAGTAAATGGAGCTGCCCAAAACCATTTAATAAAAATGTTAACTAAGCACTCTCTAAGTCAATACCTCACCTAAGTGACAAAGGATGGAGGGTTAACGGACATTTTATTTTAATAACCAGCAGCTGTTCTATGGAAATTACTTACCAGACCCCACCAAAGTGCATCTGCGTATGTATCAAAGTGCTCATTTTCTCCTTTCTCAGCCAAGTATACCAGGAAAGAGGCCAGAATGAGGCACAGGAAGCCAATATACCAGGCAGTAATCAGCTCCTGCGAGATCATTAAAGGAAAGAAGAGGATAATTGCAATCCTGGTGCGCATCTTCAAATGCTGAGTTACTTGCTTGCGGCTGGATCTGAACTTTCCCTGCATCTGTTTAGGTTTTGGAGCTTTGGTTGGAGGTCAGTAATGCCACTTTTTGACATGGGATCACGAGGTGGTGGCTCTGCCAAGCACGTGGGGTAATCCTGTCCTGAAGACCCCAACATCTAAACAAATACACACTCCCTTCCTTTGCCGTAACCCCATTATTGAAAATACAGAACTAAGACTTTAAAAACTCTGATCATTTCCCCAGTTCACACAGGGAAAGGGGAGTTAAAACTGAAAGAGGAATCTCTAAATCCCTGGGGCTCCTATTTCGGGTAGGTCCCTTCCACCAACAAGGAGGAACTGCAAGTTCAGGTCTGGATACAATATTCCCCAACTGCAGGGAATTTTCAATTCAGAATTCACAGGAGTGATTATTTTTGGACTAAGCTAATGCAAGAGGACAAAAGAGATCCACAAATTCCCTGTGATTTTTACAGTGGGGGATAAGCTGGTTAAGGTTTGTATATGAAAAAAAAAAGCACAGGAAACAGAAGAAATGTTAAATTCATGAATTCAGCAGCAGTAAACAAAAAAGTAACAACAAACTCTTCACAAACTTATCACCTTATACCAGGTGTCAGTTCAGTGACTGGGATCTCTTTCTCCCTTCTCTCTTTGACAGGTCAGAGCTCTCCATCAGACCTTATCTCTGGCTGTGTCTCTCCCTGACTGACCTGTGGTGTTTTTCCAATCTCCTCAGGCCTGGGAGAGCTTTGGGATGGAGAACTGAACCAAAGCAGCGTCTCTGGTGAGGGGAACAACTCAATGCCCTTCTTTGGGACTCGCTGACCTTACTGTGTGCGTAGACCACGGAGCCCAGGAGCTTCCAGGTGCCACCCCGCCGGTCCATGCGGATCATGCGCAGGATCTGCAGGAACCTCAAACTCCGGAGTGCTGAGGTGGCAAAGACGTTCCCTTGGGACCCCGCTGCCAGCACAGCAATGGATGCTATCAGCACCATGATGTCTGCAGGAAGAGAGGGCAGGGAAAGCTGAAGAAGTGCTGCTGGACCACTACCAAGGGGGATGGCATTCCCACTGCCTCAGCTGTGGGTGAGAGTGATCTCAGAGCACCTGTAGCCTGTGCTGGAAGGACATAGGTCAAATCTTAAACTGGATGAAAGGAGCCACCACACACCTTGTGGAATATCCTAATTTCTTTCTCCACACTCATCATTCCCATAAAAAATATATGTCGAATACTACAAAGCCTGAATTTTCATATAATCCAGTGTTAACATTGCTAAACTGGATGAAATTCTTCCAAAAAGCATGCCCTTTTCTTCATCAGCTGTGGCTGCCTGTTACACAGAACTGGGAATTTCCCCATCTGAACTGGGAATGAAAAACCTATAGGCACTCCAGTGCAATTCTAAGGTGCTCACTGACAATGAAAGTACAAGAAATAGGCCAAGAAAAAAAGCTTTTATATATACACAAAGATCCTGTAAACCTCCCTCTTTCCTGATTTTCTATACAAATTTTATAAGAGTGTTTTTCTGTGGAATAAGCTGAAATCCTGCATATGACGGTTGCCAGCTCCTGGACAGTTGAAGGTAGTTTCCATAGCAAAGGGCACAGCCTCTCTGCCCATTTCCTATCCCAGAAAAAAAATCACTGCTGTGCCCAGATGGCCCTTCTCACAAGAGACTCTTGGAGTACTTTACAAACAAGAATTAATTAAGTCTCATAACTCCCTTGTGAGGCAAGCTCATCAGTACCAGGGAAAGCAAAGTGAGACACTGAGCTTCAATGACTTGTGAACAATTTGATGTGGAGAACGGAGACAGGACTGCAGGATCCCAGTCCCTGTGCTCAGCTTCTCCAGCCCACACAAGTGGCTTTGGACAGCTGTCCGCAATGCCCGAGCTACACAGGGCACTGGGATGGCTCTCAGGTTGGCAGAACACAGGGAGGGTTCCATGATGAATAATAAAAAACATATCCACAGATTAGGACTTCTGACTTTAGGTTTTTCCCTTTTCTAAAGGTGACCATGAAGCAGCTGAAGGTGAACCCCCAAAATGTGTGCAAGACACTGGAACACTGTGCAAGCAAGAGCTTGCAATGGCCATCATGGCTTGGGAATCTCATGCAGGGAGGGAGGTCTTACCGATGACACAGAAAGGCTTGCGGGCAAATTTTAACCGTCCCCTCCAGCCCCGGTATCGGCAGCAGCATCCGGCCGCCCAGATCCTCACAAAGTATTCCACCCCAAACACCACGATGGTGACGATTTCCTGTGAGAGAGACAACACTGTCAGTCATGCTCCAGAATCAAGGACAAACCCACGGCATCAGAAAAATGCACCTCAGAAAATACATGACCAAGCTGACTGCACCACTTAACAGCGAACCCGGGCCTGAAAGATCATCTGATCTCTGCTTCTGTGTCTTCCTTCACCCTCCCCAGGGTGAGGAGAGGTACTGCTTGTTGTAGCCATGAACTACAGTTTTAAAGGTTCTCGTATTGTGTTTGTGTCCCCCAATTAGAGGACTCATGAGGCCCTCCTTGTCTCCCTACCATTAGTCTCCAGGACTCAACTTGGTTAATGCTGAGCAGCTCAGGGAAGACAAGAGATGGGAATCACTGGATGGGAATCATACTAGGACTCTTCAAAGGGGATTTCAGTTTTTTCCCTAGAAAATTGGTCTGGTGTATGCTGGGCTATGCGGTGTAGAGGGGCTGCAGACCCTCCATCCCTCAGCATCCCATGAACTCTTCCCGTTGTTATCCGAATATCCCATAGATGCTCTCTTCTCTCTGAGTTCCTTACTAGCAGCACTTTCCTCAGCTTTCTTGTGTGTCAAACCTGCCAACGTCCTAATTAGTCTGCAGCACCTTTGGATGTTGATGTAGGGCAGACACTGGGGAAGAGGAAGACACTAAAAAGGAAAGGGGATGTGTGAATCCAGCAGTTCCGTGCTGCGGCCGTGGCAGCAGGATTTCTGCTGGCTCTTGGTGGCAGAAGCCACACTGTCAGCGTGAGGGATGCCAGGCTATTTAAGGAACAAAACTCTGCAGCTTCATGATGGATCAAATAGTTGCAGGGATGTGATAGTGTGGGAGAGGAGGCAGCTACGCCAGCTGCTCCCGACGCAGAACATCCGCAGCTTTAAATACTGGGAGCTGTTGGACATCAAACTGCTTTTCACTTGGGATCAGTCTTGCTACTGTGTTTTGCAACTGAAGATAAATGCAGGGGAAAAAAACAAAGAAAAAGTTTAGGAGGAAGAGTTTTAAAGGATCTTTCAAAATATTTTTAGTTTATTCTTGATACAGATTTCTCCTCTTTGCATTTTTTCCTATTTCTTACCTGCAGGTCCTCATGGTCCCCCTCTCACAATTGGCAGCTTAAATTCTTGCCTCAAACACCCCGAATCTCAGGGGTTTGTGTGGTATTTACTTTGTTTCATATCTCACTGTCAGCCTCCACTTACCAGGATGTAAAGGGCTCCTTCAGAGCTGTTCTGGTACTCATCGATGGTTGAAAAGACAGACAGCACCAGGCAGGAGAAAACTAGTAGAAAACTACACAATACAAAAATAAAAAACGTGAAAAAGGGAAAGAGAGAGAAGGTCAGTCTTCAGGGCAGGAATTTTTCATACTCTTCAAAGTAGTCCAGAGAGAAATTTTGGATAACTTCTCTGTGCGTATTTACTGCACTGCTGCTACACCACCACATTAAAAAAGGTAAGTGAAGTGCCCGGTTTTACAAATCAAAAGGGTTACGTGTGGATGAACCCACTGGAGTGTTCCCAGTTTAGCCAGTGCCAATCCAATTCCCCTCCCAGCTGGCAGATCTGATCACCTCTGACATTATTTCCCCAAGGAACTGTCAGGTCCTTCTGCAACACACTTTCAACAGGCATCCGAATGAGCAGGGTCATTGCTAAGTGGGGTAAGAGGGTGCAGACTTGCTGAGGAGCAGGAGCACAAACCCACTAATGCTCTACTCATGCATTTACATCCACAAAAGCTCACACAGGAGTGGGACTGCATTTTCTGTCAGGATAGGACATTTTTGGGGTGGATGTAATGTTCCTTTCTTAGGCAGGTACTCCACGTTAACACCTCACTGCCTCAAAAGGCTGGTGGCTTTTCAGGTTTGTTGTAGCTTCACTGGGAGGTTGGTGGTTGTTACTCTGCTCTTCTGTGGCCAGACAGAAGAAACAGAAGGGATTTGATCCAGCTCACGGGAATGTGATCTTGGTGTTGTTGGGACTGTGAAGCCAGAGACACTCTTGTCACTGGGGATGCCGCTGGGCTGGCTTCTCTCTCAGCCCTGCAG
The DNA here is from genome assembly GCA_013390025.1 of Pitta sordida. NCBI lineage: Eukaryota > Metazoa > Chordata > Aves > Passeriformes > Pittidae > Pitta > Pitta sordida. The sequence continues at coordinate 202,119 of WEKX01019071.1, forward strand.
GGACAAAAGGAGCCTCGGCCGTGAGCTGGGGGGAGACCCAACTTTGTTATCAGCTCTCTCAGCCTCTTATCTGCAATGAAACAAGAGATTCTCAAAACCCAGCGTGCATCCAGGTCTCATTGACATCTACATCCACGGGCAGCCTCCCAAAAGCAGCCACAGCAGCCTGTCACTCACAGCCTGTCCCCATCAATGCTCTGTCCTTCTCAGGAGTGCTGGATGTTCTAATGCAAATCAAAGGGCACCAAATGAATGGCAGGAGCTCGACTCTTTTCTGACACTCAACAGCTACTGAGGTGTCCTGGCATCTGCTCAAGGATGGAGGCTTCCACCCATGCCCACTGCTTGCTCCAACAAAGGGAGGGAAATTAATTTACTAGAGATCGATTTACTAATACAATAAAATAGGCCAGTGCAAGGAGAAACTAAAAGCTGCATTCTTTAAAAGCATTAAATAATTCATCTGTCTGACTTTGTCTCACATTCCTACAAACTGCATCTTGAATATTTATAAGGGTTAGTTCTGCTGGTGGGGGCTGTTCCTTTGCAGTGAATAAAGGAGTTTCACACCATGATATCACGCTTGTGGCTTTGCAGTGACCATTGGTGTCACAGTAACAAGTAAAAACAGGGAGATATGAAGTATTTATTCAAACCACAGGCTGAAACATGCTGGTGAGGTAAGGGACTGCTGGAGGTAAGGGACCTTCTGGGCCATCTCAGCAAAGGCTGAGCTTTATCAGTCACAAGATGAATACAGAGCAGAGCACATAATTACCTGATTTCTCACTGCGAATTTTCTGTTCTCACACCCAGACATTTGAAACAATCTCAACAGAGTAAAAAAATTTTCTTTTTCAATCCAACTCATGATGTCCCTTAATGTCTTCTCTAGGTCTCATTAAACTATCTTTTCTCCCCAAGCTGTTCATCTAAAACCTTTGCTATAAAGATTCCTACCATAACGTGCCCTGCAGTCTAATGGAACCCACCCATCTCGACATCCTCTGGATTGCCTGGGGCAAGCCCTGGGAGCTGGAGGGGGACCCCTGCTGCTGCCTGCACTGCTCCAGGGGGAGCAGAGCCCTGCACCCCAGGAGGGAAGGAGCTGTAACTGGGTCAGGCAGCCCCACTCCTGGGACAGCCCAGATTTTGCTGCAAACTTCTGCACTGAAGTGAGAAACAAATGAATAATCGATGAGAGAAGAGAGAGAAACAAACAAAAAAAAAAGATAATGGAAAGGGATCAAGGGAAAAGAAAATACATCTACTACATATTCTGACTGAAGAAGTAGGATGCAAGTTGCATTTATTTTTGTGACTAAACATCACTGTAAAACGCCTGAGGAGGAGCTGAAAGCCAAGTGCCAATATCAGGGTTGCACACTGTGTTTGCTCAGGTGACCACCTTGAATGGACCCAGAATGAAGCCACTCTCAAGTGATAAGTCCTAAGAAGGGGACACACACACAAAGAAGAGAATTTCTGTAGGATAAATTGTCATTAGACAGATATTGATGGGACAGGAAAAAAGGGAAAGACATGGGGAGAGCCAGGGCAGATCTAGGTGCTACTGTGGGAACTGAACACCTGGGTGCTGCTTCTTCCCTTCCCCAGCGCATCACTGCAACCTCATCTCCAGCCTCTCCACTCTCTTCATCTCCCCAGGGCCAGCTCAGCCTACTGTAATTTTGGCTCGGAGCTCCCCAGGGCTCCCACTGCCAGGGAGACCTGATGCAGATCATGCTTTCAAGGCCAGCATTAATTACAGCACTGCAGAGCATGGGAGGCAACTGGGAATGCACCAGCTTCTTCAGGAAAGCATGGGAGCTCAATGGCCAAATCCCACATGGGTAAAAACTTCCCAGTCTCAGTCCCAATAGGTAAAGAACTCCCCTGTCCCAGCCACCAGGTAAGGGACAGTCCTGCCAGCAAGAGATGAAGGCTTTGGCTCAGCACAGGCTGAGCTGCAGAAGCATCCCAGAATGGCTCGATAGTGATGCACAGCTGCTCTATTTGACCCTGTGGTCCATGAACACCTGTGAGGCTATAAAAGGAGATGGAGAATGACACCATTCTGCAAGGGAACTGAACTCAGGGGATTGGGGTCTGTATGGCTCCTGGGAGTCTTTGAAGGGTCTACAGACTCCCTGTGGATAGACGGGTAGAAGAAGGAAGCTGAGAGGTACATCCACATCAGAGACTGTGTGTGTCCTCAGAGCTCTCACAGAGAGAGGGCAGTGGGGAAAAAAAAGCTGGACTCTGCTTTAATTCTACCTAATCTACCCAGACAGATCAGGAAAGGACTTCAGATAATAATGGATAGCTAAGGAAAGGGAAACAAGCCAATAAATAGCGTAGAGGTTCGGATTAATCTAATTTTTAAAGCTACATATCTAATGAATGCAAATTACGTCTGCAGCCTGACTCTGGGAAATGTTAATGTGCAATATGGAACATTAATTAGGTCCCATCTAATGATTTTTACATTAAAGATGCCAATTCTTCTTAGAGCTTTGGAGAAGACAATATCCTCCTCCTGAGCAGACAGGAGCTGTGTCCTGCATGGTGCATGTCTGGAGTCAGCACCAGAATCCCCCAAACTCTGGCCAGGATGCAAAGGGCAGCAGGTAGTTTGGGACCATTGTCTCTTCTGCAGAGTGATGGCAAAGACAAAGGTGACTCCAGCCTCCTGGAGAAGGACACCTCATGTCATTGCATCTTCCACCACTCATTCCTACAGGCATCCAGCACCTTCTGCTGCTCTGACATCCCCCACGCCTGTTGCTGGGACCTTTAAGCTCAACCAAGACTCAGCTGTGCAAATCTGACTGCTGCTAATACCAATAAATCCAAAGACCTCCAAAGTCTGACTTTACATCCAAAGGTTATGTTGACTTAAAACATCCGTGCAAGCTTCTTAGTACAATTTATAAATCCCCGCACAAAATCTGCACATCCAGATTTCATATCCACTGTGCTTCAGGTTAGCAACAGAAAAAGGAATGACTGAACTCCCCCTTGGAAAAAAAAAACAAACCTTAAAATTGCAAGAAAAAGAAAAGATTTTCCTTTTATTTTTTTCCCCTCAGTGAAAGCACATGATGGAATCATCATAAAGCTTCTCAGGTTAATCATCTAATTTGCCTTCCAAAAGAAACCCTCTCAGAATCTACACACCCATTTACATAAGAATTTTAAAAGGCTTCTACATTTATTCCTGAAATACTCATATTCAAATAATATTCACTGACATTCAGAAATGTTGGTGGTACTCTGATGAAGCACCACTAATTAGCAACTGGGTTCCTGGATGTGATGGCTACGGATACAACACAAGGAGGTGACACAAGCTTCTAAAAAGCCACGATTCCTATTGCCCATTTTGTTGGCTTTCCCTGGAACTGGGAAAGGACGTTAATGATTTGTTTAATCAAAAGAAGCAAAGCTGGAAAGGAAGGGGTATTTTACTACAGCTATTCCAGGGCTTCACAATGAAAAGCACCTTAAAATACTTAAAACATTTGAGAATTACTTTGGGGATGTAAACCAGGCACTGATAACTGTGCTAAAATAAAACCAATGTCCCTATGGGCAATTAATCTGCAATCCCAGAAATCCACTGTCTGTGCTCCCTGTAAAACACCTCCCATTCAAGTATCTAAAACTTCCAGGTAAATCAAAGGCCAGGAAAATGCAGCGATGAAAATAAGTGAGGGTGAAAAAACATCCATAACAAAGAGAAACAGAGACTGGCAAAGGCCTTTTAGGCTCAGAAAGGCTCCAAATCAGAATGGGAGTATTTACAGCTCAATTTAAGCCTCCATTGAATCAGAAGCAAAACTCTGAGAAAGCTACGGGCTTTTCCCCAGATAAAGACTTTGTCGTATGGCACCTACTCTTAGCCAGGAGCATCTATCATCTTTATTCATGTAAGCAATCCTGCTGTGACTTGCAACCTGGCTCTTCATTTACAAGGCTAAACACAAGCCTAAATGCCTCGTTCCAGGGTTCCACATCCCTCGGGTTTCTACATCCCTCAGCCTCAGCCAAAATTATCTCCCAAGGCAAATTCTCTCACTAGAAGAGCTGAAAAACGGTTTACTCTCCTGATCAGCCCTACTGTGCCACCACCACCACCCCAAACCCCCCTGGGACATGTCCACCAGCCCCTGTGCATGGGGCAGCAGTGCATCTGCTCTTCTTACTGCCGACAGCAACACGGTAAAAAACAGGAGGTGCTTTTCCAGCAGATCAGGATTTCTGGGGTCTTCCCAAACTCCCGGCCAGGAGCAGAAGCACTGCTGGCTGAGCACAGTGCCTTGCTGCTGTGCTTCACCAGCTACAGAAATGCACCTGCACATTTATGTCCCAGGGAAGCTGGGGGGATGAGATCTCCTTTGCAACAGTTTGGTTGGGGAAGTTAATTTTTGCTTTCTGGGCAGATAAGGAGCATTCAAAATCCATCACAGCTAGCGATGGAAAAAGGAATTAGCTGGTCACAGCTTTACTCCACGAGCATGGCAAAGTGGCACAACTGAGTCACAAGAAAACCTCTTCCACAGCCTTCTTTCTATTTAGGCAGTATATTTCTCAGAAATAAAGAGCAGGATACAGATTCACATGTATTTCCTCCTTCAACATCCACCACTTCTGAAATTGGCTTCCACTCCAAGAGCTCCTCCAGTCTTCTGCTCTTGCTTTTAACACCCAGAAAACAGAAGCAGCAACATCCATCCCCAGTGCTCAGATCCAGAGTCCTGATCCAAACCCATGAACTGCAGGAATCTGAGCAGAAGTAGGTTTTGCATGACATAACTTGTCCCTAGTCCAGCAAACGATTGTGTATCTTCACACTTACAAGCAAGAGTGAGCTTTAAGAGCTTTTCTGGAGTGAAGCCTCAAAGAACAAAAGCTGTCCGGAAATGCCAGGGAATGGAGATCCAGATCTGAACACTTAGTGGAAAAAAAGAGTTAAATGTAAGGAATTGCTTGGGTTTTTTTACAGGCTGGCTCTAATCATTTAACTTACTCTGAATAAAAACCTTATTAATAATAATGACTGCATACAAAGTTCTAGCTCCAATGCTCCTCTTTGTCCTCATCCACCATGAATCACTTGGAAATGCTTGTCTGCGTATTCTCCTCACCCTGCACACGCAGCCTCAGAGGAGCCAGATGTCTGGAGGAAAACCCAAAATATTAATCAAGCCTGTGCACCTGCCAGAAGAGTCTGTTCCTGCTGGGATTTAGCGCTGCTGGGCTTAGGTTTTCTTTCAAAAAATTTGGTGGGGAGAAATACATTCATGCAGCTGCAGAAATGGCTCACGGGAGAGAGTCCTAAAGCCCACGGTGCAATTACAGTGCATTTGGAGGTAAATTAAGAGCATAAAATATTGGACATTTAAGTAATTCTTAAAATGTCTGTACAGGCATTTATTCAGAGCATGTTCATTGATTTTAATTTGAGGGAAAGTTGCTGTCTCATGCAATACCCGTATTATTCAGATTGAAATCTGAGTGCTGCCTCTGTTTCATCCCACAGGGTATTTCCCCAAAAGAGCCTCCGCTTCCTCTCCACCTCTGAGCAATCATTGCTAGTGCATACAGGAATACAAAACTTCCTAATCTAACCTTTACCTCTACAGGAACATCGAGTTAATTCTGTTTTTTAAGCCCTGCTTTACTGCAGCACCTCAACAAAAATAAATTTCAGAAGCCAAGGAAATGTCACATGGTTGGGAGCACACAGGAATTAAAATTCCTGTTGCTGAGGTCAGGCTCCTTTGACTGACCTGGGCAAGTCATTTGACCTGACTTAACTGAGCTCTAAAACTGGGTTAAAAGCAAGATGTCCCTGTAAAATGTAATATTGCATCTCATCTAAACATTCCTCGAGGGAATGGGATATACAAAAATAGGCTCTGGTCTAATTGCAGATAGGGAGATTGTCTCAAATCGTGCAGGGCTGGTTCCCGCGGCAGACAGGAATAGTAGCTGGTTTTGCAAAGGTCTGTCCCAGAAGCAGCGATTCAGCTGGAGCCTGAGGTTTCCCACCCACGAAGGACAAGTTCTGCCTCCCTGGGCTCCTTCAGCTTCACTGCCCCATCTCTGAGTTTGCACTGGGCCTACAGCACCCAGAATTGCAGCACCTCAGAAATGAGCATCCTGGCCAAGAGCATCTGCAGGGAGCTGCTGGCACACGGGCTCAGCAGCTCTCAGCAGCTGCATGATCCATCCCATGTCCACAGCAGGCAACCTAATGGCTAAAAATGTTGCCCTTAAAACCCTCATTTTCCCCATGTCTCAGCTAATGGTTTGTGCTTCTGTAAAGGCAGGACCCCAGAGCTGTGCTCCTGGGCTCCCTCCCAACAACAGCAAATAACGGCCAAGATACTGGCAACGTTGAAGGCATTGGGATGCCCCAGCCACTTCTTGGGGTCCATCCCCAGCTGCATCCCTTGATAATTAAAAGACAAGAGTGTGTTTTCTCAAAACCAGAGCCTAATGGATAACAATGAAGCATAAAATGCAGGTATTGCCAAACTCTGCTCATTTCATTTGTTCATCAGTTGGTTTAATTAACAGTCTTGGGGAAAAGAAGTAAGTAGTAGTATTTGCAAACTGCCCGTATAATATCTCTAAGTGTTGGTAATTTCAACATCTGTTTAATTTTACCTCTCTTGTCCCAGCTAGTGATCAGGAAGGAGCTTACAGCTAAGATGCAAGAGATTGCCTCACAGTGTTTTGATTTTAGTCCCCAGAAGATGATGACCCCCAAGCTGGGTAAAAAAAAAAACACGTACCCAGATGAATACAAGGAACGCTGCAATAATCAGGATTGACTTTCCCTCTCACTCACTCCAACACAAGTCAGGAATAATCCTCTGAAAGCCTAGGGGGATTCATTGCCACAAGAAAGGGTTTGGCTTGGCTGGGTCGAAACCCTGTGCTGCCCGAGAGATACACAGAGTTGGGCACAAGCAAAAATGCAGGATTAAATCCAACAAGAAATAAAAGGTCAGTGGCCACTTTTGGAGCTCTGCATCCCTTCCCCAAATTGCTAGGATGGCATGATCCTACATGGCAGAGGTGGCAGAATATGGCCCTGGAGGTTTCCATGTCTGCAAAGCTGCTCCTGTTGGGATGGGAATGTTTGTGTCAGGAACAGCACACGGGTCATGCAGACAGGCAGCCCAGAGGAGCTGACCAGGGTGAAGAGATGGAAAATAAATTTGGATTTCTGAAGAGCTCAGCATTAAAAAGGCAGTGCCTTTTAGCCCTAAAAAATTGCCGAACCAGCCAGTTATGCCACAGGGAGGGAAAAGCACCACACCAGCTGCCAGTCAATCTCTGCGTAACTTCACCACTAACAGAATTATTTTGGGTATCCCAGGAGCTGTAACCCTGAATTCAAAGTCCTTTTCCACCAGTCTTTCCTCTCCAGAAGCAAAGTTTCCCTGAACTGTAGCTGGATTTGTCTCAGCCTTGTTTTTCCCCCCAGGACAGGAGTGATGAGGACATCTTCCCATCCCCATCCATGTCAGCGTTCCATTGGCTCACAGCAGAGAATGGCCAGCCCATGGTACCTGCACTTCTCCTTGAATCTCAAATTAATCTCCACCACCACTGGGTGATTAATTATTTCTGTCATCTCTCATTTCTCCCCTGGCACAACCCAAATGCTGCAAGTGGGTGGCGAGTGTGGATGGGAGAGCAGGTGAGCACAGCTTAGTGCAAGAGCTGAGGGAAACTTGGGGGGCAGCTCCCCGTCATTGAGAACCCTTTGCAGAGGGAGAGGCTGCCCGGAAGAGCTGAACACCCCAGAAAGCAGAGAAAAGCCATGATCCTGCTGGATGAAATGAGGGCAACCTCAGTTAATGCAGGAGCCTCATTGGAACTGGAAAGCTTTGGGGTGCTTGATGCAAGCAGGGCTGAGGGGTGAGAGTCAGCATGTGGTGTGGAGATCAGGGCTTTTTCCTCACCTGGATACTCTGCAAAGAAGGTGACATTACCTTGTTCATAGCTCTTCCAAAACCCCCATCAGTGGAAGAGGGGAGGAATGATGCATGTTCCCCCTAGTCCCTGACTATGCACCACCAAGATATTGGCAGACAGAAAGCAGGCTCAGACCAGCACTAGCTCGGTGAATAAACCTCTGCAGATCTGACTTCTAAAGCAATGGCTGAGGCTCTCACAATTGCCCTGTCTGCCTGGCTCCCTTTCTCTACCTAATATTTGGACCCACTGGCCAATTTTCATCAAATCTGCCAAAGGACGGAGAATCAGCAATGGGCAGCAAAGAGGAGGAGAAGCTCTTTTCCTCTGTTTGTGCCCCTTGGAGGAGGCTGCCTCGTGAGCACAGTGGGGTTGGCACACACCAGCCATCCTGGGAAAGCCACGAGCTCTCAGAAACCAGCTCCCCCAAGTTCCCCCGCACAGCAAATGACAGGTTTGTTCCCTCCACTTCTTTCCCTGTGCCAGTAAACACAACAATAAATAGCAGGCTGCAGGAGGCAGATGATTGTGTGGTGAAAGGTGGAAAACATCTAAAAATGATTTAAAGCCGGGAGGAGAATAGGAGAGAGGGCTGTGGATTATATCCTCGGAGGAGGAGGAGGAGCTATTTGGCTGCTGAAAGGCAGCAGAGGCAGAGAAGATTTTCTTGTCCACCCTGCAGCTCCTTGCTCTGGGTGATGCTCAGGAACTCTTTATGTGGAAACCTCCTTGCAAAGGTCCCCCACACGCAGCTCTGACATGGGACCCACATCAGCTCCAGCCCTGGGACAGGAGCAAGTGCAGTGCTGCAGGGTTCAAGCACTTTAAAAACTCGTAAGGAACAGGGACATAGGGCATGGACACATTAAAGCTGAAAAGAGATTATCTAGCTGCCATTTCAACACGCTGGTAAATCAAAGTCGATGGAAGCCATATGCTCTGCTGGGAAGCATCCATCTCGTTGCCAGGGAAACATCCTTCCCATTTAAAATGGCAGGCAAAGGCTTGTAAAAACCTGCTTTTAACCCCCTTTTCTCAAGCACTATCCAAGTCCCCCAGCAGTTCTCTCAGCCCTGCGGCATCGTGCTGTACTGCAGCTTGTGAGAGCTGCTGCAGCTTAACCTGGGAACAGGAGAAGTAGATGGTGCCTCTCCATGAGGGTCAGAGGGAAACAGATCCAGGTCAACAGCAGTGAGACCCTGTTTCCAAAACCCAGCTCATGTCAAGACAGCTTCCATGGTTTATTCCCCGGGAAGAACAGGGGATTGATCACCTGCCTGGCTCACATCGAGCAGTTCCACTCAGACGTGCACAGGTGTGCCCAGCTGTGAGGCAAGGGAATAACCAAAAGCAGGACCACGACCTGGGTTCCTGCTGCTCAAACACAGCCTCCTGCAAAGCAGCAGGTACCACCCATTTTCTTACAAGCAGTGAGCACGAATCTGACCTTGGGAATTACGGCAATCCGCAGCCAGGACTGCAGGCTCCCAGAAACCACAATAAACCAGCACTGAGCTCAGCAGCTGGCTGGAGTCCGCAGCTGGCCCTGGGACTCCTGCTCTGCATCTGCACCTTCTCCTTGCTCCAAGCTGAAGGTACAGTCCTTGCTCTTCAAGGCTGGTTTGCTGGGGTCTCTGCCAGCTGAGGGAGGAGGTGGTGATAGGGGAAGAGGCACTCCCAGAGCACAATCTGTAACCTGGTATTGTGGAAGTCACAGTAGCAAACACTTGTCAGCCTATTAATGTTAATGACTTTGCACAGGATTTTGTTTTAAACAGAATATACAAACCAGTGACCTTGTGGGTACTGGGACAGAGCTGGACATACATTTGTGAAGATGTGACTTTATTTACCTGCAACCTCAGCCTCTCATGACTTTTTTTTCCCTAGAATTACAGCACGGTTTGGGTTGGAAGGAACTTTAAAGACCATCTCATTCCAAACGTCCTGCCATGGGCAGGAATGTCACTCCAAGCCCCTTCCAAGCTGGCCTTGAGCATTTCCAGCCCCTCTGTTTCTTTTTAAACTCTTCTCATTTATTGTAAATACAACAAGCAGATAAAGCCAAAAGCAGCATTTTCTATTCTGATAAGTAACTCTGCTTTAACAACCTTTATAATGGAGATCAGAGGCAATATTTAATAATTCAAAGCCTAGGAAGGCCTGATGGGACAAGGATACACACTGAAGTCTCCTTGTCTGTATGGGAAATGGTTATTGCAGCTGGAGGAGGGAGAGGCTAGGATTACAGCCTGGGGAGCAGGGATGCTGGATTTTATGCCGCAGGCCTCCTGTACTCCCGAATTCCTCTGTACTTCAGCTCCCAAACTGGAAAATGGAGCAAGGATTTCCCCCAGAACACAGGACCACAGCTGAGGTTAAGCCCAGGCATAGCTCAAGACATGCCCATGGCCCTCAGCAACCAATAAATCCTTCTGGAGCAGAATAAAGCCTGGCACACAACCACTGCAAAGCACATCAGCAACCAAGGCTCACATGGACCAGAGCCAACAGAGCATCTTAAATGACAGCACAAAGCCACCCGGGAACACACAGGAGCAGCATCCTCCAGCACATGACACCAGGGCATGCCCAACGCCACAGCCAAGGTGTTAGTCCTCCCCCATGTAACAGCTCAGGGCAGTTGCAACAGTCCTAAATCCCTTTCCAGGATGCCAACTTGGCTCCCAACCCAGCGGCAGCAGCCGGTGCAGAGCCCACAGCACGAATTCCCCATCAGGACATCCTGCTCCTGCCAGAGCTGGGAAGGAGTCACCTTCACTTGGTGGCATCGGAGCCAAATCTCCCTGGCGACTCTGAGATATGCGCGGGTTGTCTGGGAATTATGTCACCGGGCACTGTAAATATCAAACGGCCCTTTTATGATCCTGCACACTCCTTCCTACCTCCTCCTTGGCTCGGAGCCTGGCAAGTGGTCTGTGCTGTGCGCTGAGGACACCGACAGCGACAAAAAGCAATGAATGGATAATTGCCAGGTAGTATTTGGAGTTACGGCATCCACAGCCTGATGCTAAACCAAAGCAGGGGCAGCGCTCCATTCTGGTTGTGTAACCCGGCCTCGCAGGACACTCCCGATAATTAGAGGGCCTTTCCCTGCAGTCCCATGGGGGCCATATTCTGAATGTATGAAAGGATGCTCAGAGTTGAGCTTCCTCTCTAGCACATTTTCTCAGTCTTCCCTAGAAACAGCAAAGAGCAAGAGGAAACAGGAAGGAGGAGAAAAAAAAAAAGTTTAATTAATCTCCATTTAATTTCTGCTGCTTGTTTGCAAATGGAAATAAGTGATCAACCCCATCAGCTCAGTGCTGCATCCCTGGGCTCTACCAGCCCCTGTTTTTCTCACTGGCCCATGGCAGCCCGCAGGAAATGTTATGACAGGGTCAGGCTTGGCTTTGACCACTCTTCCCAGTAGATGTGCCTATAGGGTAGATGGCCTTCCCCAGAAACATGTGGGGAACAGCTTCATTAATTTCTCTGGGGTTTTCAATAGAGATTGGCTTCCATGTCAGGAAGAGCCAGGAAAGCAAGGTTAGACAGGACTGAACTCCTTTTGGAGGCTCAGCTTGTTTCACTGCAGAGGGCTGGGGTTTGGGCAGGCGCTCTCTGCCAGCACACGCCCACAGCAGGCTGGCTGCTCTGCAGAGCATTTACAAAGAGGGGCATCAAAAATGGCAAGTTCGATGGAGGTGCTCCCCAGGTATCCAAATTCTTGCATATGCATGGATCAAGCCCAGGCAACATCAAGCCCTGAACTACTAGCAGATCTCTTAGATGTGGCTATTCCAAAGCACAGGGTGGACACCTGAGGTTGAGATATCTCACCTGCTTTTAGATGCCTACACTCCCATCTCCCAATAAAAACAGTCCGACAGATACATCTTTAGAGCCCCGTCCATGTTCCTTATTCAGACACTTTCATTTCCTTCCCTATACTCAAAAACTCAAATAACTTCCCCCATGGCTGGTTAAATCATCACCAATTTAAGTTTCAGATCTACATGGTGTTACTTACCCTAACTGTGGGCAGATTTAGATTAGAAATTGGGAGGAAATTCTTCCTTGGGAGGGTGATGAGGCACAGCCACAGGTTGCCCAGGGAAGCTGTGACTGCTCCATCCCTGGAAGTGTTCAAGGCAAGGTTGGACACCTGGTCTAATGGAAGGTGTGCCTGCCTAGTGCATAGGGGTTTGGAATGAGATGAGTTTTAAGGTCCATTACAGCCCAATTATACGATTCTTTTCATCCCAGGCTTAGATGGGAGATCACTGATTCCCATACTAAGCCTCAGCAGCTCATTCTGTGCCCTTTAGCATGACTTAAGATGCTCCCACCACCCACAAAGACACACTGGGGACTGCAGGTTCAGGGCCTGGAGGGGCAGCTCAGACAAGGTTTCAAATTACATATAGTATCTGATAGCTGTTGTAGAAAAGAAAAACATCATCAGCAAAAAAGGTCAGTGCAGAAATTCTTCCTACTCCTCATTAGCTGGTATGATAAGCGAGAAGCGGCTAATTAAGAAGAGCATTAACAACATCTAGATGTTAAAAGGAAAAATAGGGAGAAGAAAAATTCAATGCAAAATTCTGATAAATTACAAAAGAGCTCATGAAATTCTCCTTCTCTCTAGGTATTTTTCTTTCCTTACAGGAATAGCCATAACTAAGAAAAAGACAACCACAATGATGTGCATCCATTACCCACAAGAACCAAACCATGAGGTGACATTAACCAAGTCTCTTTAGGGCTGATACGGATTAAATGCTCCATTCCCTCAGGCTGTGGAAACAGAGCCCTCATGAAGTGCCAGCAATTGAGTTCAAGACATAATGACACGAGGACTTGTCCCTCTGGCTCAGGGTTATGCTTAATTGGGTGTGAAGTCAGCTTTTGGATGCACATTGCCATCAGCACATTGGCTTCTCTGCAGCTCCCCAGAGAGGTGTTACATGAGGGGCTCTCCTTCACCCCCAGAATTCACATGCAGGAAGGCAGCTTTCTGCAAGGCCACCGCAGAACCATGTCTGGAGAGGCCCATTCTAGAAAAGCAATGCGTGCAATGAAAATCCTGCAAACCCGGCAGCGCCTCAGAGGGGCCCGTTCACATCCATCCATGGCACCTCCAGCCCCTGCTCTAATACCAATGGATAATTACAGCCACTCAGTATCTTGTCTCTCTAAAATAAGGGAAACTCCACTGATCAAAACACAACAGCATCAGCAAATCAATCCCTGAGGAGAAAAATCACATTTCCCGCTTGGTCATGAGCCATTGCAGAGCAAGAGCTGCACCAGGACATGGACACACAGCACTCTGCATCCCTACGAGCTGTCCCAGCAGCTGTACAACCCCCAGATGGACAAATGTCCCATGCAAGCTCCTACCCATGCTCCAAATGGCCATGCTCCTTCAGCCAGAAGAGATGGGATCAACGGCAGCACGCATCTTCCAAATGATGGATCCAGTTGGAGGGTTGGGTTTGCTGCTCATTCAAGCCCAGAGTCTTTATATAGAGACAGGGCAGGATCCAAAAGCGGAAGAGAGACACCCACTCCCAGGGAGTGTAACACACACACTGAAATAAATAGCTCCCTGCCTAAGGAGATGACTCAGGAATCTCACTAGTCCTTAAAGCACGAATCATTGCTAATAAACCCCAGAAAACTTGGAGGAAGGCTCAGGGAGAGGTTAACTGGACAAGACATGGCACTTCCAGCCTTGCCAGACATAGATGAAGAGAAGGATGAGTAACCACAGGAACAAACCAATGTCCAACAGTGAAGCAATGGTCACAGAAGCCTAAGCTCTTCACGCAGCCTATCTGCCTCAAGAACAATGAGTAGTACTTGTTACTGGGGAGAAGTTTTGTTTTTCACTGCTCCTCCTGGAAGCACTCATGCTTAACCACCATATGGCTTGAAGTGGCAGGAGGCAACACAGTCCCTCTCTGTTTGTCCTGCTATAATATACAGATATTTTTATTTATCTCTTTTGGTCTCCTCTTCAGTGAAGGATGATGTGTTCCTACATCCCTTATTATATTCTTCAGATCAGGTAAAGAACCTTCCAGCAAGCATAAACTCAATTAATGGCCACTTTGAGACTCTGAGTTGTGCAAAAGCCCATAAACATGCAGGAGAAAGTCTCCCAGTGCTGTTATTTTGCTGCCACATATAACACTCAAACAGGAGAAAGTCAATAAAGACCCATTCACAGCCATCTACACACTGCATCTGTAATGAACCGAGAGATCACAGTAAAACGACACCAGAACAAGAGGACACGGCCTTAAGCTACTCCAGGGGAGGTTTAGACTGGATGTTAGGAAGAGGTTTTTCACAGAGAGAGTGATCCCTCAGTGGAATGGGCTGCCCAGGGAGGTGGTGGAGTTGCCATCCCTGGAGGTGTTTAAGAGAAGACTGGATGAGGAGCTCAGTGACATGGTCTAGTTGGTGGGAGGTTTGGATGGATGGAGTGTGGTGCCTGTGGTTCCAGGGTTGTGGGTCTGATCCCTGGGTGGGCATTCGCTTGGGAGTTGGACTGGATGATCCCAAGGGTCCCTTCCAACTCAGAATAACCTGTGAACCTGTAAACTGCCCCACTATAGGTGATCCATATCCCTGGGAAGATATCATCCTCCCAGCCCAAGGTTAACTCTGCTGAGGTCCCCAGACCATGGGATTTCCCAGTGAGATGGGCTGGCTCCTGTCTCTGATTATCTGCTGTAGCCAAAGCCAACCTCAGCTTCCTTTACAAACCCAAGGAGCATGAACAGAAACCAAACCACCAATTCAAAAGCAAATAAGATGACAGGAAATACGCACTACTAAAAAGAAAACTGGAGCAAAAAAAACCCATTTACCAGTGGTGCACTTTATGCCTTTCATCTGCCTTGACTTTTCAATACACCAAGTCTTACAGCAGGGACTGTCTCTTTTTGACTTGATGTACAGGACAGAAGCTCATAGACCTCTACCTCCACTAGGGGTGCTTGCACACTGCTGTAATATTAGTATTTTTCCCCTTTCTATTAATTTTAACCATTCTTTGAAGTTTTGTTTTTTCCTTTGCATCCCATATTAGTTTTTCCCACCACATCAAACCAAAGCTGCAAGAAACACCCACAGCCGGTGCCCAGACATGACCTACTGCAATCACACGCAAGACAGAAGAGGTGTACATGAGTCAAATTTGAGTCAGGATTTCTGCTACCTTTTTTCCTGGGCACCATAATAACTTCATAGAGAGTGACAGCCCAGCTGTGGAAGCTGTGTTAGGAATGCCTGCCTTACTGTGCTCATCCACTGCAGTGTGTGACAGCCGCTCCACTCCACTCGGGCCTTATTTCACTCTGACACTGTCACCTCCCCAGGCTGGCAGAGATCTAAATGAGACAGCAGGACTTCCAGGCAGATCAGAGTTTGTTTACAAATGAGGAACTTGTGAATCCCCAGGAAAGACCCTCCAGAAGGCAACACCTCTGCCTCTTTCAATTCTGTCTTGAAGAGACCAAGCACCAGCCGCAATGGACGGTCGTGATCCTCAGGTGGAGAGCAGTTGTCTACTAATGCAGTCATTCCCTCCGACCTTGTCTGTCTTCTTGTTCCTTCTCCCTGTCCTAACCCTCCCACAGGAGGCATTAAAAAAGGATCTCTGAATGAGGACTGATCACTGGGCACTCCCCTCCAAGAGCCAAAACACAACTGGAGCTGCTTAGGAATAAAATCGGCATTAGCAGGGCTTGATGACTTTCTGATTTCTCACAAGTCTTGGGTTGTAGGTCCACAAGAGTTTTCCAGGGTTTGCTTCAAAGGTTCCTTTCTCAAAGTCACCTCTTAAATGTGGCTGAGTAAGCATGGATCTCAGATCCTGGTCATCCCATATGGATCAGCCTCACCTCTCACCTTGACCTTACCTGGCACAGTGTCTACAATATAGTTCTGGCCCTGAACAACCCAGTTTCTACAGACTGTGGCAGGAGGTGGGAGATATCTCATCTCACTCCAGTTTGAAATCATGCCAGACTCTCTCTCCTCTCCTCCTTGTCTGGACTCATCCCACCCAACTCTCACCTAAGATGTGCAAGGGAACTTAGGCTCCCTCTGCCTTCAACAGAGAGAAACAGGAACCTTCAGAAGGCAAACCTGCCCACAGAGGCTTTTACGGGATTTCCACAAGGATCCAACAGGTATCTGCACACCACCAAATCCAAGCTGAAAGCCCACTCCACCTTAAACACCTGGACATTGTAAGTCCCAAAACAAACCAAATGACTGCTCAGTCACAGGGCAGTGAAAAGGGCTTGCAAAGTCAAAGCTGCTGCTGCACCCAGAAGTCCAAAGGACTTGATATAACTTTATATCACCTCCCTACAGCAGCAAAAGTGAGAGGTGGGAAGATCTCAGAGGTCTCCTTGTTTCCCACACCTTGGGAAAGGCTGCCCTTTGACATCCAATACACTCAAAAAAGTCATTGGATGGATATTTACCAACATCAAAGCTTTCCACACATCTAAAAGGCACGTTAAGAGGCTGGAGCCATGCCAAAGAGAGACCAGAGAGTTCTGGAGGAATGCTCCGCTTTCTCTCATTTACTGGCAGTTAGACAGTCAAGAAGCCTCGAGGCTGTAATAAAGCAGCTCTGGCCATCCCAGCTGGTGCCTCATGCAAGATACTCCCCATCAAACACTGTAAGTAATTATTTCAGTGCTTTAGAACAATTGCACACGACGCCCCCAAAACACCTCCAGTGTAAGAGTCACAGGAAGCTGCCTTTGCAGTTCACCCAGGATAAGGCCATGTGGGGAGCCAAGGTCACAGCAGATGAGCTGAACAAGTAAAATGAAGTATCACACAACTTGTTCTTACTGGAGAAAATGTATCTTTTTCTTTTAATCTGGGTAGATGGGCACATCCACCAAGGGACTACACTTAAATACCTACTCCTGCAGTCCACGTGAGGCCATTTTTTGCCACAGGCGACTGTCAAATAGCCCAAATGTTTGTGGTTTTTTTGTCTTCCAACCTTATTAGGAGCCATTTAAACATACAGTGGTGTAGGACCCAGCTGCACCAGCCAAATCACAGTGCTCAGTGTCCTTCTGCTCTACCTGGCTTTGCTGTCATGTGCTCCCTAGTCAGATCAGCTTTCATCACAGCTCCCATCTAAATGCATTCATGAAACTCAGTTTAGAACACCACAACAATCTGGTTTTGCAACGTGGTCCATTTGGGACCATCAGAGGCTAAAAGTCATTGCATTATGTATTCTGAAGAAACGTGTATCTCGGTGCTGGAGACTGCTCTGATGCACTGGGAGCTGCGACCTCACGCCGACAAGGACAGGTCAGAGACAAAGTTTAATGCTTTTTAAGAGCTACTCTCCACCTTTCACAGTTCTCCTGCATCTGGTCCACAGGAGATTACATGGCAAGAAAAAGGACTGGCACATCTTCTTGTCACAATTTAAAGAGGAATCTGATCCTCAAGAGCTAAGAAACCAGCTAAGAATTTGGGCCACCTTAAAAGGATTATGCAGGGCTATGTGTTTGCTTCTTAATTCCCAGAAGCCAAACACTAAACTTACCTGGTTTTTATCCCTGTAAGCACCACTAATGCCTGACAAGCAAACCCTCAGTCCTGCCCAAAGAAACACAATGTGTCACCCAAATAATGTCCCTTTCTTTTGCTGCAATGCAAAGAAATCAAGAAACCTGACTTTTGCTAACTGCATCTCTACAAGCAACGCCCATCTTCACTTTAGTACAAGATTTGGGTCTTGCTTTTGGGGTTATATCTCTTATAATAAATTGAAACATAGCAAGACTCATCTGGCTGAGTGAGGTGTGTTGAAGCACAAAAAGGAGGTCACCCAGGGGATCAGCTTGTTTTTCCATTTCCTTAATGTCAGCGTAGGGTGAGCGTGACGACTGGAACGTGACACATTAAAGCGACTGAAATCAGGTTGCTCCCACCAAGCTCTGACTAAGCAGCTGGAGAGGAGCTCGTGAGGCTTCACACAGTGAAAGTCTCCCTGGTCCCTCGGGTGGACACAACCACTCAGCTGAGGCAACAACACTGGAGGTCAAAGCCCAGCAGGGCCATAGAGCTCAGGACCTGCGGAGACCTATATTGGCTCCTTCATCCCAAGTACTCAACTAGGAGGCAAGAAGGAGAATCCAGAAGTCCCTGGATGTCACTGGAGGGTGGGCTGAGTCTGGTGGCATTGTACCTGCCCACAACACCCCTATCTGTGGGTGAGAGCTTGCCATGAACCACCTCTTCTCAGTACCAGGGGATTGTTAATCGAGATGGTCAAACTGTATTTACCCCAAATTCTGATCCGAGAGATTATCTGGGAACGGATCTATGTAACATAACCATGTTTTTATCGGTCCCTGAGGAATGGAAGGAGTCACTAAAGAGGCCATCTCTGCACTGAGAAACCCTGGATCTTCAGGGGAAACAACTGCATCCACTCCCCATCCTCCCACCATGCCAGCCATGGCCATGCCAGGATGCAGGCAGTGCAGGGAGGAGATTCTGCAGACAGAGAGGTGGCTTGGGAAGAACAAATGGGATGGGGATGGTACAAGGAAATTTTAATAGAATTAGACAAGGAGGAAATGTTCTTCCTTATTATAATTTAAGTCCATGCATCTGCTTAATTAACTGAATATATGGTGCACAGAATGCAGATAAAAAATGCACCCAAACTATTTTTAACACAGTTAAAAAGACGCATTAGGGTTGTAAATTCTAAGTAGGAAATGCAAGAAATATGCTGGTTCCTGAGCACACAGCTTTAAAAGTGCCTGGATCCAGGCTGTTTGCTTGCCACTGCCCCAAATCCTACCCCCTCCTCTTCATCTCAGCGACCAAACATGAGCAGCTCACATCAGCAAATGTTCCTCCAGACACATCAGACTACAGGGGAGCCTACTGCAAGTACCTTGCTCAGGCTGGCATAGAACACAGTGACCTCTCCTGAAATAAGATGGCAGGTAGGGACTAAAAATCACTTTCAAGTATTGCAGCCCTTCCAACTCAGCACCCCTGAGCTCAGGACGGGTTACAGCAACCAAGGTAAAATGATTACAAGGGAAAAAAACTACTTAGTCAAAGAAATAAAATGGAATTGTTTTGGAAGCCAAATGCCTCACTGTGCAGAAAACTTCAAGATCCAAGAGCAGCTGCATCCCTCTAAAAGCCTGACCTGCTATTTAGACACAGCTCAACTTTTCAAGTTTCAGCTCAACCTTGAACAGAATGAGGCCACGTGCTGCATCGTTAAGGATCTGTCAAAAAAAAAAAGGAGTGGGGGGAGGAATAGAAAAAAAAAGATGTTGAAAGAAGTACTGAGAGAAGATGAGAGATAGGGGAGGCTCAGACCTGTGGGAACCACCATCCACCTCCAGCCATGCTCAAAAATGGGGTCCACCAGGCTCAGCTGCCCATGGGGCATATATTGTATATATACTCCATACATATCTGTATATACACACCTCTCATGAGCGTGTCACCCAGTTGTGTCAGTACAGGAAGAACTATCAAG
Source organism: Pitta sordida (assembly GCA_013390025.1). Lineage (NCBI taxonomy): Eukaryota > Metazoa > Chordata > Aves > Passeriformes > Pittidae > Pitta > Pitta sordida. Next base: position 221,692 of record WEKX01019071.1, read on the forward strand.
TATAAAAATGAATAACGCAGAAATATAAAACTGTGCTTTTGCTTACAGAGGTAAAAGAGATGAGATAACATCAATGAGTTTGGAAGTGGGGGCAGAACGGAGGAGTTTCCCTGGTTTGAATTTCCCTGGCTTCTTATGCATGAAACGGTGTGAAAGGGAATGAGCCACAGCCGGAAGAGATGGGGAATGAAGTCAGATGGGCTGGATCTAGGATGCAGCACCGGAAATAAATGCAATCTGCATGGGCATCTCAAGGCAGAGCATCAATCACCTGGTGCAGAACCAGGCTGGGAGATTTGTCAGAGGTACTGACTCAGAGGCACCTCTCATATCTGTTAAAAGATCTCCATGCAGGGAGAGTCTCTACAGTTTGTGTCTTGGCACTGGGGGCCAGGAACTGCCTGAGCAGCAGTGGCCCCGGAGAAGCTCCACACTTAAAAACACAGCTACAAGCTAAAACCCAACCCTGCAGGATCCCAAACTTCTTGACACTGAGAAACAGCTCCTTAATCTTCCTACAAAAAAGTCCCTGTGAGCAGCAGGAGCAGAGAAATACGGGTGCTGGCAGATGGGGTCTGGGTGGAGGGGTTGACCGAGCCCAAGATAGTAGCAGGATGTGGCACCCTTATCTAAAGTCTTTTACAGGACTCCCACTCCGGCAACATGAAGGCTAAAGAAGCTTTTGTGCACAAGGCTTTGGCACAAAATGGGGTTTGGGGCAGGAGGAGACAGAGTGACCCAAATAACACAGGCAGGGCACTGCACTGGCCATCGGGACATCAGGATGGCTCCAGCTCTTTTGTACAAACTTTGTGACCTTGAGCCAGTCCCATCATCCTCTCATATCTTTGAACAAGCAGCCACTAAGCTTTTCGTCTGTCCTGTCTGTCTGGAATACAGACTTCCAGTTACAGAAGCCCCCCACTGCCCCATTCCAACACTCATGGACCTGGCACAGACCATGTCAGGCTCACCAGGGCAGCAAGGAGTAATAACTGGGGCACGAGCTTATCCTGGTGACTTGGTAGAAAGTTTACCAAATCCTTCAGCTCTTTAAATCCTGTAACAACAAACTGTGAGGCTAAACCTATTGTATGTATAGTTCAGAAGACTGGGATCCATACAACTTCCCAACGCTCCGTAAAAACCATAATTACACGTATTACCAATGCTTCACAGATGTTGTGCAATTACTACTTCAGCCCTGAATTCAGCCTCTGTGGATGGGTGCATGGGTCGGGGGCAGAGGATGCTCTTCAATGGCTCCATGTGTTGTTACAGCAGGCTGAAGTGGAGTCACAAACACAGAAGAAATGCAGCTGCTTGGGCTCAGAGAACCACCAGGGATCCCAGTTTGGCACTAGGAACAGGTCTGTTTGGGGTGACACTGCTCCTGCCCTGGGATCATTCCTGGCTGCCCAAGCGAATGCCACTGCAGAGAGCAAAACATGTCAGAAGTTAACATCCAGTAACTGAAGAAGTCAAAAGTGTTTACAGAGCCCTTCAGTCAGGGCTACCCCTCCTGCTACTAAGGCTACCCTGTCATTTGGCTTTCAGCCCCTTCTATTTCTGGCATTGTCACCCCAGTGTCCCCAAGCTGGGGTCTCACCTGTATTTAACAGCTTATGTTGCACATTGCACAACACTCCCATCCTCGGCGCACACACAGGGAAGCTCTCAGCTCACAACATGAACGCTCGGCCCCTCCACATGATTCTAGAAGGTTTTGCAACACAAACCACCTACAACTCCAGAGGATGACTGGGAGCATGGAGGATGCTCAGGATGCCCAGCACTGGACTTCACATCCCTCATTGTAGCTGCAACTGAGCTACACAAATATTCCCTTTTCTCTCCCATTTCCCTGGGGTTATGAGCTCCCCTGAGGACCTCAACTCACTGCAGTGCACAGCAAAGCTCCCCCTTCTACCTAGTCAGGATCTCACCTCTCAGACCGGTCCCACCAACACCTCCCTGGAAGGACTCAATGTACAAAATGGCTGAGAACCAAAAAGCATACCCCAAGTCCTTATCTTATGATAGCACAACAGCAAAAGGGGAGGGGGAGAACAAGGCCCCAAAAATCCTCTTCTCGGGAGCTGACAGAGGCCCTGGCCATGATGAAACACACAAAAACAAACAAAAAACCCCCTCGCATTGGCATCAAGGGCAGGAGCAGCCCAGCATGAGCTCAGGCCTACTGAAGAGCCTGGTGGGACTGTGGAAAGTCCCAGAGGGAAGGGAGTTGCAGTAACACAGTGATTTATCTTGACCCTTTGCAGTCTTGGGAACAACGGGAAGTCATCTGCTCTCCTATGCAGCAATGCCTCAGAGACATCCTTCTGCCAAAGCGTGGGTCAACTGGGCCATTTCTGCCTAGAACCCCGTGCCAGGGGGGAGATGTGCACCCAGGGATGCTCCTTTGTTTACCGCTCGGCGCTGTGCGGGCAGGGAGCCCCAGACACTGATTAGCATTTCTTTCTAGACACATCTCTAATTCAGCTGTTTCCTACGGGGGGACGGAGAAATACCTCCAGAACCTTGAGCACAGCCACAGAACCAACCCCGGCCCCATACCCTCCGCAGCCACCCAACAGCAAAGATGGGGCCGGGGAGGGGAATGATGCTGAGGGGTGGGGGGGGAGGAGAAACAGTGCCTGAGCAGAGCTTTTTGTTCCTCTGCTCTCAGCATTGCTATGGTGATTTCAAGCAAGACGGAGGAACAGTCGCTACCCGTCACTCCCGCTGCTCCAGCCCCCTGCACCGACCGCATGAGCAGCCCCTTCCCCCGCAAGCAGGAGCGGGCAGGGGGGAACAGGGGCCCGGTGCATCGCACTTTTCCGAGGAGCCACCCCCCAGCTCTGCAGGGGCAGCTTCTCCCCTCACACCCCCCCCCCTCCTCCGATGGCCGGGCACCGCCGGGGGCTGGGGCGAGGGATGCGGGATGCGGGATGCGGGACGTAGCGGCGGCCCGACTGCCCTGGGGAGCGGGAGAGGCTCAGCCTCCTCCCTCCTCAGCATCCCCCGGGGCTCCTCAGCCAGCTCTGGCACCCGGCATACCCTCCCCGCACCCGCTCTGCAGCTGGAGCATCCTTCCTCCTCGGCGCATTTGAGACGAACCGGGGGGGGCGTCTCTGCCATCAGGTTTGCCCCCCACCCTTTTACTCACACGTATGCATGGTAAATGAAAGCCCATCCCCGCGGTCTCTCCAGCACATTGTAGAGGAAATTCTGCAGCTTGCGGTAAAAAGCATTCCTTTTGGGGGGCTTCCCGCTGCCCGAGACCCCGGAGCGGGGCTTGCTGAGGATGCTGCCCCGCTTGGAGCTCTCGGAGCCGGCGATGAGGAGCGCTCCGTCCCGGCTGGAGTCCGGGGCGCCCGGGTCCAGCCCCACGAAGCCCACCTTGAGCTTCTTCTCCGCGGCGGGCCCCGGGTAGACGCCTCCGTTGCGGGATTTCTGCACCATGGTGGCGGCGGGGGANCCACACCAAAACCCAGCTTCGGTCGCTCCCCCCAAGAAAATCAGGATCTGGCATTGTTCCCCCAAACGTAGGCTCCAGCGTCCCCCAAACCAAGCTGCGGCATTCCCCTCTCAAATGAAGATCCAACATCTTCTGCCTGCCTCCAACCCAGTTTCCAAGGTTTACTCCCCAGACCAGGCTCTGGCATCCCCTCCAGAATCACCAAGGAGTGGGTTCGTTCTGCAGAAGCCCCAGGGGAAGGTCTGGGTCGCACCCTGCCATGGGATGCCCCTCATGGCTTCGACACAATTCCATTGGCAGTGGGGGAAGACATTGCTGCAGCTTCATAGCAAGGACCCAGCCGTGCCCCATCTCCACATGCCCACTGGCCACCAGACCTGCTCACTCTCACCACAAATCCCTGTGTGAAGACATTATCTTTCTCTATGCTTCCTGAAGGTCCAACCTACATTCTTAAGACTTGCGAGCCCAAATTCAGCTTCCTTTCAGCACTGAGACTCCACCATGACAGGGTCACTGAGCTGCCCAGAGACCAAGCTCTCAGCACAGAAAGTCCATCTCCAGATGTGCTGAACCAAATCAGCTCTTTAACAACCCACTGCTTATGGTCCTGCAGCACCATTTCCCCCCCAGGGGCTGGTTCTGCCCCAAGCAATACTTCCACCTGACCTTCCCACTTTCACAGGACTCGGGAGAAGGAGGCTGGAGAAGCCTGAGATAAGGCAGAGGTACACCTGCACCACACAATTATCCTCCATGGAAAAGGTTCACTGCATTGCAATGGCAAGACTTGCAATCAAATAAAATCAAGCCCAGGATCATCAACTCCTACGCAATGACTTTTCCATCCCTTCCAGTCACTCAAAAAGTCATGGATGATCTGGGAATTGCACACTTCTGAGGTTTTTTTGTAAATAAACAAGCCTCCAGGATAATGTGTGGGGGGGGGGTTGCATGTAAATTGAATAGCAAGCTCAGATGAGCTGCTCCTTTCAACACAAAACCTTGACACAGTGTTCCCAGGGGAAGCAGCAGAAGAGCTGCCTCAAGTTTCAGGGCTGCAGGAATCATCCAGGGCTACATTTTGTTCCCTCTCTAGCAGAGAGTCAGCAGCTGGAAATCCAGTCCTGCCACTTTGTATTGTTGCCAGCTTTTCCTGAAATTCATATTTAAATGCAAAAATCAACATAACCTTCCCGCATGCACTTCTTGAGTCCTGGCTTCTTGGTCCCCTCCTAATTCCTCAGGAGAATCCCAGTGAGAACTAATGGACAAGAGGAGTGTTGAGATTAAAGCTGCTGCCACTCACTCCCCGAACTCTAGCAGGCGCATTAAGAGAAGAGCCAGTGAGGAGCAGCCCTACATTTTTTATGAACAGTATGTTTCCTGTGACCCATATTTTCTCCAACACATGGCTGAAAGGGAAGCCATCTCTGCAAAGCAGGCAGAAAACCGAAGCTGGGTTAAATACTGGAAAAACAGATCTGCAAGTATGTCGGTGAATAAATTACTCCATTCAATGAGGGGCCATTCTATTAATTATTTGTGAACACTTGTAAGATCATTAGTGTTCTTTAATAGGGTGGCCAATTACAAATGTGCCTGGCACTAATGTACAAAGTTATTATAGATCCAGTGACGCAGCCCCAAAGCAGGAAATACCCCCCTCCACAAAAAGGCCAACAGCAAACAGAGGAAGCAATTTTCAATTAACAAATTCAAGATTACTAATAGTCTGTGAGCCCTAAAGAAGAATCTAAATTCAATACACTCCTCTTTTCCTAATTAGTCAGTCATTTGCAGGGTCTCACAGCAGCACAGCTTTGGATATCCTGTATCTCTGAGACTACCAAAAATCAGGAGTGGGAAAGGTAAGGTATGGGATTTCACCCTTCCATGGATGGGCTGGGGAAAGACACAGGGACTGTCAGGGATTGTTACATCACTTGGGTGGGAGGCAAAACGACAAAGACAAGCATGGCTTTGTGAGGAAGTGACGTTAGGGATTGCCTCCTTATGTAAACAGAGCAGTCCTTGGGAGGTTGAAAAGGCCTGAAATTAGAGGCTAGAGGCTAGAGCTAGACCTGCTCTAGCCTCTCCCCTTCTTTCTCTTCACCTTGGACTCTTAGGGAATCTCTAACTGCTTCTCTACAGATAATATTCCATGGATTGGCACTACAAGCTGTAGCTGAGTGTTCAGAGGCACATGACTGAGAACCCAAGCACATGGCTTTCCACTTTCCTCCCCCTCATGCCAGTCCACCAGCTCACAGGAGCTCTCCCTTGCTCCAGTCTGCTCAGTGCCTGGTGAGTTGCTGCCCTGAGAGGAACAGCTGTCCCTTGGGAACAACGAACACAAGCACTATCCGAGCTGCCATGTCCAGCATGGAGCCTGCAGCAGGTAATTTCAGGGATGAAGTCAGTTGTGTTGCCACTTCTGCTGGGTGTCAGAAGACAAGACACAGCCATTAACACCAGAGATTAACGAGGTACGTAAAAAACAGTACTGAGGAGGTGCTTTTATCTGATCTGAGGACATTATGTCTCCACAAACAAACAGAATTACTGAGTCAGTCCTTTGCTTTTAACACTAGTGATGATTTTAAAGCACAAACATCATGGCAGATAGCTTAGACCCTGGAGGTAGGATGAAATCCATCAATCCATGTTAAGATACATAAAGTCCATGCTCTGTCCTGTGGCAATATTTGAGACGTAGTAAGAAGTGACTGGTGTGAAATCTGTAGAATGACTCCAGGGATAAATTTCTGCTCGAAACACTGAAGGAGAGCCTTTTCTCCATCCCCACCCAGCTGGTGGTTTGTGTGAACTGTGCTACCCATAGCTCAGTTTTGTCACTCACAGTTTTCTTCCAGAGCTATTTTCAAACCTTAAAGCAGATGGTTTTACCTCCTCTTGTACAGGATGCTGCAACATCCCGGCAACACTAACCTGCCAAGGGAAAAGACATGAACAGCTCGGTCTTCCTGCACTCAGGGTCCCCCCATCTCCTTCTGCTTCAGCTACCTCTCGCCTCCCACCACCCCATCTCTTCCCTGAGCAGAAAACAGCCCCCAAGAGCCCATGTCTATTGATTATTCGTGTACCTTACTTGCTTGGCTAACAGGGACTACTCTTTTCCGCAACTGACAAACAATTTTCGGCTTTTAAACCAGCAGCCCTGACCCAAAAGGAGTCGACACAAGGATCGATACAAGGAACTCAGACTTCTTGCAGTGCTAAGGTGGAGCCCACAGGCAAAAAAACCTGTAAGAAAGACAATTCATGTGCTCAGATGAAGATATCTACATATTTCCAAAGGAGAAATGTGAGAATGACAAGGGGATACACACTTCTGACTAGAATAGAAGCCAATGCTCAGCAAAGGCTTCAGCATTTGGGACAGGGAGATTCAGGCACAGCTGCCACCAGAGGGGACAGTCACTCCAACTCTTGGGGCTGTGACAATCAAGACCAGAGACAAAGACCACCTCGTGAGCAAGAGGGTTCAAACTGGGCAAAGAGCAATGGAGGTTCTTGGCACACGGTTCCAACTACAGTGTCACCACTGATTTTTTGTTTTACTGGCTAAAATGAAGATGCACCAGGGAGTTGCCCAGTTTTGGTCAAACCTGATAGTTATCAGTTAAAATGCTAATTAAGTTCCTATCAATTTTCAGGAAAATTAGGAGCCTAAATAGACAGAGGCTCCCCAATGTCTCCTCCCTCTGACTCCAAAGGAGATTCTGAAGTGTGTTCTTTTTACTAGGCACAGGAAAATATGCCCATGAGGAGGCCACCCCTCCCAGCCACTAAAAATCTTCAATCAGAATTTGCAAGCAACACACTGATAAGGAGCCAGGCTTCCTTCATCCTGCTGCTGACAGAGCTGCTTATTTTATATTACATATTTATTGGATGCAAAATTTCTGTAGCACCATCCATTTTTCTGTTCTGTTCTTAGACAGCACCAGCCTCATTAGAGGCTGTTCCAGAAAAACCCAGGACAAATCCTGCTCTATGAGATCAGCTTGAGCTGCAGCTGGAAGTGTCTGGCTTGATGAAGAGAAATCTCTGCAAGTTACACTGAATTAACCTGGAAGAGAAACACACACACTCTGTTCTTAACTAGAAATTCATATTCCTCCTTTCTAAAATCGCTGAAGTCTAAATATTAATTTGTGCATCAGGTGCAGCATTAATTTGTGGAGGCCTGACTGTAAGGAAAACCAGTTTTTGTAAAGAACAGTTACTTGGCTGGGCCTGTGGAAGGAGAAGCAAGTGGGAAAAGGCAAAGTTAAGGTGAATTCTCTTGAGTTAAACTGTGTTATATTCAGAGCACCCATTAAGTTGAAAATAAGCCACTTGATCACAGGGGGACCCCATTTCCCTGTCTGACTGCTCTGCTTCTGCCCTGCTCACTCCCCACAGACGCTTCCCCTGTCAAATCCCCCACCAACCAGATCTCCTTCCCCACCTCTACTCACCACGCTTCCATCATTAGCCTCTAGCTCTGTCTCCTGCCCTCACCTCCTTTGAGACCACATGTAATTCTCTTTTTTCATTTATACTGTTACCTTGAAGGTATTTTTAGCCTGTGACCACGTTGCCCCTGAGCCTTCCTTTTCCCAGACTCTGTAAATTTAGCTCTCTTAGTCATTCCTCATGTCTCCCAGTGCTCACATTCTTCCTCCTGACCTCCTTGGTTTTCTGCCCCTCCTGCACCCACAAGGACCAAAGACAGACCATCAAATTACCACCATCTTTTTGCTCTTAGGCCTCATTCCCTGCGACAAGGCTGCTCCAGGTGCCCCTCCCACACCCTGAGAGCCACAAGCTCCTTAGGGGTGACCCCAAAGAGATGTAGAAGTCTTCCCACCATCAGCCCCCTCACAGTGTCTCAAACCCAGCACTGTACTCTTGACAACATACAGCTTATAGCAACAAAACTATCTTGGTGTCACCTGGAAGCTCTTCCAGGCAGGTCTCAGGAGCCTGGAGTCGAGCTCAGGACTGGCTCTGCTCCCAGTAAAGCACCTCCCAGGATCAGTACTGCATCCTGGCTGGGACCAAGTGCCACAAAGCCCATCAGGTGCTTTGTTCCCATTCAAGCACCTGCCTCCCACCAACTTCAAAGCTGAATCGAAACCTGCATGAATATTTAGGGACTGGAGGTTGTCACCAGAAAGAAATAAGCCCAGACCGAAATAGCTGCTTCTGACACATCATCTCTGAGAGGAGAGGCACGGCACATTGCTCAGTACTCTGCCCTGCTCTGGAGGGGAAACTAACTCAATTAAATAAGCTCCAAATGGTCCCAGGTGTCCTGAGCTGGGAGGCACTTTTCAGAGCCCCACGTTGGTAGGCACTGGGGGCATGAAGTGGGGTTTGGTGTGTAGGGCAGGAGATGCTGGGGCAGGAGATGCTGGGGCAGGACGCTTTGTTGGGGTTGCAGCACTTGGGGAGCTGTGCTGGATCACAGAGAGTTTGTGGAGGGATGAGCCCATCCTGCTATTCTACAGGGAAGAGCAGACAAAAGAGTATAAGGTGCTGGCTGGGAGGTTCTCTGCCAGCAGGAATGGGGGGCAGCAGGAGAGATGTATGGAGAAAAGATTATTTTCTTTTAATGCTTTTTTGAAAAGCCTTTTAAAATTATTTTTCCTTCTTGCTGAAATGTCAAATTCTCCAGATTTGGCAAGTAAGACAACCAAACCCAACCACTAAAATAATGAAAAGCTTTAAGGTTAATTATTTTGCCTCTTTATTATTGAAAGAGATTAAAAAACACTTCCAAATGTAAAAAAAAAAAAATCTAATTTCCAATTTTTTCTATGTATTTCTTTTATTTCCTAAAAATGTTAAAGAAGGAATATTAGATTTTAGTTTTAGTTAAGAGGATTGTTTTTGATCCATATTTCAAGTTAAAAAATGGAAGTATTCTGTTGGGAAGCTGCCAGGCAGACGTGGCTGTCTCCATGCTCCTGCTTCTGTCACAGCGTACCATGTGTCATCTGCAAAGGAAAACTCTTGAAGTAACTAAATTTGTAGTTTCTCTGCACCGTGAGTTTTTGCTGCAGGCTTCCTTTAGTCTTTCAGCCTGGACACCTGGGAAATCGAAAGAACACGAAGGGACGAGGGTTTATGATTTATTTATCTTTAACCTGAGGTCTTAAGGAACGCTGGTGTACGTGCATCTGCATCTCTCTTTCCTCCCTGGAAGAACTGCAATGCTTATGGGCAATTCTTACCTTCTTTGTTAAAGATTGGGGGAACACTTCAGATTGCCGTGAGTGAGAGAGGACAGAAACCCCGACATCTCCTCACTGCGGGAGATGGTGATGCACGCACAAAACTGTCATGGACATCAGAGAGCCCACCCATGACTCTTCAAAAGATAAATCCACGGGGAAATGGACCCTCCTGGTTCTACTGCTCATGAAACCGCTTCTTTGTGGGCTCACTTTGGATGTGGGGAGCACCAAGAGGGTGGGAGCCTCTGTGAAACACCTCAGTGTTGGACAAGGCAGAGGGCAGGTTCCCGCAGGTAATGTGGATGCTGTGCCTGCAGGATGACTTTTCCTCACTTCCAGACTGATTTTCATGCAGCCCCTGTTTTGTTCCTGCAACTTTGCCTTGCTCACAATGGTGCAAAGGATGTTCTTGTCCTCTGGGCATCTGGATGCTCTGGCTGTGCCCTCAAAACCTCTCATTCAGCATCTCTGTGCTCGCCTGTATGTGCAGGCAGCGGGAAAAGCAGGGGAGGGAGGCTTTAAAAATGAGCTGTGTTTGTATCCTGACAGCAAGCTGTCAGCTGCCCAGGGCTCAGCTGCCCAGGCCACCCTGAGAGAGGCGCTTCACCCCCATCCAAAGACGTGGTCAGCCTCAGCCACACCTCCCTGTCCCCCCTCTCCTGCGTTTTTCCCGTGGTCCCTGTGGAGATCTATGGCTGGTGAGGGCAGCAAGGCACATTGACCTGCAGCAGCACGTTCCCCTCTCAGCAATTGCTCTAATGGGAACAACTCTGAGCATCCAGGAGGCCGGTGCAGCTCCATTAATCACAGCCACCTCCTGCCTGGCACGAGCCACCCTCGCTTGTCACCGCAGTCCTTCAGGTCAGTGCTACGGGAGAACTCCACACCGTGTCCTTGGAGCTGGCACACATCAGGGAGGATCTTCCCATTGTGCTGGTGCGTGAGTGGTGGCAGGGGCTGCCACAGACAACAAACCCTCTGCATCGCTGCTCCACACCAAAACCCAGGCTCAGAAACCCACAGCCTTGGCAAAGTGGCTGCTGTCACACTCACCACCTCCCCACAGAGCTGATATTTAGAGATCCTCTTCCTCTCTTTCCTCTTTTGTATCTGGCTGCTCCCAGTCTCATCACTCTAAGTGCTTGGCGGGCAGGCACTCGCTGAGGCTGGCTGGGATTGCAGAGAGCATTTAGCAGATATAAGGCATGAGACTAGTGCCAGACACGGGGTGATTACAAATCACTTAGTCTAGGCAAAACCAGGCCACCCTAAATTTGTAGGCAGCAAAGGAGGCTTTGTGAACAAAGATGCTGAAGTACCTCTACATAAAATGGAGCTTTGGTCAAATTATACCTGGAGCAGGAGGGGGTGTCTGGGCCAGAGCTGGAGCCTGGGCTGTGTGACAGCCCCAGTTTCTCCTTCAGCTCAGCAGTATCTCTCCATGGGGGCTAAGGCACAGGCCAAGAGGAGGATGGGGCATGGTGCACTGCCCTGAGTAGAGCTGCTGCTTTGTGCTTCCCTGGCTGCAAATGCCCCTGAAAATATGGATCTTAAATGTGGAGATGCAGAGACAAGTGGTTAAAGGAAATGAGTAAAAATTTCCCAGGTTTGGTCCTTGGCATGTTACAAAATGCTGGGAGAGGACCTGGCTTGCCACCCTCCTCACTAAATTTGTACCTCTGGGGCAGGATTTGGCCAAGAGTGACTGATTCACTTTGTGAAGGGAGTGTGATGGAAGCAGGATGGAGCAATGAGACCCACCCAGGCAGGGGTTGGTCTCTGCGCCCCTCAGCCTTTTTCCTCAACTTCTGCTTTGGCCCATCTTCTGTTTCCCAAGAAGATTTTTTCTGAGGATTTCTTCTCCAGTCCTGAGGATAGAAAGTCCAGAGAGAACAGAGGTCCAGTCTCCTCAGCCTTGCTGGGTCAGGTACTGCCCAGGCTGGCCCATCTGCTCAGACCTGGGTGCCTAACACAGTGCAGATCTGCTTAGGAAAAATGCCAAGCTCAACCACCTGGGCAGGGGAGCAGAGCTCTTGCTGGACAGAAAGCTACCCACTGGCAGTGCAGCTTTGCAAGGTGAAATGTGCTGTGAAACTGCCCAAGGAGAAGAGAAGCATCTGCTGGAACATAACACCCAAGGAAAGACATTGGTCAGCGATGAATTCACTTTCTGAGGCAGCTTAGTCACCTGGTGCTGCATGGGCACCATTCCCACCTCTACCAGAGAGTCCATAGCATCTCTGCTGCCAGCAGGTGATGGCAGGACCCACCCAGTTGGGTGATGTGCCCTGGGAGTGCTGGTGCTCATCAGGCTGAAAAGTACCCTGGCCTCCCTGGCAGTCAGTGGCATTGATTTCCAAGGCAACAGGAGTGGGATGGAAGGTCAGGAGACCTTTGCTTGGTCTTCTTCCACAGTGGAGTGTGTTTTCAAATGCTACTGAAATGCTCCCGATGTCACCAAGACTTATGAGTCAGCATGAGACAGGCAGGACCTCACTGTCTATGTGGGGTTAAGGTTCACAAAATCCGGTGACAGATGAAGGGAGCAATGGGAAAGGAAGTGCCTTAACTGAGGAGGTTTTTGAGCGTCCAAGCTGCCATGAAAGGTCCTACATCAGCATTTCTGGGTCTCTGCAGGGACATGTCCAAGCTGACAAAGGGTTGTGGCTGATGCTTTAACTTGCCTCTAAGTGCAGGAAGGCAGCAGGCAGTTCAAATTCACGCTGCTCAGCACCTGCAGCCTGGATTTCACTTGCAGTCTTGCAAAAACCTTATAAATTTTTTAAAGGAGCCCAAAACGCCTGCTGAGTCGGCCAATCAGCTCCGGTGGATTAAGAAAACTTACCTTAAATTATTAACAGCACACAGCCAGACACGAGGGCAGAGGTGGTCATTCTTCCTTCTCAGAAGATGCCACAAGAGCAGTCAGTGCCAGGCTGGGGATGGGCAGAATTATCCATTCACCCCTTGGAAGATGGTCCCATTCATGTGATCCTACCTCCTCCATCAATAAAACCAAACAAGGCGTCAGTGCCCTCCCCTGCACAGGATCTGCTGCATTGTGAAGGTGATGTCATTTAGAAAATTGGACGCTGGTTGATATCCAGCCCCCTCTACACCTCCCCCTCTTTCCCTCTTCTTCCAGGTCCATTGGCTTGTCTAACAACCTCTTCAAGAGCTGGGCCCTGGCTGTATAGCCAAGCCAGCCCCGATATTTTTTGACTTTCCTACAACCTCTGGTAATTTTATCCCCACCAGCTTTAAATTTCAGGTAATACAATCACATTTGCCAGGCCTGGTCCCTAAAGAAGTGACAATAAGAACTTCGCAACTCCCAAGGCTTTGCAGTTCGCCGCAGACGCGTTGCCAGGATCAGGGACATGGGTCTGGATTTCCCCTCCTTGGCTGCTGTTCCAGCAGGACTTTGTCCCTGTTTCCACGAGATGGCACCGCTGAGGCTGCTACGGAGGGGAAGCATCCACCGCGACGCCTGCAGGGACGACTGGGATGGAAAACATGTACTTCCAAAAAAAAAAAGTTGCTACGCAAAACTGCCTCTGAGATCTCTGTTGTGGGGTCCCAGCGCACCTGCCATGGCAGGGAGGAATTTAAGGAGTTGTTGGTGTTTTATGACCCATCTCGCCAGGACAGGTCTATCTATCCCCTGCTCCAGGGCACACCCGCCCACCTGCTCTGACACAGTGCTGATGGTTCCCAAACCCAACTGAGTTTGCTGCAAGGTTTGCCAAAAGCCCTTTGTGGCCCAGCTTGGGGGGAAGATTTCAGGTTGCTTACCCAAAATGGATGATGTCAAACTAAGCATCCTCGCCTTGTGTGCCTTCAAGCCCTGTGGGGTCAGGCAAAGATTTGCACACTGGGGGATTGAGCCAATCCCAAAACACAAACCCACAATGGATTCAGCCCAAGGTTTCACAGGAGGCACGTCATGGCTTCACTTGATTTAAGATGCCCAGAAATACAGCATATTTAATTTTCTTCCTTGAGCCTCATGCTTTGAAGCAGGTTTAAACTACAATATGTATTTCTGTTAATTTTTTCTTTATATAGATCCTGGCCCAAACTTCCCAAATTGGGGGCTGCTGCTGCTGCTATCTCACTTCAGGCCCTGTCTTTTCTTTCTGCAGTGAGGTGCCAACCCACAATGAAATCAGGCTGAAAATTTGGCCCTGCTGTGAGCCATGAGCAAGTCATAGCTAAATCCTCGGGGTTTTATATTTTTCCTGTTCTGCAGTTCCACTGTTAATTACCACACCACTTGTACTTCACTCCCAGAGCATCTTTCACAGCTCCCCTGGCATATTTCTATGGAAACGTAGCTGCGGTTTTCATCAGGCTTCGTTTTGCTTTTAAAATAGCGATAGAGGTGCAGACTTCATGCCTACACTTCTCTGTCCCTTACCCGACCCCAAGGTTGTCCCCATTCCTGCTGCGCCAGGGACTTGCTTCCACTAGGGATCAGAGAGCTGGAGGTTCCTAAAGAGCGTGGGAGGGATATTCCCACAGGAGTTCCTGTTCCTGCTGCTTTTAAGGATGGAGGAAGAACATGTACATGATGATGTTCCCTGGCTTGGAAATACCCAGGAATGCATATGAGTCTGCCATGCTGGCTCAGGGACAATATGCCTCAGGAGCTGGGAAATGCAGGAGGAGCTGGAAGAGGAGATTAAACTATCAGTGGGAAAACAGCCTCTCGTGCTGTGTCTGCAGGGATCCCCAGATCCCCTTCCAATTCGTAGCATGCTGAGGACACAGCACTTCAGAGCCCAAATGCTTTCAAGGACGTTGGGCTACAAATTGATTTCTACAGATGAAGCCAGTGGGTGCGAGGGATGTGGAGAGGGTTGAGAAGCCTCAGTGGCCTGTGCACAGGTTTAGGGAGCATGGGTCAGGTAGCTGGTGCATGTCCATCTGCTGTCAGACTGGGCCACGGGATGGGGAGGCTGCTGTGGGAGCAGGCAGGGTGACTTCATGCAGAGCTCTCTTTGATTCAGTCTAATGTCACCTCCTTGAGGTTCTGCCTGGGGACACGTAGCACTGCAGAGCATCAGATGTTAATTAGGATCATTAAGGGCTCCTGTGACACAAACAATAATGATACTTGTGCCTCTGGAGCTCTCCTGGGGAGAAGCTCGAATGATGCTGTCCTTCACAGAGCCTATGTACAGCCATCTGCTCCCGGCCCTGTGGCTTCTTCTCTAAGCCATGTCATGGGCACAGAATGCCTCAGGATGTCCCTGCTAATGCCACCTTCAGGGAGGAAATGTCCCTTGGAAATGTCTCTGGAAGCAGCATCTCTCACACCACCTCCCTCCATCTCCCTGCCCCGTTGTACCCCCTCCTGCTCCTCCTCATGCGTGGCACTCCCACTCTTTCTCCCTCAAAGCTCCTGGCTGTTGCTTTTTGGTCAATCATAACCATTTGGCAACCAAGACCCTTTGGATTGGGGCAGTTGCACTGAGAGGCGTGTGGAGAGCTGCACATCTTGCCCTGGGCTGCAAGTTGGTGAGTCAAGACACTGTCCTGAGTGGAGACCATGAATTCTGTGTCTTCTTGGGAGTCCTGAGTCATGTCTGTGTTTCAATGAGGAAGAAACATTCCTGTTTTGTTGTTTGGAAAGAGCTGGGGAATTATCCGTGTGTGAGGCATGTGAAGGCAGCCTCAGTCATTTCTCCCAAAGTGATGGGGTATGACAAAGAATCAGTGATACTGTTTGCCCTTCCAGGAGGGTTGGGGTATGCCATTTTCCTTTCTTTCAATGGTATAACTTTAGGAGGTTAGCTAAAGCATATTTTGCAAGAAAAAAATTATAATAAAGGCCCTGATGGATGATACCAGAAGGCTGAGCAGATTAAGAAGAGTATCAGAACTGCTGTAAGAGCAGCTGCCAGTTTCAGCTGGGGGAATCACCCTATGTGCCTGTATTGGTCAAAGCGTGCAAAAGCTGGGTAACGGCTGGGTGCTACCTGAATATGGATGCCCAATTCTCCTGCTTCCTCCAAATTTCCATCCCAGCCTCTCCCATGACCATTCCCACCACCTGCTCTAAGTGGGACAACACAAACCCCAACCCAACCCAACCCAGCTCGTCCCAATGACAGATGCACACACACAGCTCCACACCTTTCGGGTTGGTTTGTTTTGTTTTGTTTTAGGGGGAATTTTTTTTTTGTTTGGTTGGTTTTCCACTGTGGATGTTGTACCAGTTTTATTGGTAAAATTAACATGAAGCCTCACAAACGCTGGAACATGCTTTTCCTTTTAAAGAATTTCCACTGGACCTTAATGGTGAGCATCCAGTCGTTGACATATAAACTCTTACAAGCTGATGTGCACACGTGCGCCCGGGGGAGACGGTGGCAGCGTCCTGGTGTCAGGGATGGTTTCTGCGCGATGCACTGGGAGCCCACAATTCATTTCCCAGCCTTCTGGGCCTTCTGGGCAGACTTGGTGACTTTTCCAGCCCCACCGCTTTTCTTCTCCACGTTCTTGATGACGCCCACGGCCACAGTCTGCCGCATGTCACGGACAGCAAAACGGCCTGTGAGGTGGAGAGCAGGGAGATGTGAGTGAAACACTGAGGCTGAGCTCTTCTAGGAGGGTGATGGTGGGATCTACACCCGTTCTCCTGCAGGAACAAGCCCTGAGTTACCAGCCCTCACTCTGATCCCCAAGATGGTCCTGATGCTCCTCTCTGTTTAAATTACTACTTATTCAACTTAAACAATATCTGCTCTCTGCAAGCTCCTGGCATTGCTAAGGCTTCCATGTGTGCAACATCAACCTGGTCTAGTGGAAGGTGTTTCTGTCCATGGCAGGGAGTTGGAACAAGATGGTCTTTAAGGCCCCTTCCAAGTCAAACCATTCTAGAATCCAAACATGGCACTTCCCTGCATTAAAAGGCGGCCTCTGCAGAGCAAACTTCCCTCTTTCTTTTCCTGACTGGTTCTTTTAGGGCAGGGATGAGGAAACTGAAAAATGTCTTGACGTACACACACTATCAAGGTTTAATAACCATTAAGGAAAGGTCTTGTTGCTCCCAGAGAGTAAACCCAGCCCTGCCTTTGGAACCCAGCTCAGCAGACCAGCACATGGGGGAGCTACAAAACATTCTCAGCTTCCTCACCAGTCTAACCAGCTGGGGATCCTAGGAGTAAACCAGCATGTCTGGTGTCAGCTCTACACCCATAGAGCCTTCAAGTTCCCCTGCAAGACACCTCCAAAGAGCCCTTCCCTTACCAAGGGGTGGGTACTGGGAGAAGCTCTCCACACACATCGGCTTGCCAGGGATCATCTCCACAATGGCCGCGTCACCCGATTTCAGGGACTTGGGGTTGTCCTCCAGCTTCTTGCCAGAGCGCCGGTCGATCTTCTCCTTCAGCTCGGCGAACTTGCAGGCGATGTGTGCGGTGTGGCAGTCGATAACGGGCGAGTAGCCAGCACTGATCTGGCCAGGGTGGTTCAGGATGATCACCTGGGGGACAGAGCAGTGTCAGGGCAAGGCTGGGAGCTGGGAGACAGTGACAAACCGTGCATGACCAGCTCTGCTCACCTGAGATGTGAACTGCGCTGCCTCCTGCGGCGGGTCTGACTTGCTGTCCCCGCAGACATTCCCACGGCGGATGTCCTTGACCGAGACGTTCTTCACGTTGAAGCCAACATTGTCCCCAGGCAGAGCCTCGCTCAGGGCCTCGTGGTGCATCTCCACGGATTTCACCTCAGTGGTGATGTTCACAGGTGCAAAGGTGACCACCATGCCAGGCCGCAGGATTCCAGTCTCCACGCGGCCCACGGGGACGGTGCCAATCCCTGTGGAGACAGGGACAGAGCACAGCAAAATGTAATCTGCTTGGAATATGCTTGGACCAGAGCCTGGGTTCAGCAAAAGGAAGACATCTCCAGGGGTTTTCACCAAAGGACATGTTTGCTTCTTGCCCTAATCCCTGACATGTTCAATCCCTACCTGGGTTCTGCAGTGTGCATGTCCTTGGAATAATGTGGTAAAGGGCTGGAAAAGGCTGTGCCTGCTGAATCCAGCAGCCAGAGAGTCAGCAGGGCTGTCCACTGCTGCCAGCAGGGCAGAGAGCTAACGGGGTATTTATAGCTCAGAAAAGTGTCCCCATCACCTCTCCAGAGGGAAAGGGAGATGCACCAGCCATGGCACTCCCTACATGGCTGGCACCACAGTCTGGCTTGGCAGGCGGAGGGGCTGATGATGGACACCAGCATTTGGGAAGCACAAGCAGGTCACAGCCAAGCTGCCATGCACCAGCCTGACTGGTATTCCCTGCTGGTCTTGTCCCTCATCTGGGACATGGAATGTTTTTTGCTGCCTCCAACTTGCCAGGCCAGCCATGATCTCCAGGACACATGAATGCAGCCATTTTGGCATTGTGTGTTCCCTGTGGAGAGATCACAAATCTGCTGCTCCTCTCTGATCCCTGGGAATGTTTGGGCACATCCACCTTTACACCAGACATCCCAAGCTCAAATGGGGTCTTTGCCCTGGAGTTTCCACCCTTCTCCCCAACATAATGTCTAGTTTGAAGAGTCCCATCCCTCCAGGTTCCCAACACTTGGAAATGTCATTTCCAAATTTCCATGGAATGAAGACTCTGGTTCAAAGCAAAGGGAAGAGGGGCAGGGGCAAGGCTTTTTCTCACCTCCAATCTTGTAGACATCCTGGAGGGGCAGGCGCAGGGGTTTATCTGTGGGGCGAGTAGGGGGCAGGATAGTGTCCAGGGCCTCTAAGAGGGACACCCCACTGGCATTGCCTTCTTTGCGCTCCACCTTCCAGCCTTTGAACCAAGGCATCTGGAAAGACAGCAGCAATAGGTTTACAGAATCACAGAATTGTTTGGGTTGGAAGGAACCTTAAAGATGATCTTGTTCTACCTCTCTGCCATGTACAGAGACACCTTCCACTAGACCAGGTTGCTTCAATCCTTGCCCAATCTGGCCTTAAACACTTCCAACATGCACTGAGTGTGTCTGTGCTCAGCATCCAGAGATGACCCAAGAGATGTCCCACCAGGACAACCTTCATGTCCAGTCCTGTCCTGGCTTTATGTGGAAGCTTGGGAGTTCCTTCCACTCCACCATCCCTACAGGCTTATCTGCTCCCCTTTGCTCAATCTGCCCCTCTCTCTTCTACAAACGAGTAAGAGATCAAAATCACAGTGCCCATTTCCAACAACCACCCACGGGCACTGCACCAGCTACCTGGGTCCTGCTCTCCAGCAATGCTGCCTTCAACACAGGGACCACAGGGTCTGCAGCCAAATCCCAGCTACAAAGCACACAACCTTCACTTCTGGGAACCAAGTTCAATCAAGACAAGCCTCAGTTGCTTCTTGCCACTCACTTCTGCCATCAGTCCTCCAGGGTCTGGAATTTAAACCTTGGCTTGGGAGGATGCTGGAAACTCAGCCTTGCACTAGGGCTGCTGAGGAATAGGATTGTTTTTCACACATGTTCCCTGCTCCTGTCCCAAATTGGACCCTTGAAACTAAAACTGACCAGAAAAGAGGCAGAGAGGAATGGAAATGTGCCCGGCAGGATCTTCATTTGATGCTGGGAACTGCAGTGCTTTCTTGGTGTGACACTGCACATCTAGAAGCTGTAGCAAGAAAAATGCTGGCAAGAAAAATTCAGTCTTGGGTCTGATGCAACTCTAATACAACAAGCAGAGATCAGAGTCTGCAAGGCCATCCCCCTGCCTCTGCACAAAGAGGGTTAGACAAAATCTTCCCATTCCAAGGTCAAATGCTTCCGGCGTTGCCTCAAATCCCTCACATGCCTTGTGGAGATGGCTTTTCCTTTAGGCACCAACATCAAGGGCACTGTGCAACAGGAATGGGGGTAGGGTGAAACAGGACCCCCAAGGTGCCCCTATTTTCACAGCCATCCCTGGAGAACAGGACTGTGCCAGGGCTGGTTTCCTATCCTGCAATCTGCACCATTTTGGGAAAGAGTAAGGGAAAGTGCTGAGTGCAGCCAGGGAATTTTGCCTGCATCCAAGGTGTTCAGGTCAGATCCCTTCAGAGGGTCATGTCTGACACCACTTGCCTTCCTCTGTGGCCGTGGCAGGAGGAGCCTGGGGACACTTCTTGGAGTGCTCTTCCTGGGGCACTGCAGCTCTTGCCATGCAGCCAGTCCCAGCACCAGGCAGGAGCCTGGCAGAATGATAACTTCATCCAGGCAGTGACAGCGCCTCATGTGATGCACAGGATGACTCAGACCTTCCCCCAGCCTGCTGTCGCATGGCCCAAATGCGGGGCAGGGACCTGTGCCAGCAGCTGCCCTGGTGGCCACCTGCCCGTGGGCTCTGCTCTCGAGGGTGACAGTCACCATATGCCCACAGCTCCTGTCCCTTTGCCCCTGCTTGGGGACATGGGAAAATGGCAACCTCTGCCCATGACACCTGGCTGTCAGAGCTGGCCTTCCATCCAGGGAACTTGTGACATCTCAAGAGTCAGATAAAGACTCAAGACACATTCTAAGAGCAACCCCCCTCTTTGAAGCCTCAGCATGGTCCCAGGGTGAGAAGCAACTGCTAAACCTGGTTTGTGCTGCCTCCTATGGCAAAACAAATAAAGCCTTTCTTATTTTTTCTCTTAATTCCTCAAATCTGCTTCCCAAAGAGCAATCCCTACTTCACTACTCCTATGGCAAAAGCAGGATCTGACTAAATCCTGCAGGCAGGCAGGCTCCAGTCCCCAGCCCCCCACAATAACACCTGAGCCCCTGTAAGTCTCTTTTACACCTTAAGTCTGTTTTACAGAGAAGTCGCCATTCTTTGATTTTCCCCAGCCCATGAGCATTCCAACACCCCCACCCACACACTGCAACATTGAGGCTGCAGCCCTGGCCACCACACCCCCTTGAACTGTAGATTGGTTGGGTTTGGCTTGCAGCACCCCATGGGATGAGCCTCCCAAACCACACAATATGGCCCCACTCTGCCAGCTGCAGCAAGAGAAAGCTGCTTCACAGAAAACTCCATTTGCCAAAAAGCACGAATGTCAAATTTTGATGGAAGCACAGTCCAGCTGTCTTTTTTTGCAGTTGGCCTTGGGATTCTGTGCAATAGGGATGTGGGTTGAAGTCTCCCACACAGAGCTGGCTCCAGTCTGACGTACCACCACATCTCTCCTTGCTCAGAGGTGACAGGAACTCAAGGGATGTCATGGCTCCAATCCCCACTTTCTGGTAAGTAAGGCAGACAAGTCACTTGACTGCCTTGTGCTTCAGTGAAACCTGTCCAGAAACTGTGAGCGAAAACGGTCAGAGCTTTTTTAGGCGAGGAAGGAGGAGAGGTATCTACACCAGCTTCCTGCTCAAGCTTGCCTAGAGGTGGTGCAATATGGGGAAGATGAGTGTCCCTGCACCCTCTCCAGAAAGTTCATGCTGTTCTAGACCAGGCCAGGCTTTCTTCCCAATTCCTTGGCTCAGGCAGCTCCTGGGAATCCACCTAAGAGCCAGCTGCCTCCTTATGACAAAGAGGAGAGTTATTGCAGCCCCTTTTTGCTCCTGGGCAGCACATCACATTGAGAACTTGCCCTAAGACCCCGCCAGATGAAGGGGGACACTGAGTCCCTCCTGCTTTGTGCCCTCCCTCTTCAGTCTATTAATAGAATTGTTTGGGATCATCTTCCCAGCCCAGCAGCTGCTGACATTTGGGACCTGCCTGATTTGAGGCACCCAGGAACCACAGGGCTGGGCTTGGCATGGCCGTGGCTGACCTTTATCCCAGCTCTGCTCCGCAGGGAAGAGGAATCTCCCATGCACCCCAACAATTCCTTCCTTCCAAGCCAACTCAAGTGAGCTGCCTCTCCTGCTGCATTTCATTATGATGTGAGCTTGCATTGCAACACTCCTCTACCTCAGGCTTGTGATTCCTAATTCCCTCAGTTCCTTTCGTACTCATGCATTGCCTCCCTCACTACAGAGCTCTACGCAGTAATCCATAGGTGATGTCCTAAAGCCCCACTAAGCATCAAATTCCCCACTGGTTTCATAAGAGATTACTGGGGTTTCTGATCTGAGCAACTTGCCCAAGGTCATCCAGAAGTCACCTGGACTTTCCTCTGGCCAGAACTTTCCAGACCATCATCTTTAAAGAAGTCTAAACCTGGGGTAGCTTATTCTCAAAAAAGTAACAATTGCTACCAGCAGGCTGTCTGCCAAAAAGCCTCTATCCTCCTTAAGCACTTCCTTCTGTCATATAAAATGACGGCAGGGGCTCACCCAGAGCACCATGTCTTTGTCTCCCCACCATCCCCATCACAGAGAGTGGGGCATTGCAAAAACCATCTGGAAAAAGAGCAGTCCTACATGGATGCTCCAGGGAATCATGGTTTTTGCATGACACCTGGTTTCTCCTCAAGAAACCGTCACCGTAAGAAGTGAGACCCCAGCACTGGAACTGGAGATGAAGCCACCACACTGGCACGCTGGATCAATAGAAAAGGGATCTGAAACCTGACACGAGGGAGCCTGGCTGCACGGTGGGAACCATTCCAAGCCTGAGACCAGATCGTGTTATTTCCCTCAGAAAACAATGCCCTAAAAAACACACACTCTCCTGCCGAGAGTGACAATTGGTGCAGAAGGCTCTAACATCACCATGAATCTGACAGAGCAAAAACTTCAAATCCCAGCCCAGAAGCAAAGCCAGACAGATCATCTCCTGAAGATGCTCATGTTTGGCTCCTGGGGTGTCTGGCCAAGGCACAGCACCCAGCATGCCCACGAACAGGGCACCCATTCATCCTGCCTGGGGCCAGTCAGAGTTACATGACACATCATTGATGCTGGCAACATGGGCCGTTATGCACAATGGGTGCGTGAAATGTTTTCAGAGCATGGACCTCATCTGCAGCCTGGGTCAGGACCATCAGGGTGGTGGGAGAAGTATCAGACACAACACACACTTACATTGGGAGAGGGCTCCAGCATGTTGTCGCCATGCCAGCCTGAGATGGGCACGAAGGGAACTGTGGCTGGGTTGTAGCCGATCTTCTTGATGTAGGCGCTGACCTCCTTGACGATCTCATCATAGCGCTTCTCGCTGTATGGGGGCTCTGTGGAATCCATCTTGTTGATGCCCACGATGAGCTGCTTCACCCCCAGGGTGTAAGCCAGCAGGGCGTGCTCACGGGTCTGCCCGTTCTTGGAGATGCCGGCCTCAAATTCACCCACACCGGCAGCAACAATCAGGACGGCACAGTCAGCCTGGGAGGAGAGAGCTAATGATGTGCTGCTGTCCCCAGAGAGCACGGCCCTAGGGACACCCCTGAGGGCTTCGAGCAAGTCCCAAATGAGCACTGCTCATGGCTTGGACAGGCTCCCTGCCAGCTGCGACCCATAACCCTGCTGATCCACCTCAGAACTGACACATCTGTGTGATTTCACATCAGCTACAGGGAGATAAAGGAAAGTCCAGCAGTGCAATGAGGTGAAACCACCCTGCCCCTGGAAGGCTATACCATTGAGTCTGGCTGTATGATGTGATTTATGGGACAAAGACAGTGGTCTCAAGAAGAAGAAAAGATCTGTGGAGTCTCCTTTAGCCAATAAAACCTAATGGTTTCTTGTATACCTCAGTTGTCTGAGGTTAAAATAATGTGGAGATATCCTTACAAAAAGGCATGCAGCTAACAGCATCCCAGCTCCCAGAGAGGACATACTCATCTCCACCTTCTGATGTAGGTGGAAATGGGGCGGAGAAACCACCTCTTTGTGCTCCAAAATGCCCTTTCTCCTCAGGGAGGTGCAGGACCATGACATGCTGGGTCACCTGGTGCTATCCAGCTTCATAGGCGGACCCTGCTCAATGCTCCTTACTGTCTGCTCTCCCAAGTGCTCCTCTCCAAAAGACTTCAACAGCATTCGTGGGACCCTGGGCTTGTCAGCCAGTCTCAGCCTCCCATCTCCAGCAACTCCACTCCCCCTGGGCCCCAATTCTCACCTGGGAGGTTCCAGTGATCATGTTCTTGATGAAGTCCCTGTGCCCAGGTGCATCAATGATGGTGATGTAGTACTTGGTGGTCTCAAACTTCCACAGTGAGATGTCAATAGTGATGCCACGCTCACGCTCAGCCTTCAGCTTGTCCAGCACCCAGGCGTATTTGAAGGACCCCTTCCCCATCTGACCAACACAAGAGACAAGAACCAGTGAGAAACCCAAGCCCATAACACTGGTGCAGGTCACCCACCTTCCAGGGCACATCCCAAGCTCACATCACCATCTGGTCAGCAAACACTAAAGACAAAATTCCCTAAATGTGGTGACAGCCATGACCTATTTACTAACAAACACAGGTGAAAGGAGATATAGTTCTCAATATAACCCACAAGAGGATGCAAAAGAGGCTGGAAGACGAGCCATGAAGTTGTGAGTGCGGCTGGATGGGCAGCCATAAGGTCTTCTCCATGAAACACCGCTGCCCTGCACTGCTGCTGGGAAATCCTCCTGCTACAGAACTGTACACCAGTGTGGAAAGCTGCCTCTTGTCACGCTAAATATCTGAGAGGACATTTATATACTTATCCCATTTCCTAGTCTTAATGGAAAAAGGCCTGTTCATGAGATATTGTTTTATTTCACATGGTTTCACAGATTTAAACACTTAGTGACGTGGTCCCATGGTGGCCTTGGCAGTGCCGGGTGAACAGTTGGACTTGATGATCTCAGAGGGCTTTTCCCACCTCAATTTCTCTGATCTTATGATTTCAATCTATGAATGAAACCTGGGGGGCAGGTGGCTGGTGGAAAAGGGCATTGCTGCCTAAGTGAGCCCCTGACAGGGATGTAGAAGCACAATGGGTTGAAAGAAAATGAAATGAGAGATGGTTGCTATGAGCAGAATAGAAGCATGATTGATTTTTGCCACAGAGTGTGCAAATTCATAGGAAAAGCTACTGTGAGCTGCAGCCAGACCAACTGTTGTTGCCAAATGGCCAAAATCGCAGCCAACATTGTAATGTATAAAATCATGCTGGGGGAGATTAGCTACAGTAGATCTCCCTGCCCTGTGATAAAGCACACTCCCTGTAAAACCACTTCTGAACTGCCTTCTCTTTTGGGTTGTCTCCTTTGACGTCATGACATCAGGGAGAGCCAGATTTCCCTCCAGCATGGAGGTCATGCTCCCAGTCTGAGCTGGGATCCTGCCAAGGTGGAGATGGGGCAGGACAAGCCCACCCCTTTCTGACCACACTGGATGCTGGGGCAGTCTGGGGAGCCTGGCTAAAGCAAAGGGTTAATGAGCATCAATCAGCCCTTGGCATCAGATGCAATGGGTTTTATAGACAGAGAATGGAATTTAGGTCATTTGTGGATGATTTAATGGGCTCCTACTGCTATGCAAGGTCAGAGCTGTGATACCCTGCTCCCATCCATCCATCCATCCATCCATCCATCCATCCATCCATCCATCCATCCATCCCACTGTTCTCTGCAACCGTTGTTTCTTCTGGCCAATTACAAATCACCAATCAGAGGGAAGCACTTCCTGATGGCAGGTACCAAACACTTCAGTGATGAGCCTTGCCAAGAAAGCTAACACAGCATCACATCCAAACCTGTCCTGCCCACATCATGCCCTGGGGCTGGTCTGTCCCAGCTCCCGCACTCCAACCCCGTTCCCAGCCAGCACAAGGAATTAATGGTGATAGCCTGTTTCATAACAGCCGAGTGCTGCGATGACTTTGCAGCTTGCTCTGGAGGATTACAGGAAAAATCCTAAAGCCAAGGGCAAGCCTCCCCCTCCCCAGAGGGGATGCCAGGCTGAGAGGGTGGTGCCCCATCTTCACTAGGAAGCTTTCACTGGATGGAAAAATCTAGAATCAAATCTCTGCTCCTGAGCATCCTTCTGACACTGGATTTAGCAAGAGGGTAGAGCAGGAGCTTGGAGGTTTATAGAATCACAAAATGGTTTTGGTGGGAAAAGACCTCTAAAATAATCTCATTCCAACCCCTCTGCCCTGACAGAGACACTCTCCACTAGACTTCATCCAACCTGGCCTTGCCCACTTCAGGCATGGGGCAAGGTAAATACTTCCCAGCACACGAATCAGCCCCGGCCTTGCCAGGGGAACAACCAGAAGTCATTAGAGTGCGCTCATTTACTGCTGGAAATGGAGATACAGCAAGGAACGGTGCATTTGTGCAGTGCACTAACAGTGCGCTGTTCTCGGGCTGGGGCTCAATCATCACATCCCACACCTTTTCCCCCACTGGCAGCATATTCCCTCACTTCTAGATGGGGAAACTGAGGCACAGAATAGACACCAGGCTCTCCCAGAGAGGCTGAGAGGGAATCAGCCCCTTATTGCACGTCCACACACACAAATGGCTGGTCATGTGTGAACAGCCCCCCCACCCCGAGCTCAGCATCACACGTAACGTGAAGAAATGAGATCTTTTATTTAGCAAACAGTTTCCCTCCTTTCACGGGGTATATCCAGTTACTTAGAGCTGGTGTTGAAAAACCCAGGGTATTATCTAGCTTTGCACAATACCTTCCCTGTTCAGTGCCAGAAACAGCCTGATTTTCCCTGATCAAACCCCAGCAAAGGGAAAACTTTCTATTCGGAGACCACAAATACTGATTTTATTTTTTTTTTTAATAGAACAACTCTTCTTTCAGAGATACTGTTACCTCCGCCCTTGAGCCAAGAGGGAAAAAAAAAAAAAAGAAAGGAAAAATCCTTGCCCTCTAAAAAAAAAAAAAAAATGAGACCCTGGTTTTTTTGTTGGCTTTTTGGGTGCACGCAGGCCTCCATTTCCTGTGAATGCCACCTAATGGAAGAAAACCCTTCCCCAGCCCTGCATCAGAAAATGGAGTCTGTAAGCTCAGTCAATAGGCTATTAATAGCAGCCTCCGGTCCCCGCGTATTCTGGCAAGTCAGTGAAAGTGTCTGTACAATTAAAATTGCTGCAATCACATCTGTGATAACCTTATCACGCCTTATCTGATCTGTAGGTAAAGAGGGAGATGTATGGAGGGATATCAGCAATCGTTTTAAAGCAGGAGGATAAGGATCATTTTGCACAAAGGAAGAAGCTGTTTCACGTAAGGAATTGAAAAAAGGATTGAAAATAAGGCAGGAAAATGGGGGGTTTAGCTTGGATGCCATCAACAAATTAAAAGTGTTAAGATAGACAGAAAAACCAAGAGTAGCAGCTGTGTAAATCTCCTCTTTGTTGAAAAAAATATCTTGAACAGAGAAAAAGGAAAAAAAAGGAGAGAAGCTGGAAAAAGGAAGGATATCTGCATTAAAGATTCCCAGAGCGATGACGACAAGCCATCTTCTGAGTGACAAGAGCTGCCCTATCAATAACACAGCCAGGCTGTTCCCATCTCTCTAGAATTTACCATCATTAATTTCGCAGAGCTTCCAATTCACATTTTTCTTCCCAAGACTATTTCTTCCTCTTTAATCTGGGACTTTGCCACGTTACAGGTATTGGGTAGTGCTTTGCTGTGTGACAGCCTGTTAAATACATGCACTATTAAATTGTTTTAAATACCACCGTTATATGAGTCAAACAAAAGAATTTGACTTAAAATGCTCAGATTTCCATCCAGCTTTTCTGTATTAAAGGCTACCAGTCCCACTAGACATCAGACCACTTGTCTGAGGAAAAGAGGAATGGGGATTTTAAACCGGATCAAATCAGTGGTCCAGCAGATGCTGCACCAGGTCCCCAGCAGGCAGTGGAAGCTTATGTGAAATTCAGGGAGCCCTGAAACAAACAGTGAGGAATTACGTATCACATTTTCTCCCTTATGCACAATACTTCAAGGGAATTTCATGCCTTGAAGCACCATAGTTTGTGGCTTTTCCAGAATCCTGGTAATTACCATCGGTTCCTTAACCCATCTTGCAGACTTCACTGTGCCCCTGCCCTCATTAACAACCAGCAGCAGGGAGTCCCCCAGCTCTGCAAAAGAGGGTGGCAAGCGCCCAAATGGCCTATTTTCCCAAGGCCAGAGAAGTCGGGAAGACCCAGGGGTGCAGAGGGAAAAAAATAGATGGGAACAAAGAGAAAAATAGAAGCTAAGAGAAGGGCAGCAGCAGCAAAAGGGTAATATTGCCTGTGGGATACTTATGGGGATCATTGTGGAGCACTCCCATGGGTGGGATTGAGGGGTGGGTGCACGCTGAGGGATGGGCTCCTCACCTCGGCAGCCTCCTTCTCGAATTTCTCAATGGTCCGTTTGTCGATGCCGCCGCATTTGTAGATGAGGTGCCCGGTGGTGGTGGATTTCCCAGAGTCCACATGCCCGATGACGACGATGTTGATATGCGTCTTCTCCTTCCCCATGCTGGTGGGCTACGCGGCGCTGGCCAGGGAGGGCAGCAGGTGGGGAGGGCTGTGGGAACGCAGCTGCCTTTTGGGGGAGGCTGCGGGGGAAGAGGCGAGTGCGTCAAAAGAGCCCCCACACAACCCTTCCCAGCCCATCGGGGAAGGCTCCCCTCCCTTCGCCTCGCCCCACCTTCCCGCTGGACCATGGACCCCAGGCTGCCTGGGGGTGCCCAGCCTTGTCTGGCAGCTCTGCCCGTGCTGGGTTGGAGCCAGCCCGCGCCCGGAGGAGGCCAGCCGGGCTATTTCAGGCTGCCACGTACAGCCTCCAAGTCTCAGCAAGATCCCATGTTTTTGGGCATCTTGCCCTCCACTGCCCTCACGGAGACCCCCAGTTCTCAGGGAGACGTCATTGGTGCTTCGAAGGTGCCCTTCCTCCCTGGAAAACCTTCCTGCGGCTCAGGGCTGCTCCTGCCGCCTTCTCGTTCTTTCCAAACCCGAGGGCATCTCCTCCATGTTGTGGGTGCCCTGGGAGGAGCCGAGGGTGCCCGTCCTCCCAGGCTGCCGTCGCCACTCCCGAGCTGGGCACAGTTCGGGTGACAACATGGTGTCTGCAAACTGGGGTGGACAAAAATAGCCCTCGCCGGCTCCCCCAAGCAGGGCTGCAAATAGCGGGGCTGCCAAGGGCTCATCCGAGCCTGCAGTGGCGGGGTTGGGGGGGTTTATTACATTGTGCTGCCATGAAACTGGATGAAATAGAGGGAGGAGGCTATAAACGCAAATGGATATATCCGGGGAGCTGTCCTGGCATCTCCCGGCGTTGCCATGGCTCTGCAGCTGCACACAAACCCGGCACAATTAGGAGCTTTAATGTGACGTCTAATAAAATCCAATTTCACGAATCTGCCCATAGAAGTAAAGGAGGTCAGGAGGAGTTTGCTGCTCTAATAGAGATTCAGTCATGCGGGTGATAACATTGCCGGCGAGAAGCCTCCCCGGGCAGCAGGAGCCCCGTCTGCCCCGTCCCTGCTGCCCTTGAACCCGGCCAGCCCCGATCTGGCCATTTTGCGGATCCGCTGCCATGCCCGGTCCCGGAGTGCCCAGCCCTGCGGGTCCCTCTGCCCCGCGCACACCCCTGGCACCCAGACGGGGAGATGCGGGGTAGCTTCGGGAATTGGGAATTTTTTTATTCTTTATTTTTCCCCCCAAGGAGCTAAAGGCATCACTGTCCATGGTAGGGGGTTGGATCGACATGATCTTTAAGGTCCCTTCCAACCCAAATCATTCCAGGATTCTATGACCCTAAAGGCGAAGGGAGGGAGGGGAGAGGAAAGGGGGGGGAAAGGAGGGAGGCTAGGTTGGGCAGAAGGGGATAATCGGGTTTTCCTCCTCATGTACAACATTCAGAAGGAATTTCATGCCCTGAAGCACTATGGGTTGCGGCTTATTTCCCACCTGCGGGAAGAAGCACCTGCGGGATGAAGGAACGGTCCAGCCCCATCCTCTCCCTCCTCGGGGGGTAACCCCAAGGGCCGGCAGCACCCACACACGCAAGGACGGGGGGCACTGATCCCCTGCAGCTCCTGGGGCAGGACACCCCCCCTCCAACACCCCCGAAGCCCGGCTGTCCCCCCCATCCCGCCGGGGTCCCGCAGCTCTTACCGGGGCGGCGGTCGGGGCGGCCAGAGGCTGCCGGCTTGGTGTCCGCCGGCTTTATCTCCGCGGGAGGGGCCCACCTATCGACGGCGGCAGCGCAATGCAGCGGCCCCCCCGCACTACGGCAATGCGGTACCGGGCGGGGGAGGAGGAGGAGGAGGAGGCGAGAAGGGGGGGGACGGGGGGAGGAGGAGATGGAGGAGGAGGGAGAGGCGGGAGAGACGGGGGACAGGGCTGGGAGGGAAGGTGGAAGGCTGGGAAGGAGGTGGAAGGCTGAGAGATAAAAGGATGGGAGGAAGATGGAGGGATGGGGAAAATGGAGGGATGGGAGAGGCGGGGGAGGGACGGAGGGGGGGAAGACGGAGGGATGGGGAGATGGGGGAATGGAAGACTGAGGTCAGAGGGAAACAGCAGGAGGGAAGCAAAGGTTGGAGGGAGACAGCAGAATGGAAGATAGAAGGATAGGAAGAAGCTGGATGAATAAAGATGGAGACATAGGGAAGATGGAAGAAGAAGCAATGAATGGGAGATGGAGAGATTGGACTTAGAGGGATGGGAGAAAGATGGAGGGATGAGGGAAATGGGGAGATGGGAGATAGAAAGGTGAGGGAGAGATGGAGAGGTGGAAGATGGAGGGATGGGAAGATAGAAGGATGGAACACAGCAGCTGCAGAGAGACAGCAGAATAGAAGACAGATGAGAGGAAGGGAGAAAGAAGGGAAAATGGAGCAATAGGAAAAGCGGAGAGGTGGGGGAAATTGGAAGATGGAGGGATTGGAAGGATGGAACATTTAAATCATGGAAGTGAGAGTAGAACTAAGGTGGGTGGATAAAACCTGAAGATATAGGAGAGGTGGAAGATGGAGAGATGAGGGCGAGATGAAGGAGTGGGGAAGATGGAGAGGCAAGAGAGAGAGGGATAGGAGGAAGACAGGGGATAGAGGGAGATGGGAGAAAGACCTTTTTGGAAGACAGAGGAAATGATGGAAGTTCTGCCCCAGAGGGGCTGGGACTCTTTATGGCATCCTGGAAGAAAGGACAGCACTGGGATTGGAGAGGGGCCCAGGGCCACAAATACCACATCCCTGCACTGCACACAGGGAAAACATGTCCCTGGGCAAACACTGCAGGCACTGACCCACATCTCTGCCTCAGTGGAAATGCACTAGCTTGGGACCAAACAGCAAAGCAAAGGATAAACAGAGTGAAGCAGATCTCTGCACCTGCAACATGCGTGTTGGCTGTTGAAGAATTAGTGATTTATAAACATCATCTCATTTAACAGGAGACGGGGTTCAAGGAGGACACGGAAACCCTAAGGAATCTCCTTCAGTAATACAATGACATTTTCTTTGCATAAAAAAATAATATGTAGTTGCCAGAATATTGCTTGTGCCAGTTGTGCAATTCCAAAGCTAATGCAAAAGAAGGCCAAATATATCCAAATATTCAGAAGGAAACTAGTTTTGAATAAAGATATGCAATAATCCAGACCAATTTTATGGCCCAGACCATCCTTCCAGTGAATTTAACATTTAAATTAGGTACCCTTATGAAGATACTCTTATTGTCCTAGACTAAGGGTTAAAGATTTGCACATCATGTCAATTGAAACATTCCTAACCTCCCATTAATGTTAAATGGAGACTCTAAAAAAAATATTACAGCTCATTGACATTTTCTTCAAAATATGATAGTAAAGCTATCTTTTAGCATTCCTTGCACAACATAAAATGCCCTGAATGCCAGAAAAAAAATAAAAAGAAACTTTCAAGGAGAAGGGTCTAAGAGCATTTAATGGGATTGCCCCAGCTTTGTTTTGGGAGAGGGGTTGTAGTGTTGCCATGGGTCTGGGTATGTTGGAGATGCACAGCAAGTGTGATAACGTGTAGGAGGGAGAGTTATATAAATCCCTTATTCTTTCTATCCATATTTTATTGCTTTTTCAATAAATAATGTCCTCTTATTTTACAGAAGGACTGCAGACAACCTGAGAGCTCCCCTCAGCAGGGCAACAGCTGCATTTGCTAAGGAAGAGGGGATGGAGTAAATCCCAATCCCTCTGCTGCTGGGACGGGTGAGCATGGGATGGAGCTCTCCTGTCTTCTTTCCTTCTCTAATAAAGAGAATTTTAATTTTCACTCCTTTTCCCAGTCAGGAAAAAGAGGACTGGGCAGTGCACTGTTCTTTTGCACTGAAATAGAGCCTGATGGCCCACTGGACTATAAATAGTTCAGGACCTGAGTAGGAGACAGGGCTGTCAGACCTGGCTAATCCCAGCTCTGTTAAGCCACTTTACCCCCAGCCTCCAAGAAGCTTAAAGTCACAGCTGTACATCCAGGTCTGGCTGGCGACTGGGGAAAAGGGTTCCACTGATCACGTGTGGTCCCTGGGGACTATCAAGCTCAACTGTGATGGCTGAGCAGAGTCGTTTTCTCTCCCAAAAAATAGTGGCAATTTGTCCTTAAATGTTTAGATGTGTAAAATAACGGAGACCTGAGCAAGCAAAATCTGAGGGCGGCTGAAGTTTAGCACCTTGTCTCCATCCATCTGGCTTCAGATTCAGATCCCAGCTGAAACAATTCTGAAACATCACACTTAGGTTTGATTTCTCCACCCCATAAACCATCACCAAATGATTTGGGGTGACTCAGGAAAACAGAAGCTCCTCTCTCCCCACAAAGGGACAGGAAGGCTGCACACCTACATGGCAGCAACCCCTTACCCTTTCCATCATCACCTCGACCCCACCCAGCCCCACAGCCCTCAGGCTGGGATTTGATGCTTTAAACCGTGCCAAAATATTCATTTGCGCAGACATAATAATTGGGGTTTATTTTTTCCCAAAGAGGTTCCCCCACACACAGTGTGATTGGGAGAGTGAATAATCCGCAGTGCTGGTACTTTGTATGTATCTGGGATGCAAACACCCCAGGCTGCCTGCCTGGAATTGCCTTGCACTGGGGGTGTTTCTGCCCGTGAGTAACACGATCAGCTCACTGAGCACTTGTGTGTTTGTTGCTATAAAATCCATCAGGTCTCCTCTGATGAAGGTGGGGCTCTGGGCAGGGCAGATGGCAGCCGCAAGGGATGCCAACCCTGATGTCACTCCAGGACCTCTGCTGTCACTGGGGAAAAGTTCAGGCTGGACACAGGAATAGCTGTAAATCGCTGTTTTCTTCCTTCTTCCTGTGCAAAGCAATAGAGGTGCAGTCCTTGAAAGGAAGAAACGCACGGTCTCACGCTGGGCTCTTGCAACAACCGTCGAAAAAGCAGATCAAAGGTGCGTAGGGCAGAGGTTGTCCTCCAAAGGGCAATTTGTGGCTAGGTGGACACCGTTAAGTTTTCCTCTTTCAATGGTCAGGCTTCCAGGTCCTTTCACACCAGCTTTGGAGGCTTCGCAGAAGCTTTGCATCCAGATGTTTCAGCACTGACCATCTGCTGGAAGTGGACATGCTCAAAACACCAAGGCACTGGCCATGTATACGACATGCATCCCATGGCAATCCCAAGTGCCTGTGCACATAAAACAGGCATTCCCATTTCAGCTAAAGCACAGATTAACTGGTGTTAAGGCAGGATGGGATTTCCCACTGCACATCCCAGGGGTTTCTAGAGCATGTTTGCCTGGGGTTGGCTTTGAGATTAATCTTTCCAAGTCCTCATATTGATGTGTCATGACTCTCCGTATGCGTTTGCCTGGCAGCACTCCTGGCCCCAGGAACCAAATAGAAAAAGATGATAGAATTACAGAATTACAGAATTACAGAATCCCAGAGTGGTTTGGGTTGGAAGAGACCTTAAAGCTCACCTCATTCCAATCACCCTGCTGTGGCCAGGGACACCTTCCACTAAACCAGGTTGCTCAAAGTCTCAGCCAATAAAAAAATCTTTGAAAAATTCCTGGCATCAAGTAGATTTCACAGAACTTTTAACGTGAGCAGGTTTTTCAGCTCATGCTCATGTTGTACACCTGGAGAGGGGAGATGAAGGCTGGAATGATCGGACAGAAAGGCAGAGGTAGGAGAAGCAGGGGAGTATTTTGAGGTCCTGCAATCAGTGCATGCTGCTGATACCTTTAAATTGGAGCCAGAGGTTTAAAAATAACTTTGGAAGTGATAACAAGATATCCAAGTCCTGTAGTCACTTGGCCAGCTGGGGGTGGAGTGTGGTGTCATCCCTAATGGGACAGCAGTGTACCTCGTGCAGGGCAGGCTGCACCAGGCTGCTCCCAAGGACCCGCCATCGTGCTCACACCGTTGGGACCTGCTCAATGGGGTTTTGGTGTAGCCACAGCTGTTGAGTGTCCAGTGTGATCTGAGGGAGCAATCCTGAAGGAACAATGCTTTAAGTCCTTGAAAACTGTCCCCTTTTATCCTGGGCCTGACTCGTATTACATGGCTCCAGGTGTGCCATGGGCATGCTCCTTCAGGAACCTCTTTTCCACCAAAGGGCTGACTTACAGGGTCAAGGTTGTGGAGGATAAAACTACTCAGCCTGAGCTGCTGTCCACCTGGGAAGAAACCAGGATGAATATTTTCACGCTCTGAAATATCTTTTAACACCAGGGAAGGAGAAAAACACCATTTCCAATGCATCTCATCATCTCAATGATGACACACCATGTGTCTGGATGCAGCATCTGTGGGTGCAGAGAGAAGCTGACCCCTTAAATCTTCCCATGTGCCGAGGTGGGGACAGACCCCAATCTAGGTCAGGCCCAAGTGAGATAAGGCACCTCTGCCCTGTGGTTTAGTGCCATTCGCAGGATGCCAGGTTGCTCCTGGGCCACACTGGGTTTATAACAAGGGTGTCTGGTGCCATGTCAAGCTGCAACAGATTGATGTGTTTGTTTTGGCAGCTGTGCACATCTCCCAGTTAGGAAAAGCCCCATTAATCCCAGGGATGGCTTTTCCTATAAAGCCACGGCCACTGAGTGAAAAGAGCTCTGGCTGCCCATATCTTCTGATGGCATTAGTAGAAATATTAAAGGAGACACCTAGATAACAGCATAAGCTTTGAATGCATCCAGAGGGTGAAAGGATCAGGGAACTTAATGAGAAAACTTGTTGCTGAACTAAATCCCACCGAACCCAAGGATTTATAGTGGTGAATAATTTGTTTTCACATGATGGTAGTGACTGGTAGTGACATCTCCCTCAATCTCACAAAAGAGATGCTGATCTAAGAGTTTTCTACAGAAATGGATCTTGCTCAGTGTTGCTGTTGGTTTCTGAAAGATGATTTTCCAGTTTTTACAAAGGAACAGATGGACCAAAAGTCAGGAATTTGCAGGAACCAAGTTCACCAAAAACCTCTGGATTACAGTGAGCAACTGTGGTCTTTCTTCACTGGCATTTCCAAATTAGAGACACCCCTTTTGCATAGGCAAATCAGAGAGTTTGTGACTCTCTATCTAATTCTGTCCACAATGTGTGTATTTTCAGATCAGACTCAGAATTTTAGGGGGTTCCTGATGCCAATTCCTTGTGCCTTTTGGAAAATCAACCCTTGGCACAAACAGCAGGTGAGGGCAGCAGAGCTGCTCCCATCACCATCTGGACAGAAGTCCGTTCTCCGACCTGACTTTGGTTTATTCTCCTGCCAAGGTGGCACTTGGGTCTCTTCTGCACATATTGCAGAAAGGCATCATTTCCAGATGACAGATGAAAGACACTGTTCTAACATTGTGCTTAAGCGAAGTATTCCCATGCATTCCCAAAACATTCCCTTTTCCAACCGTGGGCTTGGTTACACAGCTACTTTGGCTCTGACCTCTGTCAGAGGTGAGAGGACAGGATGGCTCTAATGTGGCATCTGGGATGAGTATTTTGGGTCTTTATTATCCATAGGTGGCAGCAGCTGCCTGTGCTGGGCAGACACCGCTCTAATCCCAAACCTGGCACTGAGTAACAGCCAGGAATGGAGAAGGAAGAGAAGAAACAGGGGAGGAGGAGCGAGAGGTGGGAGAAAAGGAGGGCAAAGTCTGAGCATAGGTCCTGCCTGCTCCCTCCTCTGCAACAAGTGGGCCACAACAGGGGGAGAATTATGGAAAACCCACAGTGGTGCAGGATCAGGCTCCATAGCACAGTAGAGAGCTCAAACATGTTACTGAACAGGCTGCCAGAGCTGTGGCTGCCTCATCCCTGGAAGTGTTTGAGACCAGGGAGGACAGGGCTTGCAGCAACCTGGAGTAGTGGGAGGTGTCCCTGCCCAGGACAGGTGGGTGGAATGAGATGAGCTTTAAGGCCTCTTCCAACCCAATCTATTCTGTGATTCTACTGCTGTGCCAGAAGCAAGCGCTGCCTTCTTACCCAGGAGGGAAATTGCTGCATATTCCAGTGCAGGGTGGTGGGGAAGGGGCTGCTGAACAACCTTCTCACCAAATTCCTGAAGCCACCGAGATGTCACATCTCTACAAGGAATCTGGTAGCAGCATGAAGCCTCACTGGCTGGGAACTGGGGTGCCCCATTGTCCCCAGCATTAGCCGACACCCACTGGTGATGGCCCAGGAGTGCTGGGGGAATGCAGAGGCAGCATCTCCTTCAGCTCTGCAGGCTTTACTGGCTTCCAGAAATTTCTGCCAAGTACAAAATGACACAAAAGGCTCTTTCCCAACAGCCCACACAAATGGCAGATAACAAAAGCCAATTGCCAGACGCCAAAAGCCAGATTTTTTAAAAAAAAAAGAAAAAAAAAAAAGGAAAACACAGAAACCTTGCTGAAAAGCAAATTGAGGGAAGAGTTGCAGTCCACTCAGAGGCTCTGAGGAGAAGAAAACCAAAGAGAAAATCTATCCAAATCTTGTCATCTGCTTACTTTAAAACTACTGATTCTTGATCAATACAAATTAAATGTATCTTTGTCTTCTCAACACACCCAGAATAGGCTTTGTCCTGGGAAACCAGACTGGCTGCTCCATCAGCCTCTCTATCCCACCCATGCTGCTCCTGTTGCATCATTAAGGCAAACTGGAATTGATCTGGGGATGAAAAGCAGAGCAAGGCACGTTTTGCTGAAGACTAATCCCCCTGCACCAGTGAAGCCCTGGTTCATCCCCCATGGCTATGGGTGCAGCACGAGACCCCTGGCGTTATCTGCATAATGATCTGATCCTTTAAAAGCTGCCCCAAATGTGGGTGTAAGTGGTATCACTGCACAGAGGGACTGGGATATCACTCTTTAAAGCAATTAGCCTGCTCAGGCTCAGTGGGGTACACAGTCATCCTGTACCCACTGGGGAGAATATACATACTCCATTACAGAATATAATCTTTATATCAATACACTTGTATTGCTCTGTGCATTATTAGAGAGACTCAGGATACAGGAATATATCTCTCGGAGGAACCTGAGAAATTACATTGGCTTCATTAAAACAAAAGTGATTTTTCAGGTCTAAGGCATCAGGTTTTTAGCCTTTCTGTCTTTCCCTTCTGGGCCAGAAAAATCTCCCAAGGCTGTGCCCTAGAAGTCTCCATGCTGTGTAGCCAGCAGGGCTGGGAGTGAATGGCCTGGAAGTGCCAGGACCCTGAAAACAAACCAGTGATCAAACCTGATCATGCGGCACAAAAGCAAAGCTTAATGCTGGGCACGAAAACAGCCACGTGCCTGTTGGTATTTGTATATTCAAAGTCCATCACAACCTTTAGCCAAGTCCTTCTCTAGAAAGCGCTGAGTCAGTAACATCAATGGGGAAACTGAGGCACGGCTGGAGGAACTTGGTTCCGAGCTGGACCACACAAGCGCTTGTGTTGGTTCCTAAACCTCTGGGGTAGACTTTGAAAATAAACAATTTGTTTACAGACTTGTGGTGCCAAAGCTTTCCCTGAAGCTGTCCTGGCTGATTTCCTGGGAGCATGCACATGAGGTGTGCACAGCATCCATCCCAGCAGCCATGGCAACAGTGGGGCCAGGTGGGGACAACTGAGGACATGAGTCACCTGGAGTGTCACCATGGCAGGGTGCTCTTAACCCAATGAGAAACACAGCCCAAACACAGCTCAGCCCTTTTGTTGCCCCATGAGCTGGGTAGGGAGATCGATGTCCTGGAGCAACCCAGCACTGCCTCCCGTCATGCTGGCTCCTTGCCCTGGTGCTTAACCAATAACTCGGGATTAACAAGAAAAATTGGTGACCGGAGGAGGAACGAACCTTGTTGCTTGGAGAATTTGTGCCAGAACCACTCTGGGCTGCGATATGGGCTCGCTCGTGTCTCCAATGCCTAAAAATGTCTAAAACATCATGCTCCCCCCAAATGCTTTTCCCACAGCTGCACCCAAAAGTGTGAGATTTTATTGCAAATCCTCAGTGCGCTGGGCCATGGCACTCTGCTCTGTAGCGTGTTTTTTGTAGGGAATAAATGAATAATGCTTCAATACTGCAAGGACCAAACTGCCTTCATGGAGATAATGAGAGGCTCTGGCATCTCTCTGAGAGTTTTGTTCTCAACACCAGTTCCATTCCGCACAGAAAGCAATTTTCTCTGAAGTTCCTGTGTTCCTCTGACATGGACACATTTCCTCCGGCACATCCATTGCCTTGGCTCTCCCGAACTCACCCCCCACACCACCACAGGATGGAGGAACATCTATAACCTGTACTCAAATACGGAGGAGTTGGACTGCGGGGTGGGTCATGCTTTGACCTTGCTGCAAGCTCTTTCCTTTGAAATCAAGCGTGTCCCCCCCAGACTGACACAGCCCAGCCAGCTCTGCATCCCTCAAATCCATATTTGATTATTTATCCCTTTTCACTCTCATTTGAAAGGCTGTTTCACCCCAGCCCTGTCCCCCTGGCACCAACTGCCCCAGCCTTGTCCCCTCGACCCTCCGCGATAATCGCGACACGCGCGACACGCGCCCCCCGCCACGGCGCGAGAAGGGGCGTGTCCGGTCANATTTATCCGTTTTCACTCTCATTTGAAAGGCTGTTTCACCCCAGCCCTGTCCCCAACTGCCCCAGCCTTATCCCCTCGCCCCTCCGCGATAATCGCGACACGCGCGACACGCGCCCCCCGCCACGGCGCGAGAAGGGGCGTGTCCGGTCACGCCCTCCGCGCTGATTGGCTGATCCCGCGGGAGGGCGTGGCCAGCGGGGCAATATAAGCGGGGCTCGGGGGCGGAGCGGCAGCGCCGCGGCTCCCGCCGTGCGGTGCGGAGNCTCGGACCCTGCCGCACCACACGGCCCAGGTGCGCTGAGACCGCTGCTGCAGCCCCGTAGCGATTTTTTAAGGGGAGGGGGGGGTTCTTTGGAGAGGGGGTCGGCTGCGGGGATGAGGCTTTTGGGGTGAAACTTCTCCGTGCCCTCGGTTTCCGCGCTGAGGATTCCCAGGTTGATTGTGCCGGCGGGGCTCGGTGTGCCCCCGCACTCCTGAGTGTTGGAATCTGGCAGCCTTGGCCGCCTGAGCCTTTTTGGAGCTTTCTTGAAGCAGAAGGGGGTGAGACCGATGGAGAGAGGCAGCTCCTGGCAGGAAGGGGCTGTGCACGAGGAGGAGAAAGTTTGGTTCGTTCCAGTTTTGAGCTGGAATGAACCACAACAAAGGTGATGGGCGGGCAGGTTTGTCCCGGCTGTGGGTGATGGGGAGGCTGCTGAGGACAAGCTGGGGCTGGAACCCCTTGCAGGAACACCCTTGATACGTGCTCCAGCTGAACATTTCTTGGCTCCTTATGCAACGTCCGCCTGGGATTTCATAACTCCGGCTGTTGATACAAGGAGGAGAGTTGGATTCCTGCAAGAAAAACACCCGCGGGGGGTCGGGAAGGGGCTGTGCGGATGTGCAGGGCTGGGCTCTGGGCAGGGACTTGTCTGAGGGAATTATTTTGGCTTTGCACGTAGCTCTTAGAGCTCTGTGGATTTAATCCATGTGCAGCTCTGTGAGCACCAGCACAGTTTTTGCACATCCCATCTCTCCAGAAGCCATGGTGTTTCCACTTAAACCCCTGCAAATTCCTGGGGTGCGGGTGTGGATCGGGGTGGGGAGGTGCTGACAGCTGTCTCTGTGCTCACAGGTTTAGATCTGCACAACAACCAGGATCAGGAACCATGGCATCCATCCCATCCAGCGGCTCGCTCATGGCCACACACAACTACCGCAGAAGTAAGGGGGGCCTGGGGGCTGGAGTGTGTCAGGAGGGTGGGTGAGCAGGTGAGGGGCCTCTGCCAGGTGTGCAGGGATGTGGCTCCAGCAGAGATGAAGCTAAGCTCAAGTTCTGTGCTTTCAGCTGAAGCCCCATGTGAGCGTTTGCTGGGAACAGGGGACAGCCAGCAGTGTCTCTCCTGCTGCCCAGACCCTCCTTTGGTCCCCTCAGCCCCTGCCCAGCTGTACCAGATGGTGAGGGATCTCAAACCTCCTTCACTTGTTACTAAGGCTGGAGGCCAGGTGATGGCTTCACCTTGCCCTGTAGCTGTGGAAATGATCTGTAAACCCAGTATGGGCAATGGGAGCTACTGGTACCTCTACTGGAATAGACTTTCTTCTTTAATGGATTGCCTAAACCAGAGGGAATTAAAGGATTCCCTTTGAGCTGAAACAAGCAACAGGCTTATAGCAGTTGGACTAGAACTGCATATATTATACACAGGAATCTGCATCCTCTTGGCCTTGAGTCATCTGCAGATGATGTCCCTGGGGTTGCAGATGTTTTTCTGCTCCCTGCTCTTGGAATCTCATCAGTATTCCCTTCCTAGTGTTTTTTACTTGGCCTGGCACTAAAGCTGGGCAAGTACTGGAGCGAGTTAGGGATGAGGCTGAGCCATGTCACCCAGGGACAGTCACACCAAGGCCGTGTTCCACTTCTTGTGGCACAGCTGAGGGTCAGCAGTGGTTCTCATGGCCAGGATTTCTCCATAGGGCGTCTGAGCTCCACATCCAGCAACAGCTCCTGCAGCTCAGAGTACTCTGGGGAAGTCATCCCCCACCCGCCGGGTAAGTGCTCCCTGTCCTGGCTCAGTGCCATGGGAGGGCTTTGCTCTCAGACCCTCCTCCGCAAATTTGACTGGAGGTAGCCCAGCCTCTCCTGTGGGATGAGGTTGGGATGGCTGTGGGGCTGCCTGGGTGGCACTGACCCAGACTTTCCCTGGCATGCACTGTCCCCACAGACCTGCCCAAGTCTGACCCTGGCCAGTGGTGGTCCAGCTTCTTCTTTGGGAAGATGACTCACCCAGCCATGACAACTGTGTCAGAGTCCCCACAGAGGTGAGTGCTTTGAGGTGACACACGGGGGAAGCACTAATGCAGCACCCAGGGCAGTTGGGGACACCCCCGCTGCATCCTCTGAGATGCATCCTGACCCAATGGGATGTGTCCATGCCCAGGGCACCCACCCCTTTGCTGCTGTAATAAATGCAGTGCAATAATGCCACATTTCAGCATTGGCCTGACCCTCTCTCCGCTCTGTCTTGCAGTGCGGGAACCCTGCGGGTGACCACAGGACCGATGGCGTGTGGCTTGGTGCCAGCCCCGGGAGCAGGACGGAGGCGCCACGTCAGTGAGCCCAGTTCCGCGCCCTCGGTGTGAGCGGGTCGGCGGCTGCTCCGCATCCGGCGGGCACAGCCCCTTCCCCGTAGAGTAGCTGGCTGCTCCAAGGCAAAGGTGCTGATTTGTGATGGAAAGTGCAACAAACCCTGATTCCACACCAGCCTTTTTACTCCTTTTTCCAGTGTAACTAAGCCCCTACTAAGCAGACTTGGTAACACATTTTATTACCTTGAACTCATACAATGGCAACTAATAAACTTGAGCAGCCTTTTAAAATGCCGTGGGTTATTCTTCAGGGGTTGTTTTCCATCCACGGAGGGGAGGGCAGAGGGATGCTGGGGGTGTCAGTGGGGTTGAACCAGGGCACAGCTTCCAACCACAGCAGCAGGATCTGGTGGTGCCGGATGTCACGTGCCAGCATGATTTGCTGGTCTGTGTGTGTTTTGTACAGGAGCAGGATCTGGTTGGGCTGTTATGGTGTTGCAAATGCCTTCCCCCACCCTTTTCTCCTTAATTGTCTGCACAGCTTGTCTGTGCTGGCACTGTACTTGTTTTGTTCCCCCAGCATGTTGCTGCCCTGCCCTGATGCCTCAAGGGGTAAGAGGGAGTGCCAGGGCCTGGGCCAGTCTGGTTGGGGCTGAGGGAAAGTTTTGGGTTCTGAGTGAGCCCCTCCATAATGAGGGGTGAGATAGGACTTGCTCAGGGCATGCATTTCATGGGTCTTCATGTCAGGCAGCAGAGGCAGCTAAGAGGGTGCACTGGATTTGGCAGCCCTGGATCCCAGCTGGCCAATCTACTGTACTGCTTTAAGTGCTGTTTTGGCTGATTTTTGCCTTGAATTAGTCAGTTGGGCTGGTTTTGCCCTTCTGTGATCAGCCTGGTAACTGGGAAAACAAGAGCCTGCAGATGCCTACATGAAGGGGCCACCTTTGTTCCTGCTGGAGGCAAAAAACCTCAGCAGGCACCTGTTTAAAGGTGCCAGATTTTCCTGGTGTGTTTTCAGCCACAGCATGAGGTGTGGGGCTGCTCCTGTCTGCAGCAGGTGCTGCAGCCCTGATGGCAACTGAGGCCACAGGACTCCTGAGCCGTGACTTCCCCCTCCGGTGCCCCAAGCAGGGAGCAGCTGAGGGGAGGTGGCTGCTCTGCTTTCTGTCTATGCTGCAGGGGTATCCAGGGTCACTTCCAGCTTTATTTCTTGTTTCTGTGAGGGCAAAGTGTTGAGCAAGCTTTTCCTTGTGCTCTGTTTCTCTGGGCAGTGGCCTTTGTCCTTGGGGCAGAGGGTCTGTGTCTCGTGTCCCTGTAAGGGGCCAGGACAGCAGCGACCTCTGCTAAACCTGTGTAAGCGTGTGCATCCAAAGGGAGTGGCCGGAGGGGGCTGTCCCAGCAGCCTTGGGCACACAGTTTGGACACCAGAGGCTGGCACCTCCTTGCAGGTGACCCCCATGTCCACAGCAGCACATCACCCTGCAGCTGATCTGAAGCAAAGTCCAGCCAGGGAGCAAACTGCTGTTTTGGGGGAGGCTCCTCCCATGTGCAGGAGGCTGTTTATTGTAGGAAGCACGTGGCTGTCTTTAAACTTCACAAAACAGGAAAACCAAGCAAAAGTAAATGCTTTCTAAGACAAGGCTTTTTGTCTGGCT
Source organism: Pitta sordida (assembly GCA_013390025.1). Classification (NCBI taxonomy): domain Eukaryota; kingdom Metazoa; phylum Chordata; class Aves; order Passeriformes; family Pittidae; genus Pitta; species Pitta sordida. Next base: position 264,534 of record WEKX01019071.1, read on the forward strand.
GGGAAGCGTGGCTGTGGCACTGCTCCAGGGCCTTCCTCTCCTCACCAAACACTTTTGGGTGCTGTTCACCTCTAGGATGCCTCAAGGCAGCAGCAGAGTCCTCTATTTTTGGTTCCCAGCAGAAGCCCTGCATTTTTCAAAGACAAATACTTTTTTTGTCCAAGCTGGCAGATTATATTGTGGACACACAAAGGTAAAGTCAATACTGCTGTATTTGCTTGTCGGTCTTGTGATCACAGAAGGTCAAACCCTGCAACTATCCACAGGCACTCAGGGGAGGTGGTGGCAAAGAAAAGGTATAATTCCTGCATCCCTGCTTTTCAGTTGGACGTGCTCCTCTGTCCTGTTTTTGGATGCTGGATGATGGTTAAAGTCATTCCCACATTGCTGCAAGGTGGGTTGGATTCACAGTAATGACTGTAAAACCCATCCATGGCTGCTCCTCTGCCCATGGCTCTCTGTCCAGCAGAGAAAAACCGTCTGGAAAAGCTGTGCTGAATTAAATTATATTTTTCTGAATGTTTGTAAAGTGTCACAGACTCGGGCTCCTTCTGTGGTGGGGGTGAAGAAACAGGGAGAGCCCAGATCCCCCCAGATGTGCTCCAGGCAGCTTCATGGCATTGGTGAGTAAAGCTCTTGGTATCGCCCTGTTTACTTGGGCTTGAAAGGTTTTTAGGGCCTTTCTTACACTTCTACAGCATCCAGGCATATTTAGGAACAGCATCTGACAGCCAAGCGTGTTTATTTTTGTTCTTTTTCCATCTCCACTGCTGTGGGTGTTGGTCTCTTTTCCCAAGTAGCAAGTGCTAAGATGAGAGAAAACTCATTCCATGACTCTATGAAATGGCCTCGAATTGTGCCAGGGCTCTTTTGATTTGATATCAGGACAAATTCCCTCATGAGGGATTTAAAAGACCTGTAGATGTGGCACTTGGGGACATGGGTTAGTGGTGGCCTTGGCGGTGCTGGGGGACGGTTGGACTCAATGATCTTTTCCAACCCAAGCAGTTCTATGATTCCAGCTCATTTCCTGTGTCTTGTGTCATCATGCTGCCCAGCATGGTGGGATAGAAAAGGGTTCCTTGGGCAGTAGAATCAAGACAAGTCAAGGGATTCCCCATACACTACACCCCTCTCTAAGCATCCCCTCTCTTTCCATAGGACTTGCTTTCAGAGGGGGAAGCACCCACCTCCTATGGCACCAGCTCCACAGGGACTGACGATCCCCTCTCTGCTCCCACAATGATGTTTTGACTGTTGATTAACACACGTATTTGGTAAAAAACTCACAGATGCTTCCTGCTCACTCTTGTCCCTTGCCTTTGTTCCACCCCGCTGCCCCTGGTGAGAAACCCTTCCTGTCGCTCCCTCCCTCTTGCTTCTTGGGGTTGCTTTGTTGTTTTTTTGGTTTTTTTTTTTATCTCCAGCAGCTTTACTTGCCCCTCACCCTTCAAAGGCTGATGTGGGACCTTAAAAATAGAAACGAGCTGTGCAGCTCAAATACTTTGCATTCGCCTGACACTGTTTCCAAATGCCACTGGTCAAGGCTCCAATCCTTGAAGCTGCAAACAGTGCACATGCCAGGCTGCAACCAGAGCAGCAGAATACCTGTAACAGTGGGATTTGCTATGCCCACTCCAGAGGGTTCATGACGGATCGAGACCACACAATCCCCTCCTTTGTGGGATGAATTTAAGAAAAAGCCTGGTCCAGTTTTTGCAGGACCTGAGATCCTACAGGCAGATGGGAAAATCTGGGCTCCCCTCACCCTCACCAACTCTGTCTAGTTTTAGAAAGCAAGTAATGACTCAGAGAAATGCCAGAACACAGCATACCATGCTGGAGGGCAAACCCAGGCAGTAGATCAGCTTCTCGTGAAGCAGAGAAGGATGAGGAGGAAGATGAGGAAGGAAAAGCTGCTGTTGGAAGCACCAGGTCATCATGTCCCTATTTCCACACTTCACATCCCTGTCAGGTCACTGTGACCAGCTGAGTGAGCTGTTTTGGATCCATGTGTCTGATGAGCCAGTGCAGGCAGGAGGCTCCCTGCAGCCATGCCAGCCCCACTGGCTTCTGCGGGTATCCCACTGTAGAACAGCATCCCACACCATCCCTATTGCCCTGTGCCAGTCCCAGCACCCCATGCACACCCTTCTCCTGCTGCTTATTTTTGAGCTCCATCTGGTGGCAGCCAGACCTGAACATTTAATATCTCTAGTGCTATTTGTGCAACCTGGTCTAGTGGACGGTGGTATGGCAGCAGGATTGGAACAAGATAACCTTGAAGGTCCCTTCCAACCCAAACCATCCTATGATTTTAAGCTGCAGCAGCCTCAGTGTGCTGTGCCACATGTCCCTGTCCTTCCCTGGTGTGCCATGAGCTCCTCACCTGCCAGACACAGCTTGGGGTCTTTAGTTTCTTGCAGGAGAGGACCTGGGCTGTGTGTAAGTTTGCTCTCTGCTCAGGTGTTTTATCAGGCTGCAAAATGACTATGCAGGATGAGGGTTTCCTCTTGCAACTATGTCCAAAACCCCAACCTGTTGCTTTTTCCATCTAGAATACTTTTAAACAGGAGCTGCTGCTTTTCCCAGGGCACAGCTGCAGTTCCATGGGCTCAGCAACCGCCTCACCCTTGCTCAGGCTCCCCAGGAAGCATGAATAAAGCAGAATTCATCCTACCCCTAAACCACATTCCTGCCTCCCTTTTCCAGGCCTCTCGTGCACAGAGACTTGGTCAATTAACAGCCAGACCTTGTTCCCGCTGTTCTACACAGCGCGAACACTGCCCAGGCGTGGGGAGTGTTGCATAAACATTATTAACTTCATACATTCCAACACTCCTATTGGCTCGTTCCAGTCACCTGCAAACAGGAAAAATGGGCTAATCAGGAGGAATTCTAAACCTATGCCAGCTCCCTGTAACCCACTGCACGTTGTGCTACTGGCACCAGTGCAATGAGTGTGTTAGTGCTTGAGCAGCCCCACTCGGGCCCCCCTAGGGAGGCTGCCTACACTAGCCTGGAGCCTTGGCATTACTCCCAGTGCTACTTTTCCATGAGTCCTTCCACTGCTGCCAAAGACAGCCCAGCCTCTGTGAATGTGCAAGGGCAGCTTGGGCAACAGTGACTCGACTGGAGCAAATGCTCCCTCAGCTTGGCAGGGACCAGAGGCTCACGGTCCCCCTGTGATGCCATACACTGGGATCAGTGAGGAGCTGGTGGTGGTGGGAGCAGCTCTAGGCTTTGCACCAAGAGTGGGATAAGAGTGAAACAGTGCTTTACCTTTGCTGTGTGCACCTGGGATAAGGAGGCATTAACTATCTGATCCCAGATATAAATTTTTCTTGGAATAACCACAGGATGGTAAGTGGCACAAGGATCCAGAGTGGAGCAGGCCAGAAGGGAACTGCCTGTACAGGGTTCTCAGGGAAATGCAGGGCTGCTGTCAGGAAAAAGGGTGGCAGAGGCACATGAAGTAAGCCAAGTGTGTACTTGGATGAACAGAGTCCTGAGAGACACAAGAATGGTTGTATCTGTGGTTCCAAGAGTGGAACTGGTTGCAAACTATTGCTTCCTAGAACCTATCCTGGGTGGGTTCCTTGACTCCATCCCTGAAAGTGTTGACATCGAGACTGGATGGGGCTTGGAGAAACCTGGTCTAGTGGAAGGTGTCCATGGCAGAGGAGTTGGAACAAGATGAGCCATAAAGGTCCCTCCCATCCCAAACCACTCCATGGTTCTTGGGAGGGAGCAGAGCAGTGTGGTAGGGGTAGAGCATCCAGCAATGCCCTGCAAGGACTTCCATGGATGGATGCACACACATTTATTGATAAATACACCTGACACACTGCAAGAAAAATCAAGCAGAGCCATGACTGAACATGAACTGCAACCCTTCATGCCGGTGTGGGGAGGAACAGGGCCCTCCCACCCTACTGGCTGAATGAAGATGTGAACTCTGGGTGATGCCGCCACGCCCATGAGGCTTCTCCAGACGGCTACACAGCCAAGAGCTGGCAATGAATTCTCCACAACTCGTTGCCTTTTCCCTTTGCCACCTCCCTGCATCCTAACTCTGAGGGACCATGGGCTGTTTCTTGGGGGGATGTGGTTTCCTTGTAGCCCTGTCAAAGGGCAAACCAGAAGAAGGAGCCTCTCGGCAAGAGCTGGCCTGGAGGGTCTTGTGCAGGAAGGATGGTCGGGAGGATCTCTCAGGCGAGGGAGCTGAGCAGCCGTCTGTAGATGAAGCCCAGCTGCTCCCGCAGGGCCAGGAAAGTGGGACGCTCCTCCGTGTTGCCGCTCCAGCACTCCAGCATGATGCTGTAGATCTCGGGAGGGCAGGAGCTGGGTCGGGGAAGGCGGTAGCCCCTGGTGATTTGCCGTACTGTTTCTTGATTTGTCATCCCTGCAAGGAAGAAGGTGCTCCTGAATCTGATGTCCCCAAAGTTTGACCTGAAGGTGCACCTGGAGTGACCAAGATGTCAATTGGTGCTGCTGTGCAATGGTGTCTCTGCCATGAGGATGGTAGAGGAGAGGCTGTGGGAGATCCTCCAGCCCGTACCACCTCCCTGCCCCCCCCAGCTCCTGCACCCACTCTACAACCACTGAATATCCCTCTAAGCTATCCCCTGAGTGGACAATAACTTGCTCATGCTCCAGGAGCTGCTTGCATATCCCTTGTGAGAGGGACAATATGCCAATTCATGACATGTTGGCTTTTGGGGACCATGGGAAAACTGCACAGCATGTGGACAGAGGGCACAGGAGTGGGCTGGCAGGCCTACCTTCATACGGGATCTGTCCGTACGTAAAGACTTCATAGAGCAGGATCCCGTAGGACCACACGTCGGATTTGAGGGAGTAGGTGCGGTAGTTGGCTGCCTCTGGGGCTGTCCACTTCACTGGGATTTTAGTGCTACTGCTGGTGGAATAAATGTCATCCTGAAAAGCAATGGGATGTGAAGGGTGGGATGTTCAACACGGCTTTGGGGGCTTTGCTGGGGCTTCAGGCTGGGAAAGGGGATAACGGAACAGCTGCAACAAGGGGTGGCTTGGTGGCCTGGGGTGATGGGAGGGACCACAGCATCCCACTGACTGACCTTGAGGAGCCGAGCAAGTCCAAAATCGGCGATTTTGCAGGTGAGTTCCTCTCCCACCAGGATGTTTCTGGCTGCCAGATCTCGGTGGACAATGTGCTTCTCTTCCAGGTACCTCATCCCATCCGCCACTTGGCAGGAGATGTTGAGCAGGTGGGAGGTGCCCAGAGACTTCCCTTCAGGACCTGTTAATCCCCAAACCAAGCATTGGGGACCATCTACCAACATCTATTCTGGGTGTTTTGGTTTGGAAGGTGCCAGCAGGGGAACATGTAAACCCTCAAACTGGAGGTCCTGTCTAACTGTGTACTGTGTGGGAAGTTCAGCATAGCCATGTGCTCCTTGGGAACGGGACCAGGACGAGGTCTGAAGAGCACCATGTGCTGCAACAAAGATGCAGATATCCATGGCTTGTTCAAAGCTAAAGGTGACTTTCTACCGTGCAAACCTCCCACCAGGCCTCTCAACCTGTTGTACCTGTGAGCTACAGCTCCCCTGGCACCAAATGCTGCTGAAGCCCCAACCAAAAATGAGGCCAGTGTGGTTGGGAGGGGGTGTACCCTGTAGAAACACAGGTCTCAGTAGAAGTAGTTGTTTCCCTTCAAGCTGATTGCTGGATCAGGAAAAGAAGGGCAAGAAAAATAAATTGGTCTCTGGGTGATGAGTAGCCCATCGCCTCTTATGAGCCCTGCACATGAACAAACCCATGGAGAGGTTTGATCATGTCATTCCTAAAGAAGGCAGAGTTGCCCACACATAGCAGTGGTATTTCTGTGCACTGGTGGGAGCTGGCAGGCCACTCGTGGGTGGAGAAGGAGGGATGAAGGTCCCTACTAATATGCTTGGCCTTCCAGAAACCAATAGGGACCCAGCTCACCAGGACATTGAAAATCATACCAGACCATGTCTTTGGGTTTTGGGCTTACCCAGGACCATCTCCACCAAGTGCCCATGGATTGATCTGTATTACCACTCATCTAAACAGGACCAAAACCAAAAGGTGCTCTCTCAGGGTCACCATTCAGATTCACAGACCCATTCGGGGGCACAGAAAGCATCCACAGAGCAGCAGTTTCTCCAGGAGGCTTCTTCCCGTGGGGCCGGTATGGTACTCACTGTTGAGGTAGCTATGGAGGTTGCCTTTGCGCATGAGCTCAGTGATGATGTACACGGGCTCATCCAGGGAGCAGACAGCATGCAGCTGGATCAGCTTCTCATGCCTCAGGCGCTTCAGGTTCTGAATCTCCTTGGTGAAGTCTTCTGCTTTCATGTCAGCTGGAGGAGAAAGCCAACACATCTACTGTGAGCTACTTTCTCACGTGGATGGTGGGACCACAGCACCTCTGACCTGGATAAAGACTTTTTTTGCTCCTCACAGCCCATCCATGCTTTCAAAGTTTGTGTCTTCACAGCCTCTGTCTCAGACCAAATCAGCCAAGAGATGTTTTCCATGAGGCTTTGGATCCCCTTTTCAGGATCCCAGTCCCACCAGGACTTGATGTATCATAAACCCATTTGGCTTCACATGATGTCACTTAACACAAACCCACTGATCAGAGCCATCTCACAGAGATGCAGCCCAAGCTGCTTCCACAGGAATAGTCCAGTGGCTCCTTGTCAGGTCCTACCACAGTCTGCCTGCTAAAACAGTCGCATTGACCAAGAGGGCAAGGAAACAAAATAGGGTGAATGATTGGCACTAAATAAGAGACCCAGTTGGGCACTGTTAACATCTGCTTTTCCACATACCTTTTATAATCTTGATGGCCACTGGCACTGTGTTCCTCCACAACCCTTCCCACACCTCTCCGAAGTAGCCCTCGCCCAGCTTCCTCCGTAGGGTGAACTCCCAGCGTGGGCGCTCCCAGCCGTCCCTCTCGGGTGGGGTCTGCCAAGTGGACATGGAATGCCACGCTTGGACCAGCCAGGCAGGCAGGACCTGCTGGTGGAGCCTGCACCAGCTTTGGGTGCCCACAGAGGAATGAGCAGGACATGATGCTCCACCACCTCTGTGCACAGGGGCTGCAGCTTTTCTGCCTTCTAAATGAATCACACACACACACACACAGAATATTCTGAGTTGGAAGGGACCCACAAGGATCATCGAGTCCAACTCAACACTGTCTCCCTGGCGGGAATCAAACCCGGGTCTCCCACACGCCAGGTGGGGACACTTACCACTGTACTAAAGTGGAAATGTTCACAAAGCATCCTCTATGATCCCTGCTGGAAGCCCAGGTGTGCAAGGGGGAGATTTTGGAGACTACATGAAAAATCAGGAGTTCAAGTGATCATTCACTCCTCATTACACTTCAAATTCTCCATTTCCAAAAATAAATAAAAATAATTAAATAGATATTATTGCATACTATGGCTGATTTAGACTTCAGCTCACTGAGCATTCTTTCATAGCACACCTTTCAATTTCACACTTGGATTATGCACGTTTAATTGCTATTTCTAAGTCATAATCAGTGGATGGAATTCTAATCAGGGAATGAGTTGGCAATTTAGTATTAATACTGTAATTAGATTTATAAGTGCCACACTAATTGGTATGAAAACTATATAAAAGCAATGTGTATGTCTTGTATTCGTGGGAAAAAAATATGGAAGCACAAGTATTTCCAGAACTAGTATTGAAGACATTTAAAACAACTTAGTTTCTAGTCTCCGAGATGGAGAAATGATTTCAGAAAATTCTGTGCATTTTGGCCGGTCAAAAATCCACATAAATACCATGCCTGGCCTTAACATGGCTGATAAAAGGTGATGCTGGCAGCTATAGTAATGGTGGGTTTTAAACTTCATTTAATAAAGATTAAATCCCAAATGGATAGGTTAGTCATTTCTATTTTCCCTAGTTTCCCTTTCCTTTTTTCCATCCTGGGCACCTCTGGGCCATGGGCCAAGCTGCACTGTTGGCGTACGCACCGCGGGGCTGCAGGGCTGCAGCAAGGGGCTCTGGATGACCTTCCAGTGCTCCGTGTAGAAGGCGAGGAGCTCCTCCATGCTGGGGAAGGGGTGTCCCTTCTGGATGTAGAGGCTCCCCCTGGGGCTCTTGCAGATTCGGAAGTGGCTGACCTTGGCATGGTTGCGCACTGCAAGGGAAGTCCAGGTTGAGAAAAGCTCAACTCATGCAGCCAACAGCTTCTTCCCACTTCCCTGTTGACTTCATCACCTCTCCTTTCCAGTTTTTTAATTATCCTAAAGCAACACAACTCACCCCTGCAGTGTTATATTGCACTCCCCACATCCTTTCTGCTCCCACCTCCTGACTCAGAGGGCTCCTGGCCAGGGGTGAGCCAGGCTGCTTTGGTCCACAGAGGTGATGCTTTACTACAAGGAATAACTCCCCATGGAAATGGGCTGCCCAGAGAACAGCAGAGCTGCTCAAGGTAGATAAACCAGTGGCAGCTGGGACTCCCACAGCCCAGGGATGAACAGCGTGAATTTCTTAGGATTGTTTTTATGTGGATAGGATCAGGTCACAACAGCACTGCCTAGTCCAAACTCCCCTGAATTCAGATTTCAGCATGTGGGAGCAACCCAAACCCTGGTAATCTGGAGTGGCAGCATATTTTTAAACAGGCCTCAGATGACAAAAGCTGCTGGAATGAAATCCTGGAGGTTAGTGCCACAAAACCATCATTAAGCTGAGGTGAAATGTTTATGGTTTTCATACCCTGGACGGGAACCAGGCACTTTCCTTTCCTGCAGTAATTCGGCATTTGGTACCTGCTCTGTTACCTTTCCCCTCATCCTCAAAAAGCAACTGATTCACTTCAACAAGTTGCTGAAAAGTGCTTCAAACTTATTCCCCTGTTTTTCACTCAGTGCTTACCAAGCCAGAAGCTGCCCTAAGGAACTGGCTCCTTTCCCTGTGCTAATTTTCGCTGGGTAATTGCCACAAAGTTACCTGAGAGAGAGTATTCGCCCTTGCTGCTCTCACTGTCCCGGACGAGGAAGGAGCCGTGCTGGTTGGGGGGCGAGAGGAGGAGCTGCTCTGCCTCATTTCGGCTGATCTTGCTGAAGTACCACCTGGGGAGCAGAGCGGAGGGGTCAGTGCAGCACAGGGAGATGGTGCACAGATGGGGCTCCATCCCTTTTCACACAGAATCACACAGAATATTCTGAGTTGGAAGGGACCCACAAGGATCATCGAGTCCAACTCTTAACACTGTCTCCCTGGCGGGAATCGAACCCAGGTCTCCCACACGCCAGGTGGGGACACTTACCACTGTACTAAAGTGGATTTCTTTTGGGGCGTTCTGCACCTTCTGGGCCAGGGAGAGGAGGCAGCTCTTGGGATCCCACTGTTTGCTCGTCCCTGCAGCCACCAAGCAAGCAGCATGGCAGTCACTCTATGTCTCAGAACCTCTAACTGTGGTTGCCTGAGCTGGGGCTGTTTGACTGTGTGGGTTTTACAGGCACTTGCTGCATTTTATTGCAGCTCGTAGACGGAAAACCATTTCACAGAATCAGAGACTCACAGAATGGTTTGCCTTGGAAAGGACCTTAAAACTCATCTCATTCCATCCCCTCTGCCATGAGCCAGGGACACTTTCCACTAGACCAGGTTGCTTAAAGCCCCATCACACCTGGCCTTGAACCCTTCCAGGGATGGGGCTTTTGCTCCATCAGTGTCTGGTACCATTGTATCAAAGCTGTTTAGGTCTCAGCTCCATCCCAAAACCTGAAGGTTGACACTTGTGGCTCAGTGCCACACCTGGGCCACCAGCCTCTGGTGATGAAAGCACCAACCACCTCGTGCTGTATGGAAGATGCTCTGGTGGGGTTGTACTCTTGTCCTGCCATGAGAGCAACAGTTGCAGGCACAGGATCACTTTGCACTTCTTGACCTGCAGCTGATGGACAGAACTGGCTCTGAGCCCATGAACAAATGGCATCAATGAAAACATGTAGGGGAATTGCCCTTCGCTGCTCCAGTCGTGGCAATGCTGACTGGGGACCTCACACACTAAGCCAAGGAGGAAGAGCCAGGTAAACATCTCTCCTGTGTCATACCACTGAGATTCATCACTGAATCTCCAGCAAGGAAAGGCTGGGTCCCGATGCAGTGCGGTGCACGGCAATGTGGGGAAGAGGCAGCTCCATCCAGCCTAAGGCAACCAGGACGTGAGAAACTGAAGCTTTCGTCATTAGCTGGAATCGCCAGCGTCTGAGAAGCCGCGCAGGAAATTATATGTGATGGGGTTAGAGAAGCTGAACAAATTACCACCCAGCTCCGACCTGCGGCTCCGCAGAGTCTGTGCGCTCTCAGCTCACTCCGGCTGCTAAACCCGGCATGTTATTGCCATCCGCCCCCCCCCACGCCTCAGCATCCTCCTCACCCCCCAAGATGGGGCTGGGCAGCAGCTGCTCACAGCTGGTGCGAACAAACACACGCATGTGCATATAAATACACACACACACTCCCCTGTCGCCTGTCCGATGTCCCATGCCGTGGCGAGCCGACCCCACAGTTCCCGCCGGTGCGATCCTAGCAGTTAACCAGACCTGGATTTGACTTTCTGCAAAGCACACACGGGAAGGGTCTCTCCCATCCCACCAGCTATCATCACTGCCCCTGCACACAGGCGCCCCTTTGCAGGTTCCCCCCGCTCCCCTCCTCTCCTTCAGCCCCGCTCACACATCACAGGGAGAGCGCAGGGGGTCTCACGGTGGGTGATACACCCACCCCAGCCCTGCCCTTCCCGGCACTCGGCGTGACTCAGGGTTAGGCACAGAGGGAACAGCAGTGTCTCGGGGCGCTTTGCCCGACGTGTCGGGACCGAGCTGTCTTATGTAAGGATAAACCTGGGCTTTCCCCAGCTGACAGAGGGCTGAGACATCAACCCGAGCTGGGAGAGGCACCAAGGGGAGAGAGGGGGGAACCCCCAGCCCAGATGAGCAGGAGCCGGATGGCAACATTACCGTTACAACCTGGCCCTACAGAGCTCTGGCTTCCTGGGAGGTACCATGGCAAAGTGCTTCTTTCCATGCTGCCGAGCCCTTTGGAGCTGCCAGGGCACAGATACAAATTTCCCCAGCCCTCCCTCTCTCCCTGCTGCGTCTTCTTTAATGCAGGACAAGAGGGAGAGCAGCTGGAGCAAGCAGGAACCTGTTCATTTGGCACCATAGCTGCAGCCTGTGCCCACCGTCACACCGGATCCCATCCCAGAGCCACCCCATCCCGTGTGAGGCCGGGAAGGGCCACCAGCATCTCTACCCCTTGGCACATCTCCCCATCTCGCTTGCTGTGCCGAATACCTCCATCCCACCGCCAGCAGCTGCAGGAGCTGCACGGCAGGGATGCCCAGGGCAGCGCACATCCCCGCTCAGTGGCATCACCGCTGATGGCAAAAGCCGGGGATGAGGAGCTTGTGCTCCCCGCCGCTGCGCGGATGAGCGCTGCTTTTCCCTGTGCTGGGACGTGCTACCCTAGTCCAGCCTCCATCACCCTGCGGACCCAGCGCTTCGGATACTTACGGGCGGTGAGCGGAGGTGCCCTGGCTGAGGTTGGCCACATAGGCAGCGGGGACGTAGCCCATGGCCGGCTCCCCCAGGAGCCTCCGGGCTAAGACATATTCCCCCTCTTCTCTGAGGACGCGCAGTTTGTCCCCTGCGCTTACACTTAGTTCCTCGGAGCTCCGGGCTGTGAAAGCGTATAAAGCGATACAGAGAGAGGACTTTGGGATGAACGAAATGGAGTTCGGCTCCGAGTGCAGCGAAACGGAATCGGAACCAAGATACCCCAGCGAGCAGCTCTCCGTCACGGCACGCGGACGTAGTTTGTTCCAGAAGGATGTCAGGAAGCTCAGACGCTTCCTGACGAACTGCTCCATCCCCGGCGATGCGGCGGATGCGGTGGGCTATGCCAGGGGAAGCGGCGATGCCAGGCTCATGCCGCCGGCCGGGCACCTCATCCCGCCGCGCCGCCTTCCTCGCACGCGTCTGGGCTCTCGCCCGCCCTTCCCGGAGAACTTCCTATTTCTGAAAGTGAAACTGGTTGATCTGGTGAGACGGGTCTGCAGGCGGGATGAGTCTGCGGGCGGGAGTCCCACGCTCAGACCCATGGGCACATCTGGGAGACGCGCGCAGCTGGAGCAGGGCTCGGCGCTCTCGAAGAAGGAGAGCGGCTGTTGTTTTGTCTAATCATTATTTTAAAGTGGGCTCTTTGCTTGTTACCAGAGCACCATAAACACAGCTCTCTGTTCTTCTAGCAGCTCTTGTCACAAGTGGCTGACTCCAGCTAATAGTCTTCATCTCACTTGTGGGGGAGGATTTTTTTTTTTCCATAGGACAATAATTGCGTCCACGAACGTGTGAGTGTTAAAACAGAATCAGGGAAATAAACTTAGAAGAGATCTGAAGTGTTTGGATATTTCCTGGGTGGATATTGTGGGAGTTTTAATATAAGACGCTTTCTTCTTTCAGGCTATAATGACCTCCCAGCAGTGACCCTGCCAAAGCACTTGTCTCTTCCCACTAATTCCCCATTGTAGAGGTTCTTTAGAGACTGGCCTTCCCAGATCCACCAAGATCTGGCACTTGCTTAGCCTCCATCACAGATGGGTCCCATTCAGTATCAGGAGATCCTTGCGTAACGCAGGGTCTGGATCAGCCCAAGGCACCTGCGTGGCATCCGGAGCTCAGTCCAGGCATGCAGCTCCCAGCTCTCACTGTGTCAGCTCACCCACATTCCCCTAAACCTGGTCACGTTCGGACACGGTCCAACCCCCCTGCCAAATCTCAGCAACTACAGCCATCAGCTAAAGGGCGGAGATTCACCCCTTACACCTTCTATTTTCACTTTAAGCCACCAAAAGATCAGTGCTCTGGTGAGAAATCCCAACTGGAATCCCCTAGCCCTTGCCTGAACTTTATCATTTAACTGTTCCATCTAATTAGAGGGAGTTTTGTGCCTGGCAACTCCACTCTTGCCCTTGAGACCATTATTGTGATCTATTCTGCTTGCAGTTGGTATGTGTTGTTCATTTTGTATGTTTACGTGGGATTTGAAAGAGACTGCTTAAAAAGAAACATGGAAACTTAATTGTAGGGGCCTGGGCTGCAGACTGCAACTGTGTGGGTTTTGAGGAACAAGCTGGAGCTACCCCTGGGTCAACAGCTCTAGACCTGCTGTGTCCTGCATCCTGCATGTCCCATGATGCCCAAACAACCTACAAAAGTGCTTCAGTGTCTGAGTTTTGGGATCAGCTCTTTCCTCATCCCCCCTCCCAGGCAGAGATGCCCAGGGCAGAGGGCAGGAGTACACAGCACTCTAGCATGCCCTGCACATTGCTGCACTGATGGGAACTGGGAAATAAGGCTCAGTTACCAGCCTCACCCTCAGTTCCACAGAGGTGTTCTGTTTCTGTGCATTTTTCCCACTTTGGCAGGAGGAAGGGAGCTGAGAATGGAGCACAGAAGGAATTGCAACCCAGAGGAAAAGGATATCCCTTCTGCTGTCCTGTGCTTGTGACAAGTCTGCTCCTCCTGTCACGCTCCATCAGGAGCAAAATGGGCTGCTTGGTTGAGATACCTGATTAGATCCAGCACAAAATGTCTATGCCTGACTGTCTAGAAAGAGGACTTGGTAAACTTCTCATGTGCAGAAGGAGACTGCAGATTGATTTACCTTCATCGACCTTTGCCAGTTTAGATTCTCTAGTGGTACAAGCAGTAGACAAATGCAGCTGATTTATAACACGCAAGGCTTTTTGGATCTTGATTTGCACCTAAATGAAAGAGCACTTCAAAATGACAAACATCCCTGAGGACTAAATACTGCCTCTGAGCTGAACCTATCAGACATGCATAACACAGACTCATCCCTGTAAACCTCTGCACAGCACACACATGCACAGCTCAGTCCCACACCAGGAAAGAGAAGAGAAGTCACAATTTTTTCTCTTATCTTTTTATTTTCCTGTTGGGTTCCAGGAGCAACCCTGCTGCTTTGAATCCCCTTTGGTACTATAAAACACCTACAAATAAAATTAGAAAAAACAATTCAGAGGAAGAAGCGTGTTCATAGAAGTTTCTGGTTGTTGTGCTGTGGGGAGAAAGGTGGGAGGGCGCAGGAAAAGTGAGAAGGATAAGGAAGGCACAGATATCTGATGGATCAAGTATTTTCTCTTCAGTCCCTGTGACCATCTTACAAGGATGTATTAAAAACCAATCTGTCCACAGATTTGGGGTTGCGGTGGATACACAGGGACTTTAGTTCTAGCACCACTAAAAAGCACCTTCAAAGAGCAACAAAACCAGAAGACCTGTGTCATAGATCTGGTTGCACAGTCCTGGTTTGGTTGCAGAGCACCTGGAAGCCATAAACACAAACAGCACTTTGCATTCACCCATGTGTCAAACACCACAGCGTGTCCTCCCAGCCTAATCGACAGAAACCAGCAGCTCCCCTCCACTAATGAGAGTGCCCATTACATCTAATTAGCTGAGGTTCTGTTCCAGGTCCTGTTACGTTCACTCTGGAAATACATCTTCAGCAAAGAGCCTTTCAAGGGGATGGGGGGAAAAGGGAGAGAACCATAATTCCAATTAAACCCCTAAAAGGGCAGAAAGTTGGGGAATGCAGGTGATGCTGAGGAAAATTATTTTGACACAAGGCATGTAACAGTAGGTCACTCGTGGGGTCGTGTAACTGAGGATGCACCAACAAGAGGCAAAGCACAGCGGGTGATGGTGGGTGGCCACGTCTGCTGTGCCTGGCACCCCACCCTGAATCTCACAACTCTCTAGGAGACCTCTCTGGGCCTTGGGTCACCTTCTTGCTGCTGGCAGGGACCACAAGCCCAGCCCAAAACTGGCCCTGAGGTTCCTCTTGGTCTCTATGATGGCATCAGAAGATGGCTGGGGATTTTTTGGGCTTCCTGTTTATCTTCTTTTTCCTGATTTTGAAAGATTTTTCCTGACTCCACAGTGCATTTGAGAAAGGTTTTGCCTCTTAATGAATTGACTCAGTTGGGTGCCCATGGGGTGTTTCGGACAAGGGCGTGTGGGGAGAGGAGCAGAACAGAAAGGTGGCACTAAAGCAGCTTCAGTTAATCTCCATTTCCTGGAGGTTGTGGAAGAAAGAGGCACCTTGGCAGACTCTGGGCTGTCAACATCAAGGGCAGAGCCCATCCCTGCAAGGCTGAAAAAGGCAGGAAGGATCCAGGGCCTGAGGGCCTCGTAGACAGTCAGTGCAGAGGGTTCAACACAGGCTAAAGTAGAGTAGTCCTGGGATAGGGAGCGGTACAGGAGGTGTGAGAGGAGGCAGAGCATTGTGAGGTCTCGTGGTGGTTTTCTGAGCCCTGTAGAAGTGAGTTGGAGTGGCTGGTGGAGAGCAGGAGTGCAGGTCACAGGGCACCTGAAATGGCACAAGAAAGGAGAAAAGCTCAATGGGAGGCAGCGGGAGGCAGAGTGAGCTGTTGGTACAGTGCCTGGCAGATCTGGGACATGTATGACTGCAGCACAAAAATCATTTAAACCCATAGTAATACTTTCCAGGAACCCTTCAAACCCTAGAGCGCTCTTCAGGGATTTTAAATGATGGCAAAGAAAAGTGAACTTGTGGCACACGGCAGTCCATGTGACATTTCTAAAGCAGAGTCATTGTTTGACTGGAAAATCTTTAAGGACCAACAGACCAATTCATGCTGGAAAACAGTTTGCCCAACCTCCAGGTGTCCCCCTTTGCTTTCTGCTGAGATTATCAGCACAGATCAGCCTTTGCTTGCCCCATCCTGTAATCTAACCTTCAGACGATGCTCCTTCTAGTACAAACTGCACTTCTGCGTAACTCCTCTCCCTAGAGTAATCATTTGCAACACATAAAAACCATTAACCTCCTTCTCCAGACTGGCAGGTGCCAGCGAGCTCTTCACCCTCTCTCTCAAGGCTGCAGGGACCTCGATGGAAAGTGGGATAAGGGAGCTCAGGCTGTGCTCTCCATGCCCCTGAACACCTGGACCAGAGGTCTGGCAGCTCTCTGCCAGGAGTCTGTCACTGCTGAGCAGCAGCCAGAGTCCCCAGGCTGACAAGTGCTGACAGGGACTTTCCACATGCGCCTCACAGCTGTGCTGCCCTGGCTGAGCTGAGCAAACAGGGCACTGGTGCCTCCAGAAGTAAAGTGCACAGTGACTCAGATGGTGAGGGGGAAATCTCTGCCAATATGTAAGCAAATGATGGATTGCTCCATCTGCCCAGATGTCCTTGTTACTCTGAGGAAGAACCAGTCCATCTACTCCATCACCAAGGATGTGATGAGTGATATCTCTCCCCACAAAGGTCCTTTGGAGGCTGTTGGATTTGGGGTATGATATTAAGTGTTGTTAGAAGAAACCTAGCCAGAGTCTCAGGAGAATAGGCCCAAGAGACCTCACCCACTCCACCTGGTCCATCCTATACTTATGTCTTTCCCCATCTCACCCGAACCAGTTCTTAAAAGACCTCCAGGAATGGATACGCCACCACGTCCCCAGACAACCCATTCCGGTGAGTCACTAATCATTACCAGCAGAAATGACTGTCTAACCTGCTGCATTTAAGCCTATTACTTCATGTCCCATTCATCAGCACATTGCTCCATTCCATTCTCCAACATTCTCTTCTGTGTGTGACCACTGCTGAGGTGTCCCACTGCACGCTCAGCAGCTCCACATTGACCCCAGCTCAGAACAGACACACTGACCTTATACAAAGAGGCAATGCGGTCATCTTGTTCTCCATTTGTCTCCAGTCTTCTTGCCCTGTCCATGTGTGCTGGTCTTCCTGTGGTGCCACCTCAGTTGGCTCTCTAGTGCATTCACCTGGCCATGAGAAAGCAGCAGCTCTAAGAAGAGTCTGCACCATTGCACAAATAATCTTTAACTTGTCCCAAATACGAAGAGTCTGCACCATTGCACAAATAATCTTTAACTTGTCCCAAATACGAAGAGTCTGCACCATTGCAGATAATCTGTAACTTGTCCCAGATACAAGGAGCCTGCACCATTGTACAAATAACCTTTAACCTATCCCACATGCAAGGGGTGTGCACTGTTGCACATGTGAGCTTCAACCTGTTCCAAATACAAAAAGAAAATGCTGGCTCAAGTCTTCTTCACTGATGTTCCATTTGCATTTTACCCTACGGTTGAAGAGGTCTGAGCTCACACAGCTCAGCTTCATCTCTTCTCTCGCTACTCTACCTCTTCTGTACCTGCCTCTAGTCCCCTCTGATCAGTCGTTTGCTTTTGGCTCTGAAGAACACACAAAGTTGCAGGGGCTGCCTGTAGCAAATAACTAAATCTTGCTCCTCGAAGACAAACATTGGGGCACCAAGTTTTACCTGTTTCCGCAGGGAAGCAACTGTCTTCTCCAGTGTAGCCACTAGGGACTCGAGATTCTCTCGGGAAGAAGGGCTTGGGGAAGGCACCTCGTTTCTGGGGTCAGGGATAAAAAGTGAAAGGGGTTATGCAAACGGCAGCTTCCTGGGTGGGAGAATCATTCTGCCTTCTCCAACAACAGCCTCCAAAGGAGCTTTAAATAGCAGGGCCTGACTGCCAGATACACCTACCAAGAGACGCCAACCATTCACTTAGCCCAGGTGGGCTCTGTACCAAAGTGGTGGAAGACTGGCTGAGCTCAACATCTATCTGCTGAAACACCCCTGTTCTCCAGACCTCTGCAGAATGCAGATTTCAGAGGGCCTGAATGGACCGAGTTATTAAAAATTGCCCCTATGCTTCATAAAATAGAAGTTAAAGTGGTGATACTACACCTGGGGAAGGCAGGCTTATGCTTGGCAGGGTTTTCCTCTGGGTAGCTGAAGCCAGGAGACCTCTTCCTTCGGAACCGCTGAGAGAGAGCCCTGAATTGCCCACGAGTCTGGCAGTCTTGGGAAGGAAGAGAAAGTCTGCAGTGAGCAATTGTGTTTAAAGCAGAACCATGTGGATTGCAGCAGCACATGGCAGCGCTGCCCTCGCTCACCATCCACCCTGGACATGTCTTATGCTGGAGGGAAGGAGGCAACAAAGGTGTGTAACAGGGCATCATGCAGGGATTCTCAAGTCTCAGATGGATATCTGCACCCAGAAATGCAGCACAAAGGGACTGTGGCAGGATCTGTGATTTAAGGGAGGAGTTTTAGACTCAAAAAAAATCTGTGAAGTGGCATGAGGTGAGGATCATCACGTCTACGTCCTATTTCAGTCTCTCCCCCAGCCAGAGACAGATGCTCTCAGCTAGGTGAGCCTTCATCCAGATTCAGTGAAGCTAACAGTCTTCCTAGAGATCTGGCCAATGCCACAAGGGTCTAAGAGGAATTTGGACAATGCCCTTAATAATTTGCTTTAACTTCTGATCAGCCCTGAATTGGTCAGGTGGTTGGACTGAATAATTATTGTAGATCCTTTACAACTGAAATATTCTACTCTATTCTATTACATTCCTATTCTATTCTATTCACACCCATTTGTTGACACAAGGTTCTTATGGTGCAGCGTGAAATCAGCTACAATTTCCCACAAGCTGATGGCGTGTGACAAATGCCACCCGGAGCAATCTCCGTGTCAGTCAATGCTAGAGCAGCCTGCTCCTTACCCTCACAACAGTCCTGCCACAAGCGGAGGTCCACGGCAGGAATCTCTTCACAGCTGACCATGCCCTGCAGGTACGATGCCACCCTGAAGACATCTCTCTGCAGGTGCTGGATGTTGTCACTGTTGTCACAGATGACTCGAGCCAGGGATGTCTGTCTGATCTGAGTCAGCTGCGCCGGCGTGAAGACTCCGGGATTCTCATACCAAAATCTGCAGTGGATTGTAATCACAGCATGACTCAGGAGCAGGAGAAGAGTGAGGGAGTGAGTGAGTGCTGATATCTGTGAAGCAGCACCCACCCATCTCAAAAGGAGTTTCTACACTGGCATCAGGTGGCTGCAAACACAGACTGCCCTTTTCGGAACCTTCTGTGCTCCTGCCCTAAGTACTCCTGCCCTTTGCCTTCACCAAGGCAAAGATGTCTCTTGTTACACAAGCAGCAAACAGGAATTAGACAGAAGCTCCCGTAGACATTTTCTAGCATTTTCATGAGATATTGGACATATCCCCAGCATTACCCAGTGTTCTGCAATAAAATGAGAATCATTAAATCAGTAAAGAACACCTTGACAGTAAGTGTGGCAAGTCCTTTTGCAAATGCACTGGGCAGAGAACACTGTTCCTTATATCATATAATATCAAAAACAAGTCATAAAACCTTACAGATTCTGCTTCTCCCTGTAAGGAGAAAAAAACCCAGAACAAAATACTAAAAACTTTGGTATGACTCTCATGGTAATACCTGTCTCCATCCCTCAGCCTTCTGAATTGTGTTGTTAACAGGCACATCAGTGTTGGTCCAACTCTGGTCCCAGGGACAAGATCCTCCACCATCAATGCTGGAAACAGGTCAATGTTTTTGGCAGTTCCGTACAAACTGCAGGATAACAGAGATTTAAAAAAAAAAAGTTAAAAGTCTACCAAAGAGTGGAGATAATATAAATCTGGTACCAAGATAGGAATTTTTATGCCAGGAACTCATCTGGACAATATTTATAATGGTTTTATCTAGAAGACAATGGGATAAAGGCCTGCCTTGGAAAGTGGCAGCCAGGGCAGATAGGACGCGGTTTAGTCTGACTGGAAAATAGCTTCAAGGCTCAATTTGCACCCAAACTACACCACAGCAGTGCCTAACAACATTCCACCCAGAACCAGACTGATCACTTGGAGAGACCTCGTTTGTCTTACACCATTGTTAGACCACAGCTATTACCCTATCTTAACATCTGTGGGTGGCAACATCTGAGAAGGTTATTCCATCAGTGTCCTGGGAGGAGCAAAAACTTGTCACTGGCGGATCTCCAGTGATGTTGATGCTTCCACATCCAGGCTACAGTACCTCCTGAGTTTTTCTCTGATCTCCAAGTTCTTTATCTCATTTCGGAGGTCCTCAAACTCCTGTGCAGACGAGAGGTTGCAGAAGACCCTGAAGTCATTGTAGGGTGGGATGCCATGGTCTCGCCCTCTCTGGATGTTGATAGCAGCCAAGTCCAGTGAAACAGAATGTGCCATGGAGAAGAGTTTCTCCGTCAGCTCCATGTTGAGGAGTTCAGAGGGCACCCGCATTTTCCCAGGAACCCCAAAGAGCCCACGGAGGAGAGGGTCGATCCCGCCCTCCTGAGTGATCCTGAAAGGGGAGAAGAAGGCCTTGTGCAGGGGGATGTGGCCTTGTCGGATGGGCTGGAAGGTTTCGTTCAGCCGGTACAGGATGGGGTTGATCAAGGTGTGCCCGAAGCGGAAGGCAGCAGTGGCAAAGGCATTGAGAATCCCTGCATTGACATTGGGGTTGTAGCCTTTGTACTCACCCAACATCTTCATCCCAGCCTCCCCAAGGACCTTGGGCAGCCACTGGGCATAGGTGATATGCTGCATCTGGGCACCCACAATCTTCCGTGCCTCATGGTACAGGAGGTCTCCGTCCCAGTGGGGATTGAGGCTGGCCAGCTCCATGGCAATGCGGTTGTGCTCCCTGAACCAAAGTGTGTGCATGGCCGTGAGGCCCAGCTGCTCGTTGGCACGGTGGTCTCCTGCCAGAAAGCATGGCACAGGGCTCTCGTTCTCATCTCTCATGCACTCAGTGGGTGGCCCCACAGCAAAGGGAAGGAGATGCTTCCCTGAGCTGGGCACAACTTGCCCTCGCTTCAGCAGCCCACTTTGGCTGCTCAGATCCCGCAGCTCCTGTGATTCCTGCTCTGTGCTGCCGTAAACATTGGAGGCATCGATGTAAGACGTCAAGTGGTTGATCTGCTCTCTGGCATAAACAGAGTTCATCAGCAGGGAGGTCATCCCACTGCCACACACCGGGCTGGAGCGGACGAAGAACATGCAGCGCCCGTTCCTCACGCGGGGGTCGTTTGCAGGGACCATGACAGAGAAGCAGGGAGGGTCATTGCTGCACACCTCGCTGCAAGGTGCTCCATCCGAGAAGCGGGACATGCTGATGGCTGCCACTGTCTGGTCCATGTCATGGTCCAGAAACTGGCCCCACTGCATGAGCATGTGTGTGAACTGGTCATCGGGGGTGATGGTCTCGGTCCCGATCATGGCAGTGGAGACAAGGCGAGGTAGAGGAAGGGGCAGATCCCTGGCATCGTCTGCCATGGAAAACCCTCGGGGGAGGTTAAATCCATTCTGGTAGGCGGGTTTGAGAAGTCTCTGGAAGGCTGTGAGAGATGCACCCCACATCGGATGCTGGAGGTTGTTGCAAGAGCCGTCGTGGGTCCTGTACTTCTTGTGGAAGCAGATATCGGAGCAGTTCGGGGTGCGGCGGTGGGCAGAACAGCCTGACAGGTTTGCAATCATGTTCAGGTAGTGTGGGGACACCAGGTCATTGTAGCGATAACCTGAAAAGGGAAAGGCAAAGCACCAGGTCAGCCACCACCTGTAGTCGCCTGGTTCCCACCACCCCATGTAAGGGTTCTGTGTGAAATCACTGCTGAGACTGTCAGGGTGGACACAGGGAGGTCAGACCCCTTAGCATGGTGTTGCAATGTAATTTATGCAAAGCAAAGGAAGCACAGAGCCACATCAGGCCCAAAAGGAAAAGAAGGGGAAAAGAGTTTAGTGTTAACTGCACAGAGCTGAAAACCAGAAATGTTGTGACTAGCAGAGCAAACTGTGGGGGTGGTCTCGGTCTCCATTCTAGGTTTATTTTATGGCTCTCTGGGTTATTACTGCCACCATGAGCTCCATCGCCCTTCCAAACTCTACGTGACAAGCAGCAGGAAGCTGTGGGTGACTGCCAGGGCACTGTGCTATGTGAAAGCACTGAATAATGCTGCACTGTCAGGATGCTGACAGGGCATGAGGAGGAGAGGCTGGCAGTCCAACCAGCCCAGACCAGACTTGCTGCCTGGAGAGAGACTCCCTGCACCTTGGACTACATCCAGGCAGGAAAAAATATTTACAGGCCCCAAACATCGATGCCTGCTACATGATGAGTCACACATATAGGCAGAAACACAGTGTATGGAAATGTCTGTGGTATATCAAGGAAGTGAGTCCAGTTGCTGGGTGCTTAGACTTCACTATTTTTGGTGTTACGTTGCTTTTTTTTTGCTATCATGATCAATAAGAGGAACCTGAGTTGCTGTAACTTACTGGAGTTTGTAGCTAAGAGGTCAACGTAGTAGAGAGACAGAGGAGTGACATCCGCCTTCCTCTCAACAGCACCCAAATACCCCAGAATTCACAGTATTTTTCTTGTTGCCACTTGGAGGGCAGAAGACATCTTGGACCATGCTGCTGAGGGTCTGAACTTTAGAACCACACACTCTTTTATGGGTCAAATGGATAAATATGTTTTAAAGATTGGGGCTTTCATAACCAGCCAAGAAACCTTCACCAAAATGGGAAACTGCAACAGTTTCCTGATTATCGAGTTGCTACGGTGAACACAAGACCAGCCTTCCAGCTTTTAGGAAAACCTTGAGATGTAGAAAGAATTGCAACCCAGACAATAAATCTTTTGATATACCCAAGAATATATGTGTGTTTCTGTTGCAATGTTGCACTTCTTAAACTTCCTGCATGTCTACACATCTCCATTGTTTTCATTTCATCCTACACACAAAGTTACTAAGGGAAATGAAATGTCTCCTACCTGTGACGTTCATATCCACAATGAGCCCTTGCTGCACATGCTCCTGAATCAGCTGCAAGGTCCTTTCAAAGATCTCCCCTGCCCTGGCTGTCTCGATGGTGTAGGGATCCCGGGGGTAGCGGAACAGAGCCAAGAGGTCATTTGGCGTCTTGGGACGTCTGTTTCCAGGAATTAAAAGTGAAGCAGGAACATTAAAAACGATGGACTCTGCCCAAAGCAATGAGACTCTACAGCCAACAAGAGTTAGGCCCTAAGCCTGGGCTGGTGCTTGGCCCCCAAACTAGTCCATAAGACCCATGTGCCTTGCCTGCACATTGCAGATGATTAAAGAAAGTATATTCTTACCCAGGAAAATGTAAGTATTTAATTCCCTCAGCATTTCTGGCTTTTTTCTGTGATAGTAATTTACTTTTCAACAGCTGAAACTCAGAGGGTTTGGGGCTTAATACAAATTATCCATCTTTTAAAGAAAAACGTACAGTGGGGTGGAAGAGGAGGGAATCACCATTCACTCAACAGTTCATTTTGTATTGAGAAATGGTTGGAATTGTTGTATTATTACATTTCTGTTCACCCTACACAAAGTCAGTTGCATTTACAAAATGACTGCGCTGATTATTTTCTTTTCTATTCACTATCTCCAGAACCAGCTCCAGGTGGCAAAATTCACGTGGCAGATAGAAGTGACATAAGAGGTGACACTCCCATATCTCATTTCTCCAAAATGCCTGTTGTGAAGCTCTATCACATCCTTACACCTACGTGGGACAGCTTCAACCTCCAACAATTGAAACAATACCGTAGCCTTCATCTGCAGGCTGTCAATGATAAAATGAGACTTGAGAAAGCTTCATTTGTTGGGTTTTTTTTATCACTTTTCTGCTTCAAATCTCATGCTTCACACACTTACTTGCTGAAGAGCTCTGTGCGTGTGGAGTTGATGGCATGGTCCACGCTGCTGATGGCCTCCCGTAGTGACGTGGCTACAAACGTGTCGCCGCTCCGACCGACATTTGTGGCTTTCCACAGCAGAAAGAAAGAACAAAATATCCTAAATCTACTTTGATATTAATTGGTGTTGCATGCTTAAGAAAATCTACCGGTATAAGACCTCACCGCAGGTCAAATTGTGTTTCCATCTGCAGTTTCCTTATCGCAAATTTATTTTTTTAACAGATATTCCAAAGAATGTGAATGAGCTGCCTGAAAAAGAAGGTGACTTATTCAGGAGGTGTCTATGGACTTCTAGTATTTTCACCAGGAGTTTTCTCCTAGAAAGCTTTGCAAATAAAAAGCTGCTTTGGTTAGAGGTTAAACTGGAAAAATCACAGCGGGTTAACACAAACCCATATATTTAATTCCCATAAAGCTCTATTTCTGAAAGTCATTAAATTAATTTAACTGTGTTGTTCATACCTTCATTTTCTGTTTGTGGAACACTTCAATTATTAACTATTGAAAATTGATAATTAATAAATATTTATGATAATAAATCAGTTCAACATTAGTGTTAATGTATCAGTTACATAATTTTGAATCCAAAAAAGAAAGCTGTTATTTGAATACCTTCAGGAGTAAACACATCAATTCTTTAAAATTGCTCCAGGATGCATTTTTAAGCATTTTTAGGGCCTTTGCTACAGGTGAACAAATCAGTTCTCACTTGACTACCAGTGTATGGTACAGCCAGCTGGCAAATGAGTCACTGATCAACAATGAACCATAGAAAATATCTCAGGAATAACCTGAAAAAACAAAGACATTTTACATTATTTTCAGCTCCTTGCACACAACCTCTGTATGGAGAATGGTACTAAATGCTTCCCATGAGTGCCTCAGTATCCATGATGGTTATTGCGGGAAGAATTTGCTTATGTTTTAAACATTTTTGCTTGCCTTTGATTTTTTTTTTTTGTTTTGCCTTGCCAGTTCTTCCTCACCCTCTAAGAGGTACAATTTTCACTTCTGATATCTGGTTTGCCTGTCAGAGGAATGCTACTCCTTATCCATGACATCTTTCCTAATGCATGGGGCAGGAGCTTAAAACCAGCAAATTATGTCTCAGGCCTAACAGTGATACAGTTTATATTTGGTCAAAAACTGGACTTGATGATCTTGGAGGTCTGTTCTGACCTCAATAATTCTACAACTGAGCAAACATTTAAAATCCTATATTTGCAGCAACAATGTTGTTCTGCTCCTCCCTCCCCAACACACGAGGTTATGGCCATATGATGATTTGTGAGTGTGTTGGCACATTTTAATAAGTTTCTCCCTCCCAGAAGAGGCAGTAACTACATGTACACTGCCAGCTGGGCTTCCAGGAGGAGGTTTAAGACAACACCATTTGCTTTGCAGGGAGCAGCTGCAGCTCAGCTGAGAAAACAGAGAGGGGCAGCTGGGAGGTGCGTGGGCTCTCACAATGGAGAAACCCTGAGCCAAGGGACCCATCTGCAAAGAAGGTAAAGAAGTAATTTCTTATAAAATTGTCTGTTCAAAGTGTAAGTGTCGACACAGCATTGTCAGGATGCCCATGGTGATACCATACCAGTGATGGTGAGCTGCATGGCACTGGAGGTGAAGCCAAAGGGGTTCCTTGCTATGCACTCATATCTGCCCTGGTCAGCCACACCAAGATCCCGAATGGAGAGGGTCCCATCCTGGCTGATGCGGAACTTGCCACTCTCTGTGATCTGGATACCCTCCTGTTACACCATCAAAAGACAGAAAATGTGTCAGTGCACGGGAACTTTCTCACCATCCCAGCCTTCAGCCTGCTCAGCAAACCTGGAGGTGGATGTGATGAACAAATGTGGCCACCAGATGTTAGCATTGCTCTTCCAGAGAAACCAGAAAGCTCTGCAAGGACACCTGTTCCTGTCTGGACCCACGGGAGGAGGTGCCTGCTCAACTCCTTCACCCGGGTCTACCCCAGGCACTCCCTACAGGGCACGGACACACAGACAGGCTGGCTGGAGTGAGTGCTGTGCCCTGAAGATGCCACAGAAGTTTCACAGCACAGAATTAAGTCTAAATCTCTTCAGGTTTGGGGCAACCTGAAACTGATGGATTTTTGCTGGCCTTGAGCTACAGCTACCAGCTTTTGCTGGTTCTGACAGCATCACTCAAACCCATCCTCTCAGCCCGGCTGGTGGCAGAAGTGACTTTGTGTTTTACTTTTTTATTTTCCTGTTTCTTAACATCTTTCTGCTGCCTCGTCCCAACCTAATGCCTGCTCTGCTTAACTCCCAGGGTCTTTTCTTCTGCTCCCACCATTAGCTGGAGCCCAAGGCAAGCTGCAAGGTCACCTCCCACAAGGCTTCTGTGGATAACCGAAGCTCAAGCATTTTCTGTGCCTGACTGTTCTCAAAGGCAGGGCAGGTAACATGTACACATGGAACACCAGGAAAAAGGGCTGAAGGATTTTATCGAACGAATTCTTGAAAAAAGCAGCCAGGATGCAGTGTGAGTTGGAGGGATTGTGGCTTTGCCCCATCAAAGCTGGAGCCAGTGAATATCATCAGTGGGAATCCAGGAAATAAAGACAGACTACTTTAACAAAAAAATCAATTTTCAGTTTTGTTTTTTTTTTCCAGAGATGGTCAATCAAGTATTTATAACATCCTGGAATGTCAATGGATTCAAGTGACTGGTTTGTAAATAAGAACAAGAAAATGTGCATTGCAAGGAAGTGCAATGTTCTTTCAGACCATAAAAACCCCAAATCAGTGAAAATATCAGTCTTTGTCCCATGTGTATTGCACAGACTGATGTAACTACTGGAGCTGGGAGAAGACTTGAAGGAGAGAGCTGTTAATTGCCTTCCCAGAGGAGCTCTCCCACTCCCCAGAGATGGTGAACCATGTGAAATCATCACTCACCTTGATCCAGGTGATGGTGGGCCGTGGGTCTCCTTGGGCAGTGCAGGTAATGGCAACATCCTGGCCTGTCTCTGCCACCACATCTTGGGGGGGATGAAGGAACACAGGTATCACTGTGCAACACAGGGAAAAGAGTCACCAGTGCAAGAAATACATCAAGGAAAACAGAGAAATCTGAGTGTAACTCTCAACGTGGGCAAAGCAGAGCTTCTGAGCTCCTCCTGCTCTTGCACGGGTTCTGCAGAAGGGTGACAGCTCACCCCGTGCTCTCTGTCTTGCTACCAAGCTCTCTGTTCATTAATTTATGTAATTTATGTTCATTATTTTCTGCTTCTCTGAGTCTCTTCTCAGGGCAATTACACAGGAATGTGCTGTGTCATTTAAAATCATTAACTCAAAGGCTTTCTAAAAAAAGGTGCTCTGGCTGAAACAGGGATCATGACTTGATTCAGGCATTATCAGATGAGGCTCTCTAGAAGTGTTAGTCAGGACAGATTAAATAATTATATTGATCTTGCTGGTCTTAAAATACACTGGGAATTCTGTGCTTGAACCTTCACTATTTCATGCTTCTGGATAGTGTCCTTCCCTCCAGGCTGCCATTAGGACAATTCTGCTTATTTAGAAAAATTATTTATATAGGAACAAAAAGAAAATTAAGTAAGACCTTTAAAATATAAGGGAAAAAAAGCTTTAATTAAGCTTAATTAAGCAAAAGCATTCCTGTGTGACTTGTACTTTATGGAGGCTTGATGTTAGACTATCGAAATTTAGGTTGAACCTGTGACCTGGTAGGTAATGTTTAAAGCAAATGTATTCAGTGCCAGAATTAAAAGTTCCTGAGAAGGATCCTTTCTTTCTAGCAGAACATTTTATTTTTAAAATAATTTTACAGCTAATTCTATAAGAAAGAAAAGAAAAGAAAATAGCAAAAAACATTACTAAGGATTTAATTAAGGCGCTTTTCTGTAAATTAGCATGTTTTTATTTACCAAAATAATTTTCTTAACGACAACCCCCAGACTGGAACAGCTTATTCCGATTTACAAACCTTGGCACTTTGGAAACCTCTCTAACATTTCCCACCAGCTGATGGAGCTCTCTCGGCTCGACATCTGTTCTCAGGGAAAAGCAAAACCGCATCCCTTAGGAAAGGGGGCAATTCCCCTCCTGGTCAGACGAAGTGTCATTTACCTCGTGGGGTCACCGACAGCTGCACCGGGAGGGTCCTCACCCCGATGGCACTGATCGCGTGGCACTCGAACTGTCCCTGGTCGTGCAGAGCCACCCTGAGCACCCGCAGGGTGCCCGTGGACAGGACGCTGTGCCGCCGGTCGTTTGGCAGAGGCCCACCTGGGCAAACAAGGTGTTGGTTAATTCTCTGTGACATTTCTCTTTCCATCACCGGAGGGATCTGTGTGATAGTTAGAAGTGTTATTTCCTTCCCAGCATCCGTCACCCTGAAACAACATCTTTATGACACTGAGTTGTCTTGTCTGAGCAACTGGGAAGCAGGTGGAACCCTTCTTCTTTCCTCCCAGGTCTTAGTCCAACCTGCACATTTAGTGACACCTGATGAACAGCATATCACTGTTCAATGATCCAAGCTAGCTGTTTAATGAAAATAATCACAAACATTTAGAGTTGTCTTTTTGAATTTTTTTCTTTGTGTTGGAAACTCTTGTTTCAGTATTTACTTTAGTGGTAAGTGTCCCCACCTGGCGTGTGGGAGACCCGGGTTCAATTCCCGTCAGAAAGACAGTGTTAAGAGTTGGACTCGATGATTCTTGTAGGTCCCTTCCAACTCAGAATATTCTGTAAATTCAGATATTTTCTCTATTTCAGAAGAAAAGTTGAAAACTAAACTGCTTTATCAACACCCCCCCGACCCCAATTATTAACATTTCTCAGTTTAGCATCTTATTTTTGTTCCCCTTCAAATTAAGGCCCTATTTATTCATCCCAAATACCAAAATCCCCACGACACTGCCAAAAGTGGTTTTGAGACAAGCAATGCACCATCACTTGTCCTCCTCTTGCCTTGCTTTTAGCATGTGAAAACATTACAAAGCCTGGTTGTTTTTTTGATTTTTGGATTATTGAGTGAAAACTTGGTTACAAAGCAGTTATGAACCTTGCTTCTTGTCACTGTGCTGCTTTCCACATCTCTAAGATGTGTTTTCTGGCAAGTGGATGAAAACAGGTTAAAGGAGATGGAGAACATGGTGGCAGAGCAGAATTTCAGCTGGTTCCTCTTAACTCTGCATCAGGGCCATTTCTGTGGAAGCTGGAATACAATACTCATGAATTCTCCACAGCACTGAACCATTAATTACGGCTTGTGAAGCATAAGGAAAAGTTGGAGGACCTCTGGGCCAAGCACTATTGGCTTCTGTCCCAGAAAGTATTGGATGAGATCAGTTCAGTGGAGCCAGCACTAACAATTATTTGAGAATTTAAAAGTTCCCCACCACCTGTTGTCCCAAAGTCCTTTTTCCTAAGCTAAAAGAGAACTCCCAGGATGTGTCAGCAGTGAATGGTGCTCCTCTGCAACGTCCTTCCCATGAGCAGGAAGTCAATGACAATGAGAGCTGCCACATGGTGATACTGCCAAGGGAAGTGGTGGAACCACCAACCCTGAAAGTGTTCAAAAAACATGTAGATGTGGCATTTAGGGTCACAGTTTAGTGGCTAACATGGGAGTACTGGTTTAATGTTTGGACTTAATGATCTTAGAGGTCTTTTCCAACCCAAATGATTCTGTGACAGACACCCAGTGACTTGGAACATCCAGACCTTGCCTGCTCAAAGGACATAGGAAGTCATTGCAGGAGGAAATTTAAGGGCTTTCCCTGGGTTTCATGCTCATGAAAACCAGCACACTCCTTCCTTCTGACTTCATGTGTCAAACATTTAAGAGGCTCCTTCCTTAGTGCTTAACATCATCCTTGGTGATCCTCCTGGTGTGACTAGACCTGTGCTGATCACCATCTGTCCTGTGCTGCTACTGCAATTCACCACCCTGGACCATCAGCTCAACTGTTCCCACCCACATCCCGTGGATGATGGCATGGGAGAGAGAAACCACGAGTCAAGTGAGGCAGTACCTGCCCTTGTCCAGGTAATCACAGGTGGAGGGTGACCCTCAGCTGAGCAGGGGAAATCCACACTTTGTCCCTCAGTTACTGTCTGATCAGTGGGAATGACGAGGAACCTGGGAGAATCTGGAGGGGAAAGCAATGACTGAGCAGCAGGAAACACTCAGGCAGCAAATTCGTTGAGTTCGTGGGAGCAGAACCAGTCACAGGGCTTAAATACACCTTGCTGACCAAACACTGTGTCCCAGAAGTGCCATGGAACATCAGAGGCAGCCTGGGACTCCTCACCTTGCACTATGATCCTTGCTGTCGCCTGGATGGATCCCTCAGAGTTGCTGGCATTGCAATTGTACTGCCCCTGGTCTGAGAAGGTGACATTCTGAATGAAGAGCCCTCCAGAGCTGGTGATAGTGAAACGGGAATCCTGTGGCAAAGGAGAGCCTGTGCCAAGGGTCCAGCTGATGCGAGGGTGGGGGTGCCCAGAGACCCCACACTCCAAGGTGACACTTTCCCCAATCAGCACTTCAGTGTTCTGTGGCTGGATCACGAAAGTGGGCTTGGCTGGAAGGAAATGAGTGCTTTAGAAACCAGCTCAGCTGCCTGTTCAAGTTATGGGCAGAAATGGCTTGGACTCCTCACGCAACCCAGCCAGCAGTCACCTGGCTCTTCACTGACCTCTGAACCCTTGCTGTGAGCGATGCTCTCAGTGCTGTTTTTCTACTGCCTTCTCACACCCACTCACTTATTGCTGGAGTATTCCCACTCCCATGACTCCTTCACCCTTGATACCTCTCTGCTGCAGAATTCATCCCAGACTTCGAACTCCATCCCCAGTCACAAATTACATTCAATCTCTAAACCCCTCTTTTCCCACTACAGTGAAGGAAACCCCTAAGCTCAGGCCACTCTCAAAGTCATTTTGTTAGTCACTTTGTTAGACACCCTCTCTTCCTGATCACCAAGAACATTGTCGCACATTCAAAACTGGGACTGACTCTGATTTAGCTCCATTCCCATCCCCAACCCGAGCTGGGTTGTCAAGGGGTGCACAAAACTCAATTACATGGAGTGCCAAAATAGCGCAGCACGACTTCTTGTGTCTTGACCTCCCCAGCTATGTTCTTGGCCATGCACTGGTAGACGCCTTTGTCCGACTCCTTGGTATTCTGGATCATCAAGGTACCATCTTGCAACAGGTTCAGGCGGTTGTCATCTTTCATGTCAATCTTATTACTGAAAAACAGCCACAAACAAGCAAAAGCTGAAAGGAGCAAAGTGATCCCCCTCAAGCTGCTGGGAGGTGTGGGGGCTTTTCTTGAATTGCATTAGGTTGGAGTTTCTTGGAGGTATTCTGAGACTTCATGAAATTTACTGCAAGAGTTCTGATTCACAGCACTGAACTGCAGCTCCAGCTCCAATTTACTCCCTGGGTGTGCTGCTTTTTCTCTCACCACTGATTACATCCAACATTTACAGCCCATCAGGAGAGCACACTGTTCCCAGGTCACAGCATTGCTGCTATTGTCAGGGTGCCTGGGCCCGTTCTCGTTACTTACTACGCGCAAATATAACAATGAATTAATGTTGTTATTGTGTGCAGCCATTTCTATTCAAACTCAAGGCTCAAAGGCCTCAGGGGAACAAAAAGCTCTGAGTAAGTCACTAGGGGACCCCAATACAGCTTGGACTCCAACCCAACCCAAGAGCTGTGAAACATCTTCCTTCTTTCAGCAATGACCTGCAACTCCTGGAGCCCAGCCCATGGCAGAGGGTCCCAGTGCTGCATCCCATTTGTCCCAGCACGAAGGAATCTTGGATGGTTGCAGATGATTGAAAAGGGAGAAGGGACCTCTCTCCCCCCAGGACAAAGGCTGAACCCACTATGCAAACTAATATGCTTGCTGGGCATTTATTTAATTCCCCTGATGTCTCGTCACTCCAGTCATATCTCGTTTGTGGAACATTTATTATCATTACCCCTCTTACAATGCTGTCTTTGGGAGCCTGCCAGCATTTCCCTAACAAAACCTTCCTTCCAGGGGGACTTAACTCAGCCATAAACTTTTGCTCTGGGCTGAAACTCTGCCTGGTGGGGGGTTTGCTGAAGAAGCACACATTGATCATTTTTATTAATAACCGAGCCCTGCTCAGGCTCCACCAGACAAGAAGCTCATAAAGCAAAGCAGCTTCACTTCCACAGTGGGCAACTGCTTGAGCACAAAACATTTTATTGCGCAGCATTTCCCAGAACACTTTGGCATTTTTTCAGTGTTGCTGTACAGAATAACCTATACACCGCTTTGCAAGTTCTGTGTTTCAGTGTAGCACAGTGATTTTTCCCTTTGGAAAAAAACCCTATTCTCCAGCAAGATTGGCCTCTAGTGAGAAAAACCTAGAGGCTAGAAGAATTCAGCAGTTAACAAATGGCAAGCATGGTGGCTTAGAGCAACAGGAAACACTAATTTTTTTTTTTTCCTGATCAAAAGACAATTGCTTTCAGTCTGCAGAGCATGTTTATAGGAAAGTTATAAGCTCTTGGAATCCATTACAAACGCAGATGAAATATTTCAAATGCAGATGAAAACACCACTTGGATTACGTGGTCACCAGAGAATGCTATTAAAAGGAAGGTAAATACAAACCATGGAACAGCCATTTCTTTCTTCTTTCCTTTTTATTTTTAATGTTGTGTCAAACAGCTTTTGTAATTACAGGCAGGCACTAAAGAACTCGGTGCTTGAAAAGATTTGCCACCCCAGGGCTCATTTCGTGCAACTTACTTGTTGTGCAGCCAAATAATGGCAGGCTTTGGATTGCCTTCTGCCCTGCAGGTGAAATAAACCGTGTTTCCCAAGAGGACATCGACATCGTGGGGTTCTGAGGTTATTCGAGGCCGCTCTGCAAAACACCGTTTGAACACAACCCAGTTCGGAGCAGCACAAAACCACCTCCAGCCCAAACAGGGTAGAGGGGGTCACACAACACCCACCCTGCAACACCCATCCTGCTACACCCCAGCAAACAGGTATCAACAGAACCTCAGGCACAACGGGGTCCACTTGAAGCCACCCCAAAACTTCTCACTGATGCCAAATGCCATGAGGGAATAGCGTCATTCATCTGAGCCTGCTGAAAGCCCTGGAGAATTGAAGTGAGCATTCCCATTCCCAGGATGTTGGGCAGTGTATCAGCACCTCCTGCAGCACTGAGAAAAACAGAACTGGCTGTACACTGGGTCATTATGGCTGCCCCAAGAGTTTGTCTCTCTCTCCCCCAAAACAAGCAAAGAAGTCAGTGGCATCCTCACTTGGGTTGTTTTTCTGTCCCTGGCAGCCTGCTGCTCTCAGCAACTGCCTGCTCCACCTGAACACAATGCCAGCTCCCTGCAAGCCACACCACTTCCCTCCCAACAGGATTTGATTCATGATGTCCCTAATTCACCAGCCCGTCCTCATCCAGCCAAGCCTTTCACTATGTTCCTCACTTTAAAATGTACTCAAGCACTAAGCAAGTTAAACATTGAAAGGATGTGCTAAAATAGAGAGAAATTTCTGTACGAGCCCTGGAGTGCTTCATCTTGATTCAGAGAATGCTTACCCACCTAATAATCTGCATGCTCACCAGTAATCCACTAAAATCAGCTGAATTATCCCTAAGATTGAGAACCTGCCACCTCCTCCAGTGGAAGGTCAGTGTCCTTACTCCTTAGAGCACAAGTTAAATGGCATCAACTGATCCCCAAAGGCGACGCCAGCACAGACCAAACCCGGCACAGCCCCACAGTACAAACCTGACCCAGAGCAGATTTGCCCCTCCTCTGGCTCACATCTGCTCAAGGTTGAGGGTTAACTGGTGCCAGCAGCTTTCAGACTGACTCAGATATCAGCTGCTGCATCTTTAGAGCTTTGTGCTGAATTACGGATCATTTGTCTTTCCAGCTGGCACATCCCCAGTGTAAAAGCTTAATGCCAGCAAAATCTTCCCACCAGGTGCTCTGGCTAATTTGACAGTCATCCCACTGTGAGTCCATGCCTAAACCAGAACAAATTTGCACTAACAGCTGTACTGTGGCACCCAGTGTGTGTCAGGGACAGCTTGTTGTGTGGCACAGCCACTCGCAGTGGGTCCCACTCCATGTGTCCCCAGCTGTTTTCCCTAAACCCTTGAGGTCCCAGATCCATTTGTGCCAATTCAACTTTTTGCATGGCTGTGCCCTAAATTAAGCTGTGAAATGGTGAAGACTAAAAAAAAAAAATATTTTTTTTAATCATAGGAGAAAAGCTGAATTCTAGGGAGAGCCTTTCAAAATCCAACTGAGCTCACACATCTGGCTCACAGCACAGGCATGCTTAGCTGGACTGGCATATCCAGGAGGGATGCTCATAGCCAGCCCAGATGAGTGAGAACCCCTCAAACTGACTCTGCCAGCAGTGAAGGGTCAGGGAACCACAACAACATTGTGCCAGTCTCCATTTAAAATTCAGTTTTGTCTTTTTTTCATATGTAAAATATTTAACTTTGGAATTTTTCGGAACAAAACCTAATTTGAAACTCTAGATTTAAAGAATAACAGCCTAACAAACGCCATACAGTACACCACAGTCAAACAAAGCACTCGGATACATATCCACCATGTGCTCACATAGCTTTTCTGTTGTACTTCCAGCTACTGCAGCTCTCCCAGCGTTCCCTGTCTGTTCAGCCTAATGTGGAGTATTTCCTCTGGTTACTGGTTTACCCACCAACAGTAGCAGGTCCTTTACCAGCCCTACTCTATCTAAAAAACAAGTCAAAACAGAGCTGCCCTCAACCCCTGCATGAATGTCCCCTTTCTCTGCATTATCCCAAAATCTCCTGCAACCCCACCGGGATTTTCACATTTCAGCAGAAAAGGAGGGAGAAACAGGATGCCAGGACAGAGAAGAGGAAGGAAAAGGGGTGGAGGAAGCAATTCCCAGACCAAAGCCCTTGTCCCCAGGCTGAGGGTGGCCACTGGAGGGGTTTGACCTCGCTCACCACAGTTGAACTCCTGGGCGGTCAAGGTGACGATGGAGCGGCCGTGCAGGTCCCGAGGAGCCTCACAGGTGGCAGCTGTCTGGATACTGCCCTGCTCAGCGTATTTCTTCAGCAGCTCAGCCAGCCACATCAAGTCACAGTCACAAAACAAGGCGTTGGAGTCCAGCCGCCTGCAAGACCGAGGAAAAGGCAGCTCATTTCCCAGCCTCCCACTGCGGAGTTGCCTCCTGGAGACCAGGACACAGGAGGGGAACAGTCCTTCAGAGCAAAGGGCCATTTGGTTGTTTTTCCCAGCATTTGACTGTATCCCAGATAAAAATGTGAGATATCTCATTCCCATGATGGTTAAATATTATTCTTATCTGAGTAGAAGGATTTAATTGACAAACTAACATTACCCATCAGCCATTTCAGTTTCAAATGAAAATTACGCTGTTAAACTGAATATGATGATGAAGTTTTGGTTTAATTTGAGGCAAATACAGATACTGCAATACTGGGTTTTCACAGAATATGCTGAGCTGGAAGGGACCCACAGGGATCATTGAGTCCAGCCCCAAGAGTCACACCAGGAGAGGATCATCCAAACACTTCTTGAACTCTGTCAGGCTTGGTGCATTGATCACTTCTCTGGGGAGCCTGACCCAGTGCCTAACCACACTCTGGGTGAAGAACCTTTTTCTAATATTCCCCCAGAATGGAGATTTCAGCATTTACTGAATTCTGTAAGCACAGCAGATAACACTGGCTCTGTTACATATTTCTTTTTTAGCTTCAAAAACCTCCTCCTTGATTTTTATGTGTGCGTTGGATCAGTCCCTTTCTGTGACCGGCTGTGTGAGGTTGTAGCATTTCTGCACAACTATAAGAACTTTTATTACTGCAACATAATCCTGAACCATGTGGAATGGAGCCCCAGTGACCTCCCAGTGCACCCACTCTCTTCCCTCCACTGACCTCATTCCTATGAGCAGTGCTATCCATAAGGATAAATAAGGACTACAGGGGGATTAGTTTATGCCTCCTTCCCCACTGACAGTTTTACAGTCGATGGGTCTGGGCCATCAAGAAAAACCCAAACCAAACAAAACCATGGAATAAAGGTCTAATGCCTTCAGGGTCACATGTTTGAGAATGTGGGATTTCACCCAAGGCCACGACAGAACATTTTATAGACACCCCAGCTTTTTCTCTGACACCTACAGACAGCATTTCACAAGTTATTCCCTGTTAAAGGGAAGTGAAGCACTCTACCTGCCTGCAGAAATCACTGAGGGCTGCAGTGAAAAACACATTACTTTATTGTACTTGAAAATCCTGGCAGAACACCAAAATTCTTTACCTTTTGCAATTTTTTCCCCTAAACACATCATAGGAGTTATTTCCAGAGATCATAAAACTGAAGCAAAGCTCTGGGGGTTTAAGCAAGAAAGAAGAAAGCTTAAGAATAACACACTAGAGAATTCCTGCACGGAAGGAGAGTCAGGCACCTTGGCACTCATCTGATTATTTTCTATCTAGAAAACAAGGCTTGTCTTTTATGACTAGGATTTTTCCTTCCACATTAGATACTGATCTACAGACATGATCGAGGTCATATCTGTGACCTGGACTTTCTACATTTTTCAAGGATGTTTTACGGGTTCAAACCATCGTCAAGGCTTTCCAGGAACGTTCATTCCTGTGGCATTATTAAGCTGTAAGCTGATTATAATTAGACACTAGCATAAAGAAACTTCTAACTGGTTAAATAAGCTTTCAGATCCAATGAAAACTGTTTTATAAACTTAGCAGTGGCCTTAGAAGTGCAACAACTAAAACCTTTGCCAACCAGGCACATTCTTCCTCAGGTCCTGGCCATCTGATTGAAGATAAACAAGTGCTTTCTGCAGGCAATGTTTTTTACTTACAGCCGTTTGAGGGATTCCAGTTGAGAGAATGTCCCTGGATGAATCCTGGAAATCTTGTTGTTGTGCAAGAATCTGAAATGGGAGAAGCCATGCCAAAACATTATTCAGTATTTGCACTACGCGGGTGACAACATCCCAGGTCAAAACTCGGTTTAAATGCAGCTTAATTTTCAGATTTTGTGTTTGTTTCCATGAGCTGTAGGAATTTCATCCATCTGAGGGTGCGATGCAATATTGCCAAAGCGGAGAGAGGGTGTGGGCTGGAAATTCTGACTCAAGATGTGATGTAACTGGTTTAAACTGGAACCTTAAAGTTACTCTGCAAAGGGAGGAGACAGGGCACGAAATCCCCACAGACCAGATGTCCCCTCTGTTTTCTGGGTCAGCTCCACTTTAGAAGGGACCTTTTGTTTCCCCCAAGTACGTGACATGACAGTTTTACAAGGGCAGCCATTGGAGTAAGGCTCCAGGAGATGTTAGACAACTCCTGCCTTAGATTCGGTGTTGGTATTAACCCAAACCCAGGACTAAATCTAATTCAGGCAGCAGCTGCCTAAGCTGGGCTTATCTCTGAACAAAACTGAAGCAAATTCTCACTTCCAGAGTCTTAGCACATGAATAAGAACCCCAGATCTTAGGAAAAAATATCCTGATTGCATGAAAATGCATCACTGGGGACCAAGAGGGAATAATTAATTCCCCATTCCCATAATGGTGGAGAACTTTAGTTATGTTGGTTACATCTAAGGCTCATAAGAGACCACTGATAAAGGATATGAAGCAAATTTTGTAGATGTTGGAACAGGAAAGAACACAAAAGCAGCACAGCTTGAGCACAAATGCCTGCATGTGTGTGCACCCGACTTCAGCCTGGTCGCCCAGCTTGGATGCTGACAAACCTTCCTTTAAAATTTAAATCCAGAATTTTTGTTGGATCAAATACAGTGACTGAGATCAGCCATGTGCCGATCCAGGTCTAAATTTTCCTAAGGGTGTGGGATCCCACAAATTTATTTCCCTGGCATCTCTGGATAGAAGGCACATTTCCACACAGCATAGAAAGGTCTGTTGGTTTCACCATGGAGTGGGAAGCACCCCATGATCTGTTGTCCTCGTGGTTACATTATGACTAGAAGCAATCCTGAGGAGCAGGAGACACAGGACTCCATTTCTTTACTGTTTCAAGCAGGATGCATGTTTTTCTTGTTAGATTTTCTTCTGACTTTATCCCTTTTCCACCCTCTTTTTTTGCACATTCTGCCCAACAGTGACTAATGTTGCTGACCTTATGGTCAGAATAAAATTTCACTAGGCTTGGCCAGCTCTAGGGCTTTCTGCACATTTACCCATTTAGACGGAAACCTGAACATAACATAAAATGGGAAATTCACTTCACATCCTCAGTCACCCATCTGCTTGGCAAACACATAAAATCTCCTTCTTTAAAGACATTTCTTTTTGCATTCCTCTCCATTTTGAAGATCACATTTCAAGGTACTGAAACAATGATCCTCATCCCCTACTTCCCCCCAAAAGTCCCATCTTTACTTACAGCCTTTCAAGTTTAGGCAGGTCACTAAAAGTCTCCAGCTCCAGACTTTCCAGGTTGTTGAAATGCAGGTACCTGTCACAAGGATTGCAATTTAAAAAACAGAAGACCTTCTCATATCAGTCCACCAATGCCTCCCAAACTGGTCACCACACATCTCAGGGCAGATGTTGAATCCATTGTAGTGCCTCCACTTTCCACATGCAGACTAGCCAACATGGCTTTTCCCTACCTTGCCAATTATTTACTCTCTAACTTGATAAACTAAAAAAACAGACAGAAAAAGAAGGACAGATTTGCTGGTTTACTCTTCCCTGAAGACCAAGACCACCATCACTGTGAACTGTCTCTTACATCACAGAATCACAGAATACTACGAGTGGGAAGGGACCCACAAGGATCATCTAGTCCAACTCACCAGCTAACGCCCTTACAGAGACCGAACGCACACCCCAGAGTGGTAACACAAACCTAGTTCCCTCACAGTCTAGCAGGCCACTCCGAGCCGGAAGGGGCCCAGGATGATCCAGCCCTACACCCCCCAGCTAGACCATGTCACTAAGCTCCTCGTCCAGTCTTCTCTTAAACACCTCCAGGGATGGCGACTCCACCACCTCCCTGGGCAGCCCATTCCAATATGCAATTACTCTCTCTGTGAAAAACCGCTTCCTAACGTTAAGATTGAACCTCCCCTGGCGTAGCTTGAGGCCGTGCCCTCTCGTTCTGGTGTCGTCAGCCTGGAAGAAGAGGTCTACACCCATCTGGCTGCAACCTCCCCGCAGGTAGTTGTAAACAGCAATGAGGTCCCCTCTGAGCCTCCTCTTCTCCAGACTGAACAGTCCCAGTTCCTGTAGTCGCTCCTCATAGGGCCTGCCCTCCAGTCCCTTCACCATCCTCGTTGCCCTTCTCTGGACCCTCTCAAGCAGCTCAACATCCCTCTTAAACTGGGGAGCCCAGAACTGCACACAGTACTCCAGATGAGGTCTGACCAGCGCTGTGTACAGGGGAAGGACAACCTCCCTGGACCGACTGACCACACTGTTCCTGATCCAGGCCAGGATGCCATTGGCCTTCTTAGCCACCTGGGCACACTGCTGGCTCATATTGAGTTTCCTATCGATCAGTACACCTAAGTCTCTCTCCACTTCACTAGTCTCGAGCCACTCCTCCCCCAGCCGATAGCGGTGCATGGGGTTGTTATGGCCGAAGTGAAGAACCCGGCACTTAGTCTTGTTAAACCTCATACTGTTGGAGCCTGCCCATCTCTCCAGCCTGTCAAGGTCCCTCTGAAGGGCCCTCCTACCCTCTGGCAGTTCAACATTTGCCCCCAGCTTGGTATCATCTGCAAACTTGCTGATGATGGACTCAATTCCCTCGTCCATATCGTCGATAAAGATGTTGAACAGTGCCTCGTTATGGGTCAGGAGGAAACTGCTGCCCATGGAGAACCAGCAGCTATGGTTCCATCCAAGCACTATACAGGAATATATTGCCTTTCTTGCCTATAGAATGCCTTTCTCAACATATCCTTGGATTGTCAGGATGGAAGAAATGGCCTTTTTTTCCCAGCCTGTGAATTGCCACACTTTTTAGTGGATAATGCTAAGAATTAATTTCTAGAAAAAGACCCTGAACAACCTGACAAAACTTTGAAAATTGTCCTTACTGAAGGTGGGACTGGAGACATCCAAAGGACTTCTCCAGTCTGTATTTGCCTCTGATTCTGACAGGATCTCCCAGGATGTGCATCAACCCATGAGCAGCAGAAACATCTCTGAAGGGCTGGTGTGGGCCTGTTTGTTTCTGTGGGGCCTCCAAAACTAGAGACTGTGCAGTCATCTGGAACACTTGGATCTAAATGGCACATCAACAGGAACAGCCCAGTCCTTGCTAATACAGCTTAACACTTTTAGTACCACTAAAATCTCAAGTGTGACCTTGTATTCCAAAGGCCTGGGAGAACTTCTACCTGTCCCAGGTCACCCCTTGTCATCAGCAAAGAAAATCTGGGGTGTGCAGAGCAAATCAGCACAATACCTGAGGTTCTGTTCCCATGATCTGTGACATTCACCTCCATACCTGACACGTTCCTGATCTTTAGATGCATTTTCAGACTTGCTTAAACTCTTCCGTCTTACTTTGCACAGGTGTAAATTTCACAGTAGACAGAGACTAATCACAGATCTACAAATACTCATTCTGCTGCTGTAGCTGACTGCATTGAGAAATAATTGCCTAAGCTCCACATGGCTGTTTGATTTGTAATGGAAGGATTCATGATAAATGGTCCAGTATCAGAGTGCAAACTGGGAGATGGTGACTCAGATTCTGCACTGGAGGGTCACAGTGGGGAAGAGATGTATGTGCTCTAATCAGTCTCAGATGTCTGCTGAAAGTGCTTTGGACCTTGAGGAAACCATCTGATACTGTCCATCAATCGGGCTATACTTTTTCTTGAAAAGCTCGTTTGTGGGGGACAGGAAGATGGGGTAGGATTTGAGCAAAGCTAATTCTTCTGGAACTGTGCCTGCCTGAGATTGAAAACATATGGGACTTTCAGCGGGTTGTTTGTTGGTTTTGTGGGTTTGTTGCTTTTGGTTTTTTTCTTTTATTCGTGACATCAAGTCTGGAACGCTCATTGTTGAAATATCCCTGCTGCCAGCATCAGCTCTCTAAGCTCAGCTTAGAGCCAGTTTCAGCTTCCTGTATTTTCTCCCAGGCATCCTTGCTGAGCTGGCTGATGAAAAACCGTATTTTATACAAGGTTGGTGGCACACCAACCTGGTAGCTCCCACAAATACATGTCTGCCCCAGCTCTCAGTTTGCACTTCATCCATTCGTTCCTAGAAAAGCTTCGGATGAGAGAGAAACTCAACCAGTGTCCTCAATTCAAGCAGAGACCAGATTTGGCCCCTGACTCCAGGGGTGCCAGCAGACACCAACTCAGCAGACCAGGTGCCTTCTGCTTCAGCACATCCTGCAGGCCCCTATCTCCTCCCATCATAAGGTCTTTGGATATAATGGGCACCAGAAGCACAGCTGGGCTATTCCTGTGCTCCAGAGGTTTAGGGTCAGGGGAAAACCTATGGGACCTCAGTATTTACTAACCAAAACCAATATTGGGACCAGCTGTTTTCAAATGAACCCAGTGTAGCCTGGCAAATCTGGATGAGAAAAGAGTAGAAGCTTCATCCCACCCCTTGCTAAGTGTCTGGTACTCTCCACTTCTGGAGACAGAACAATCTGTACTTACAGCTGTTCCAGTGAACGGAGCCCATGGAAGGCATGTTGCTGGATGCTCTGGATTTCATTTTTATAAAGGTAGCTTTCAGCAGGAGAGAAAGGAAAAAGTGTTAGACCAACAAAACAGCAGTTGTGTTCTAAAAATACACAGGAAACAACAATGAACCCCAACCCAAAGCAGAGCTTGCTTTGTGGGTTCAAGGGCGATGTTTTATACAGCTGATACTGACATTAATATCAAGGAACTCCAAACACAGAAAATATACCCTTGACTGGCAAACAGCAAAAATGGGTTTTTGAATTTTAAAGAGGTTAAAAAATTACTGAGTCATAAACTCACAGGTATTTCAGGTTTTCCAGATCTTCAAAGGATCTTCTCACAATTTGTTTTATTTGATTATTGTTCAGCAGCCTGTTCAAATCAAGAAAGAAAAACACAACTGGTGATTTCAGCACATTTGAGGTTTGTGGCATTTCTGTTCTTGGACGTCCACTGAAAAATCCTGACCCCGTGTGTCACAGAATTTAAGATTTAAAGGGGTTGTCAGATCGAAGTTTGGATACTCTCACCTGCCATGTCAATGAGAAGGCTCCTCACCAAGAGGTGCTAAGTGCTTCCAATGTGAACAGTCTTAAAAGTCTTTTCCTTACTTTTTGCCACAGTGGTTTTGAGCCCAAAATTTGTTCAGCCGAGGGATGAGGGGAAGGGAGACAGGCAGAAGGAAGCAGAGGGGAGGGAGATATGAAATCATTGCTGCCAGTCTTTATACAACCACAATGGGTCTTGGAGGTTTCTGGTTGGGTTTGATGCGTGGGGGCATGCAGAGCCAGTTTTTAAGAGTACAAATGCAGTTTAAAACACCAGCTCACAGTGGAGTTATAGGAGCTATAAAATGGTGATGACCCTCTTCTGATCACTTTGTAAACTGATATCTGCAAATGATAAATAAATAAATTCAGCTCTGACTCCTGAGATTGCTCAGAGACAGCCTATTTCAATCTCCAGAGCCTTGTGCCAGGCTTTAATACAAAACCTATGGCCCACATCACACTGAAAAGCAATGTCTGGCTTGTATGTGCAGTTGCCATGACTGTGCAGGCAAAGGATGGCCAGTACCAATGACCAGAAACAGCTCAGCCCTGTAACAACCACCCTGTGTGCAGCAGTGGTAACCACACAGCTGAAGACTACAAAAGCCTCTCCTGCAGCCGCTGCCAAGCCCAACACCGAGCAAACACAATAAATCACTTATAAATAGCTCTTTAAAATATGAAGTTTAGCTATTCATCGTGGCTGCCCAACCACACTCCTGTGGGTCTGTCGCTGTTGTATCCCACTGATGCTCAGATCTGACAAAGCTCAGAGATGGTGGAGCTTGGAGCTGAAGAGCCCAGAGCAACGATTTCACCAGCTACAATAATATTCAACATTCCTAAATGGAGTTGTGGATGGAGAGGAGGCTGTGTCCAGCAAAGACTTATTTTTCTAGTGTTGTAGGAAAAACTGCAATTCCCTCTGCAACAACCGGACGTTACAACGTTGGATCAAATTCAATATGTGCACTGGATGTGCATTTTCTATTTCAAAAACTGATTTTAGTGGTAACTCTGCTCCTCAGGAGCGACCTGCCACCAGACAGCAGGTGAGAAGACAGTTCAGCACTTTCCCAGCATTGACCCCAATCTTCTCTCCCATTTTGCTGAAGAGAAAAGAGCAGGCAGCCTCTGGTTTCTTGGCATTACAAGTTACAAGCCGAGTTTTCCTCCTGGGAAAAGAGTTTGTACAGGTAAAGGATGGAGAGAAAAGGCAGAAAGACAGAGAGAAATGGTAGAAAATGTGGGAAAAGAAGATGAAGATAAAATCAAACACCTCAGGGATGATAGAAAAGATTAAAAATGGCAGAAACACATGTGATGGCAGCTTCACAAGTTCCCAGCAACCACCTGAGTTTCCACCAGCTTGTTCCCAGGTGGAGAATTACATTAAGTGTTCAAAAAGCACATGAGAAATGCAAAGAACTTTGCAAGTCAAGTAATAAGGTTTGAGGAAAAATTTGAGGAAAAACTTAATAACTCTTGATTTGACTCTCCTCCCTTGATTTGACTCTCCTCCCTTGATTAGCTGCCCAGATACCACAGATGTGGGTGCCACCACCAAACTGCACCAGGGTTGGGGAAAGCAGCCCAAAGAAGCTAAGGCAGAACGTTGCTGGAAAGTTCCTGCACAGCTGGGAGCAACGGCTCAATCCACACGGCTGAGGTCAAACAACCCAGTTTCACTCATAAGGATGCAAAAATGATG
Organism: Pitta sordida; assembly: GCA_013390025.1. Lineage (NCBI taxonomy): Eukaryota > Metazoa > Chordata > Aves > Passeriformes > Pittidae > Pitta > Pitta sordida. The sequence continues at coordinate 308,323 of WEKX01019071.1, forward strand.
TCAAGTCCTTGGAACACATGATCCTGCTTTGACAGCCAGCGATGCTGAGTGGAAATACAGTCCCTGAACAACAACTCAAAGGTTTATTTGATGACTGAACACCCAAGGACTGGAAATAACTGCCTGAAAGCAGTGCAGGAGGGCTTTTGTCTATTTACCCCCAGGACAAAGACAATACAGGCACCAGCTGTGCCAGCTTCTTTCCCTGCCTAGATCAGCAGACTTTCACCTTTGGCCAGAGCAGGGCAAAGGCAGCTTGTTTTCTGTTACCTGAGCCTTGGCCCCACTTCTAAGGACACTAGATGGGCTGGCAGATGTGTGCCAGCACTGACAGCATTCCCATGGATATGAGCACCTGTCCCCTGCCTCACAGGGGACAGGAGACAGTGACCAAGTGAGCAAGTCCTGGAGCAGGGTCACACCAAGAGCCTGAACAGCTCCATGCACCGCTGTGGTCTGGAGTCCTTCACTGATGATTATCTGCAATGTGAGGATTTCAGGCCAGGACTGATGTCCGTTGGGATTGCAAATGGCAGCGTGTTGTCTGGCTGCGTTTTGGGGCTATTTAAAAGCATTAACCTAGTCTGTTTTGTTGTCTTGGCTATTTTGGACAGTACAAGGGAGTGTAATAAGTGATGCAGCCAAATGAGACAAATTCTGGAAGTTCAGATGGCAAGCAATACTCAGGCTTCTTATCTCATCGTCTGATACTGAAAAAATTGTTCACTGCCTGATTAAAGAATAAGAATAAAAGGCATCTCTGCTTCCTGTGTCAGGATTCCCCATTGTAATAAGTCCTGGAAAACATTTGAAAGTGAGATAATTGATGAAGTCCATCCATCATAGCCTACATATTCCGAAGTGCTGCTTTCAGAGAAATTCATAGACAAGACAGCACATCTGGCTCCTAGAAAGACTTTGGATGGTGTCTGCACAGCTGTCTGCTCCTTGACTCCTGTGCAATTCATCCACGCAGAGAAATGTGCTAAATCCTGGCATGACCAGGCTACGGATCACAGCTGCAATCCATAGCAAAAATGCCCAAATTCCTGCTACCCTTAGAGGATTGAAAGCTAAAATCTACTGCTAACCAGATCTGCTAGGAATAAATGCTCTGGCAGACAGAGGCTGGAAAGATCATTATCATTTTCTTAAGCACAGCCTGTAGCCAAACAGGCTAAATTAAAAGTATCAGAAGCACGTTTGCTAGCAAAATGATGTGGCATTTCCCTTCATGCCAGATGGTGAATCAGGCCCCAAATGAGTAGGTGAATTTAAGCACACAGGTTTTATTCCTGAAAAACTCTTCTAGGACATTTGAGATATACAAGCACCATGAGATCTGGCCCAGATTCACCACGAGACCATTTTACATTCAGTTTCCTTTAGGTTTTATATCCTGACTGCCTCTCCCTTCTCCTTCCCCACCCTCTCTCCAGGTTGCCAAGCACAGGCTTAACTTGCATTAAATGAGTCGTTTTCTGTTTTGAAGAATGTATTAAATGATGTGACAGTACAGAATTCAGACTCAAACCATGTACTCTTTCCTCATTTTGTTGGAGGAACCACATGCTACAGTCATTGTGACATAACAGCTATTTTTTTCCTCACGCCATTAATAGAAATCATCATGTAGAGTATTTAAAGGGGGAGAAAAAGTGAGTTTTATGTTCAACCCTTGTTGACAGAATGATCCGGAATACCCATTTCCCATATTTGAGGGAGAAACTTTCACTCTGAGATCTAAGCAGGCTCTGACATCCCTTCCTTGCTGTCAGGAACACATTCTCCCAAGATCTACTAGAGGGCAAAACACAGAGACTCCAGGTTACTTCTGTTGTTCACACTGAGACCCTTCACAAGAAGCATCTAAAGCAGAGCTCCAGGCTCACCAGAAGTACCTTTTTCTCTCAACCACGCAGAAAGAGAAATATGATGTGAGCAATGACAGGGCAAAGAACTCCACAGAGTCCCTGTTCTCTAGAGTGCTTATGCCTCAGGCAGAACAAAATACATGCTGGGGAAGTTAAGAAACACTGCTTTGGGCCCCAGGTTGGATGTTTATCTAAAGATGATGCTGTAGACACCCAAGCAGCAGCAACCATTTGGCTGTGATGGTTTCGGTTTGAAAATAGAGAGATGGACCAACTGGGTCGACATGGCAGAGTTCTGACTCCTCTGGGAACACAATGACCAGCCACATAGGGGTGTCATCATCCATCCCCACCCAAAGATGACCTAAAGGAGCAAAAACTGGAAGGCAAAAACTGGAAAGCTCTGCCTCACCATGAGCTCGTAGCGTGTTTGCTCTCTCTATCCCACAGCCCAACAGCTGCTCTGCACTAATGTTGGCTTCAGTGATGCAGGGAGCACTGGCAAAGTCCAGCAAAGCAGCTGTCAGGGAGCTGTGGTATTTTTGGATGGCGTTTTTTGCCTCACTTCCCCTGCTACCCTATTTTTTTTTTATATTTTACTGAGGGGACATACTAAGAGTTTAAAAATACATAAGGAGATCCTCACCAACTGCACAGGAACTCAGAAGAGGCAATAGGAAGGGATGAGGAAATCTTACAACTCTCTAAGACATTTAGCCCAAGAGGACTAGAAGGAGTCACACAACATTGCAGACAACCAACAAGGAAGCTCCTGGTGCTGTGGCATTGAGGATAACTGCTTATTACCAGTGGGTTCTCCAGCCAGAAGTGCACAGTGACTGTCTCTCTTCCACTAACAGGGCTCCTGTTTTTAATATTAAAGAAGTGCTCTGTGATTTATCCAATCTCCCACACCACAGAAAAGCAGAGAGAAGCCAGGGGAGGGTTTGAACTGTTGAACAGCCCCACTGGACTTCCATAAAGGCTCCTCTTCTGTCAGCCTCCCAGCCCACCTCCCCGTATCCAACGCAGGCTACAAAGGTTTCCTTATCAGGGTGGTTTATAAACTGTCAGACTTGGATATAGTACAGCCATCCTGCCCTAAAGGAGATGCAGAACAGAAGCTTCACCAGAATCTGCTGCCTTTCCTCTGCCATTGTAAGAAAACACATTTATTTGCTTATGGAACATTTCAGTCCCATGGCAGAAAGCTGCAAGTTCAGAGCTCTGCATGTGGAACCTGAGCTACTCTATCCTCCAAACCTCTCACTTCAAATTTTCTGGACAAACCTTCCCAGGAAATCTCTCAGAGATATTAAAGGAGTTATTCTCTTTATCACTCGAAGACCTATCTAAGTTCTCAGGCAGAAGTTTGCCATCTGAGAAACAACAACAAATTCTTCAGTTCTCACCAGTTTTGATGTGGGAATTGGCCAAACCAAAGTTCCTGGAGAGAAATTCACTTCAGGACTGCAAGGTCTGACATCTTCTCATTCAGTTATCAAGTTCCTCATCCTGGGAGTTAACCACTACAAGTGTGAGAAAAACTGATTTTGCCAGCTTGGTGCTGGCCAGACTGGGAAATACAACTAAGCATATGAAGTACTACCTAAATGGAAAGGTTTCCTTTACAGATCCAGTTGATTTTCAGAATTCAAATATAAATCTGCGGCATGTTGCTACAGCAGTGTTTCCCCTAGGCCAGTATTCCAACCTGACAACTGCCATGGGATACTATTTAGGGAAGGCAGGAGAGTCTGCCCATCACCTGTGAAAACACATTGTTCTTACTGCCCTGGCACCCCAAATCATGATATCAGGGATGTTAGAGGGTACACTCATGCCTTTAGTATCTGTTCACGGACTTGCTGTCCTTGTGGTCCCTGTCTAGGAGGGTGTGAAGACAGAAAGGGAAATGACAAATACATGGAGCACAAACACGTATTATAGAGAGACAGGTTTTTCTACCTCTTGCAGGCTGTATATCTATATCTGGATTTATGCAGAGTGTCAGGAGTCAGAAAGTCAGAAGCAGAAGTCTTGCACATGTCAGAGACCTGCCCAGTCCAAGGCACTGGCAGGGCAGGAACTGGGATCTCTTACAAAGCTCGGCAGGTTGGGCGGAGCATCCTTCCAAGTGAAGCCCTGCCAGCATCCTTATTTTCCCCAGGGTTCAGCTGAAACTCGCCTGGTGGTCCTGCAAGCTGCCTGCCAAACATCTGTCTGGATCACACAGAGATGACATCATCTGGAATCATTTGTTTCCTCAGCTCAGGAGAGCTTCAGGGGTGGAAGAGCAGGGCTGGAGATCAAGAGGCCTCAGCAGTGCTTTGCGATAAGGTTAAACCCTATGGACTCAGACTCTATTTTCTCTCTAGTCTCATTTATCACCTTATCTGACCTTATCTCAGATGGCAGAAATCCACCCAAAGCATCCTTTCTCCCTATTACATTTGGCAACTAAGTACCACACAGTGATGTTTGAGAGACTAACATGGGCTGTTCTGGTGCTCTAGATGAACAGCATCTTTAGCAACAGAGTTTTTGACCACCTGTCCTATGAGCAGAGGCCTGAGCCACAATCAGGGTGCCCTGAAGCACCCTGCAGTCATGGCTTGGCCAATCAGTCCCACACAGAGCACAACAATCTTTAGCAAACTTTGATTTTTAAAAGATAATGATTGAACGGGTCTCCAGGAAAAAGTCCTGCTGTATTCCCACTCTTCCAAAACTAGTCACAGCTGACTGAATGGCTTTTGACCAAGTCTTCCTTCCATGAACTCTGCCACCTTCACAGAATCAGGGACTTCAGATTGCTCAAGGTCAGACAGGTAAAAACAAACTGGCCTTTCCTTTACCATTTGGGACTGTGAATGTACAAATGTCTCTCATGAAGTGCAGGTTCCCAAATGAGCTGTTTTGCCTCACTCAGGAATTAGAGCCTGGACCTGGAAATCCTTTCACTGTTAGTGCTGTGTTAGAGCTCAAATAATTAGATGTGAGTCTCAACAGCCCAATTACATCCAGCACAGTGCTGTGCTGACACAGCTTCTGCTTCTGATTTGGGAGCTGGTGTGTTTTCAACTTCTTGTCTACAGGGTGCAGATGATCTCAGATCTGCCCTGCAGAAGCGAGAAGGAGCAAAGGCTCCCATGATTTCCTTTGAGAAGAGTGAGAAGCTTGTTAGTAGGGCAGGAAATCACACCAAAGTGAGAGTGAGATGGCAGACTGGAGGAACTGCATCCTAATCCCATCCCTACCTGGAGCAGGGTGGGTGTTGCCATCTATTCTAGGGGAAGTCGTAGGGACAAGATGGCATTTGAAGGATGCTTTCTCACTCCAATCAAGCTCAAGTAGAGCCACTAATGTGGTTCATGCATTTGAAGAAGCCATGGAGAGAATACATCCCTCCACTGCCTTGATCCTGGGTCAGAACTTTTTATGGGATACTCCAAGGCCACACCTGCTCAAACATCCTCGGGCAGGACTAGAATGCATTGGATTTTTAAATTGTTTGTTTTTTAAAGAGAGAGGTTGACTGTGAAAAATGAAAGTAAAAAATTTAAGTAAAAAATATAAGAAAAATGATCTGGGGTAGAACTGAGAGAATTTTAAACTTTAGCCGGATATGCCCAACTTGTCTGAAATAACTAAAAGCCCAAGGACACCTTGAAGCAGTTATAGGGGACAATACTAACATAAGTAATAAATGGACACCCTCAGAGTGGAACTTACAGCGTGTCGAGGTTCTTCAGTCTTCTGAAGGCTCCAGGTTGTATCTCCTTGATATGGTTGAAGCGTAAATCTCTAAAAGCAGAAGATATAAACAAGTTACTTATTAGCAATCAGTATCATCCTCATGAGGAAGGGAGAAGGGCTGCTGGGATGGTCTATCACACCAGGTCTACACCAATGGGAACAATGGAGACAAAGACCAGGGAAGGGAGGGAGAAGGAGTGGCAACAATGGTTGGGTTTCACTCTTATCTGCAGTCACACAACAGTTGGGACAGGTTTATACTGAGAAAATTTCATAGTCTTATTTCCTAGAAAACTAAACACTGAAAGGACGCAAGTGATCATTTTCATGAACTTCAGAAAAGGTTTGCAGCAAAACATCCCAAATACACTTGCATCTCATACTAATTTGTAGAAGAGCACTCATCATCCCGTAGACCCATGTTTTAGCTCCCCAGCAAAACTATCTTTGCCCTAAAATGGTTAAATATGCTCAAATAACCTCACATAATAAGCATTTCCCATTTTGCTGTGCAATGCTCCAAGACTCACAACAGCTTATCACTGCCTGCATTTCAAATTCGTGCCAACTTCAATTAGAATTACTGGAGTCCAGGGGATTCTGGCAAATTTCAAGGGCTGCCCATGGAACTCCATCAACTTGGAACCCTAAAACACTGAGTTTGGATTGCTAATGAGATAATAAAATAAAAGCTAAGTGGTTTAACCTGGTTAACCAAGTAGAAACGCTTCTATAGGGACTGTGCATTGATTTGGCACCTCACACAGTCCAACGTATTGTAACAAATCACAGAAGGCTGACAAATGGGGTTTGCTGCAAGTTTCTGTCCAAAGCACAACAATGAAGTTGATTTTTTTAATCCTCCACTGCTTGATCTACCACATTTAGAGAGCGCACAGCTATTTTTCAGTTTAAGGCAGCCTTTTAAGGGCATTTGCTTCAAGAGGAAAAATACACGAAATTGCCCCCCGTTCTGGTGGTAACTTACATTTGGAGGCAGAGTTAAAAATAAGTTCAACACTTATTTTAGACAGGCATCAACAAGAATCTTGGCATTTATAAAATTTAGGCTGGGAAGTGATGCAGCCATTGCAGGCAACCCCAAACTGACAGTGAGTATCCAAGGGGGCTGAAATATCTTTGAGCAAGTACTCAGGAAGTGGTTACACTAAAAGTAAAGCTGATTTTATTTTAAGATCATAGATTCATAGAATTGCAGACTGGTTTGGGTTAGAAGGGATCTTAAAGCTCATCTAGTTCCAAACCCTTGCCATGGACAGGGACACTTTCCACGACCCCATGTTGCGCCAAGCCCCCTCCAATCTGGCCTTGGACACTTCCAGAGATGGAGCAGCTGTGGGCAGCCTGTGCCAGGGCCTCACCACCCTCTGTGTAAAGAATTCTTTGTAACAGCACATCTAAACCTGATTTCTTGCGGTTTAAAACCTTCACCCCAACATGTCATGTTTCTTTAGCTTAACAGTTTGCAAAATTTGTTCTTTTATAGTAAAATGTTTGTAATAAATTCACTTATTTGGGGGGTAGAAAAGGCACAGCAGTGTTACACAAATTACACTGAAAAATTAAGTCTCTGCCTTTGTTATCACTGGATGCAACAGAACATAGACCAGTGGAAGTTGTCTTTTCTGCTTTGGTTTTTTTTTTCCCTCTAACTTTTTCACTTTCACCAAAGGAATCAAAAGACTGGTATAGTACAAAATCTTTCCCCTCCTTTAGTGGTAAGTATTTCACAGAGAAGAGTTAGAGGGCAGAAAGAAACACAGCTCCACAATATTTCAGTAGAAGGTTTCTAGTTGTAATTCACTGGCTCTGTCTGTCCACTGCAAACTGTACTCCTGATGGATCACCCTTGGGAATTGTAGTTTTTAACTTCACCTTTGACATTTGCAGGTGTGTTTGGCTTCAAATGTGCATTTCTTGCCCTTGTTCTTGGAAGGAGTTATGTGTCCCTTTTACCCACCGATGTGAATTTGAGGGCATCTGTACAGATTTTTCAAGGCAATGTCTGACACCAAAAAGCCAAATACAATTAGACGTTGGCAACAGTGATAGCACAACGTGCTGCCTGTTCTCCACGGCCTCATTACAAGGAAATGAGGAAAGACTAGACCGTGAAAAAAAAAAAATCTTGTTCGAAATACAACTTTGATTTATACACTGCAATGCACAGACACCAACTCTGACTGCCCTGGGGAATGGTAAAGGGCCGTGTAATTAGTGCAGGCAGCTGGCTACAGGTAATAGGGAACATTACAAATACGTGGAAGGAATACACAGGGGTCAGGGCTGCTGGAGCTGTTGATGCTCATGGAAGGCAGCAGGGAGCAGGCAGTGAAGTGTAAAATACCACTTTGGGTCGCAGGCTGAAGGTGGGGGATAAAAATGCCTCTGACTATTTCAACGAACAAAGGCAACTGCAATCCTTCCCAGCCCAACATTCACACAGAGGAACTTGGTTTCCACTGCTGGAACAAAGAAGCAAAAGCCAGAACTACATGTGAGAGAAAACACTTCTGAAAACACAGGGAAAATAAACCACAAGCTCCACTGCTCCCAGGGCTGTTTTCAACATTGGTCACTTGCAGAAACAACTCCTTGGGAATGGTGCTGTGGAAGTTTGCATCAGCCTTGAACCCCCCGAGCAAGTCTGACCTCCTTGGCGGTGGGTTTCCTCACCTGTGGGAAAGCAGAGCTGGGTTGTAGAGCCTGGCAGGAGTGACCCTGTGTCACTAACAGAGGTCTCATGGCTGTCCCTTGGCTGGGCCATCTCTGTAGTTCTCCTGCTGCTGAGCAGCACATGGACGGAGATCCCTCCTGACAGTTCCCACTGCTGAGGGAGCAGGGTGGGGCTGGGTTCATGCAGGAAGACTTAGAATCATAGAATAGAATCCCAGAACGGTTTGAGTTAGAAGGGACCTTAAAGACCATCTTGTTCCAGACTCCTGCCATGGCAGAAACACCTTCCACCAGACCAGGTTGCTCCAATCCCTATCCAACCTGGCCCTTAACACTTCCAGGGAGGGGCCAGCCACAGCCTCTCCAGACAATTTGTTGCTTTTGCCCTACACCACCACCACCACCACCAAGGAATATTTTTTATGTTCCAGGGAAGACCTTCAAATGTTGCTCTTCCCCCTTAGCTGTCTTTCAATCCTCTGAAAAGTTGTTTTTGGTCTGCTCTCCATCTCACAAAGGCAAAGGCTTTCCCCACAGACAAAAAAGGGAACTGAAACAGTGCATGTCTTCTCTGAGCACTTCATTTCAAGGAAAATGTGATTTAAGTGGAGACAATCCAGAGGAAAGCAAGGGGAACGATCTGAAGTCCAGAAACATGACAATGAAAAGAACTGAAACAGCTTATTTAGCCATAGATACAAAGACTATGTCAGGACATTGCTACAAATAGAAAAGCTACTGACTTAAACAGCGGATTCAGGGTTCTTTTTAAATAGTGTATCTTAAATAATAAGGCTCATAAAACACTCAGGAGGACTGCAGTTGAAACAGACATTAACCACACGTGGTTTAGGGAGGTGAATCCTGTCCTTAAGGCAGAATGAGGGACTAGGCTGTTCTGTTCCTGGTAGCCAAGGAAGCAGTAAAAAGACACTAATGTGGATGTCCTTGAACAGCAAAGTCAATCCCTGGAGATGCAGAGGAGCCTAAATCTTCCTCTACCATGTAAAACCCCCAATACTTTGGCTCATCCATAGCGTTTTCTCTCCAGACCTTGTCTTAGCCTAAAGCATTGCTGGCAGTGAACATCATGGAGGGCTGTACTGGGAATTTCCTGGCTTGCATGTATTTGATTGAGAACATTCTCCACAGATTTTGTCTCCTCTAACACAGAAACACTTGTTTCTTTCTATTCCCAGGCCACTCTGGAAATCTATTTTTTTTTCCACAAACAAGTGTGCTTTTCACAGGGACCCACCACACATGTCTGCTGTTTGCAGCTGCCCTATGCACCAGCAGCTGGGCTCCCTCACTCCTGCCTGCTTCTTTCCACCTGGGAATTTCCAAAACAGGGAGAAAAGAGTAATCCCTTGTGATTTAACTCTCCCCCATGTTTTCGAGCCCAGCAGTCTGGGATTACAAGATACCTTCCCACAAGGTCCAAAGGGAATAGCTGCTGCTAAAAGATCCCAGATCCTCTTCTAGCTTCGCACACAGAGTGCTCACTGGAGGCCTGGGACAGCAGCTGTCCTGTGTCACCCAGTACTGATCCCCCCAGAACACCAGCTTCACTGGCTCAGCAGGAAATCTCACCAAGCCCTTGTGCCAAAGCACCACAGCTATTAATAGGAAAGTTGGAATAGCTGGAAGATGAGGATAATCTAGGATCTGCTACAGAAATAACTCACCTTTTCTGAATTTGAAATCCCTTAACCCCATTGCAGAGCCTACAAAGAATGTCAGAATTTGCAAATGGACGGGGAAATGGGTTTTGACAGACTGACGCTCTACCATCAGAACAATCATCCCTGCAAGCTTTGTGTTAAATAATTATCAGTGATTAGCATATAAAGCAATCAAAGGCTTTTACAAGAAACTTCCCCTTCCCTTTAATCAATTTAGGCTTTCACAGACTCATGTATTACTATGTTAACTAAGCAGATAATTAGCTACAAGAGGCATTTTGCTGCAGTTCCATGGAAATTACTGGGTGTGTTTCATTGGATCATCCTTTGTGCACAGCGGTGATGCTGACAGTTCCGGACTGTTTTGCCCAGAACTGGTTGGCAAGTGTCAGCCACACAATCACTACCAACAGTGACAGAGAGAGTAAAGGTGGTTTTACAGAGATAAGATGTTGAGGTTTTATTCAGTGTTTCCAGAGGAAGACCTCCTAAATACATCCTAAAAATATGCTGTAAGTCTAGTTTCTCATATACAAGAAAAGGCAGAACATTGATCAGAAAAATGCTCGTTTCTCTTGCTCATCTGCAGAACATCAGAGTCAGCACTGCAGGTTTCCCCATTCTGCCAAATCGCTCCAGTCCTGGCAGGAAGGGAAAACTGCCTTGCTGAGATGGAAATTAAGTCTTCCAGACTCACTGTCATCAGCTCCTCAAATCAAGAATGTCCCTCTCCCACACGAGTTCCCAAATGGCTTTAATAAATGACAGCCTACATCTCTGGATCCCTACATGGAAAGCTGAGCATTGCCATCTCTGCGAGGCAAATGAGGAGACTGCAGGGAGGCTCAGGGCTGGGGATATTCCAAGTCATGGCTATTTTGGGGTATACTAGCTCAAGACATCAAGATCTCAGCATTCAAAGAGTGGAGAGGAAGGCAAATACATTCAGCATGGAAATACATATCAGTAGAGGAAATGTTGGCACAACAGTAGAAACAGCGGAGAGAGAGGAGGAAGCCTCACCCTGCAGAGCACGCTGCAGTTCCCTGTTGCCACACTCCTTATATTTTGAAGTTTTAGGGACAGGAACACTAGATTTTAATTAATTACCACAGGCATTCCTGAATGCAGCTTTTTAAGATTACAGCTCCCACAAACAGGAGTCAGATTTTCAAAAGGGCTCCCTCTGCGTCAGTTGGAGCAAGAACTTGCCCATAGTCCAGCAGCCAGGGTGCCAAGCTGGTTTGATCCCACTTCTGTGCACGTAACCTGCTGGGAATGCTGTGCTTCAGAGCCTGGCCTGAAAGGCAGTGCCAGGGCAGGAGGGATCTGCTGGTGCCTCATCCCTGGCGGAAACTGTTTCAACTGCCATATGGAATCCCGTTACTCTTTCCAGCAAGGGCAGGAGCAAGGAATACCTCCAAAACATAATTTGGGTTCTGGACACAAATTCACAGAATCACAGAAAATTATGAGTTGGAAGGGACCCACAAGGATCATCTAGTCCAACTCACCATCTAATACCCGTACAGCGACCGAGAGCACATCCCAGAGCGTAATACCAACCTAGATGCCTTCTTCAAGTAGGAAGAACTGTTGAACTAATTGATCTTAGATAATTTGAGCTACATATTATTTATTAGCAGTGGGTATGGAGTTTAGGGTCTGATCCTACTCAAACCAGCTAAGTCTATTCTTGGGCATCCATAGCAGCAAGACTCTCTCAACTTAATGCCTATTTCCTTTGCACCATCTAGTCAACATATTTCCCACATAAAATGAAGAAAATTTCCCTCCTCCTGAAGTGTCTTCTGACCCTCATCCAGAGAAAGTAAAAGAAACTCTTTAATATGTATCATAGATGCCAGCCTTTCACTTTTTTAAGAGCATGGCCATTTAGGTTTTTACCCAGAACACACACACATTCTTTCACCAGAACTTACTGACTCCTCCTAAAAAAGCACAGGAAAAATCCTCGTGTACCTAAGGGGAGAAGGATGTGGTGAGGGTAATGAAAATGCAAATACTGAAGTGGGAACAAGAGGCTGAAGCACTGGGAAATACAGTGAAGACAGGATTTGAAACACTTAAGGTGGATACAATCACAAAAGTTAGGATGCTTTCATCAAAAGATACTGGAATGTTCCTAGAAGGAAAATATGTTTTAAGTACCTTCTCCCTCTATTTTCCTTCCAATGAGGAGACTTTTATAAATAGAACATAAAGATTTTGGTCACCTCTAAAAGGTTTAATAAGGATTAAATACTACAGAGAAAGAAATAGGAAAGAGATCCCACCTGGCACATACAGAATGTGTGGGTGTGCATTTCATGGCTGCATATAAGACAGAGAGGAAATGAGTAATCCATTCTTCAAACCAAAACACACGACAGAGACCACAAAGGCAGCAGTACTTCCAAGAACTCATTTGCTCAGTAAATGTTTCCCCAAGAAATGTATAAAATTCCATCTCAAAACTAAGCTCATTAATAGACTACGAGAGATACACCCTGTCCTACTCCAGCCTTCCTCCTGAGGGAGGAAGAGAGGAACCGAGCAGCCACTAAACAATCAGCACAATGATGAAGGGAAACAAAACTTGCCAAGCTGGCCGTGCTTACACCGCCCAATTAGCAACCAGGTCTGTGAACAACTGGGTCACCTCCAGTTCATGCCAGTGATGTGCTCAGATCCCAGATCCTGCCCTGTCTTTGCCTGTGCCCTCAGCTATGTTTCTCCAGCAGGACTCATTCATTATGTGCCCTGCATAATGCAGAAAGGAGAATAACCCATGGATAATTGGAGTGCAATCCATTAGCTGCCAGCCAGAGGGGAATTTCTTTCCATGGATTACTTCTACTAGTGCCCGCACATTTCAAAGCTTATTGTTTTAAATGTCACGCTGTAGAACAAGTGACTGAGAAGGTTAAGGACCTATTGAAATTTTCAGAATGCATGTTTTACAGCTGTTCCCTTCCTTGGGCTGCTGGCTAAAAGAACTGCTTGAATCCCAGCAGTAACCAGCAGACCACATCTGGATAATCCTGTTCCAACTGAACAGACAACAGCCAAAATACGTTTGCAGTTCTACACCATGAATTTTTACAGCTTATCTGTACACGTGTAGCCATTCCTGCCCTCCTATTCTCCGCTCAGGAAAAAACAAACAGACTTCATTACCAAAGATAAATAGTCTGTTCCTAAAACCAGACACTGGGCCAGATCCTCAGCTGTACCCAGCTGGGATTGGGAAGGGAGGAGAGAAACGGCAACCAAAGAGGAGCCAGTAACAGCTCGTCAATCCTGGAACTGGTTCCGTGCCAATCCCAGCATCACTCGGAGAAGGCCATGGGTGGCTCCAGGTTCAGCCAGCTGGCTGCAGCCCCAAGGGGGACATCTGCCAATGGGGCTGGTGAAGCAGAGCATGTGCCAGCCAGGAGACTTCTCCACTCTTCCAGAATTGCTGGAGACAGGATGGCACGGAGTCACAAAGGTCGAAAAGTCCTAAACTCCCAACTTCAAAGCAAACTCCATCTGGAAACTGCAGCTGCTCTGCGAGGGAACTGAGCTGGAGCCTGGGATTGGTGTTTGGAGCTGGTCACAGACTCAGCACTAATCATACCAAAGGGTAAGTGTGGAAAATATCTCAATCCCACATTTTCTGCTCAGAATACCTCCCTGATCAAGACTGTTCTTGCTATAATTCTGAACGTTTGCTGTGACACAACAGTCCTCCCAGGAGAAGGATTAACATACCAAAAAGTTGGAGTAGTCAAGGCTTGGTTAAGAAGCATTCTTTGATCTTCCACAATTCAAAAAAGTTTAATTATTCCAATGCTATTTATAACAGATACAATGGGATGTTGGCTGGGAAATCCATTTGCATGCATCAGATCTTCAAGATAGTCAGAAAGTCAGGATTTTTAATTGCCACACGCCATACAAAGGCACATGATCTGCCAACAAAGAACACTCATCAAGCTCAGATGTCTTTATATTTATGGGGATCTCTCCTCACCAGACCAGGGTTTGCTTAAAATTAAGCAGACAGTAGAAAAAGAGAATAAACCAGATAAACAGCCTTAAAAACTGCTAGCCTATAAAGACAGTCATCTCATTTTGGAATACTATTACTGTTACATCTCACACCTATACCATTAAGTAATGTTTTTAAACACAGTTTCCCATTCAAGGTTGTGGCTCCTCAGTTAAACTGAATAAACCAGCTTTCCAAATGGTTAAGCAGAGAAAACAGGGACCATTTACAAGCAGGGTACAGAGCAGGGAAGAGGGAATCAGGGTGACTGTATACACTGGAAAACCTGGCCACCTTTCCAGATTGAGTTTTACAGGCAACTCAATGCCCTCTCCATCACAGCAAGATCCTGCCTGGAATTTTGCTAAGGCTGCAAGGACAAGCCATGGGCTGGGCTCAGGTTTTGCCCCCTGCAGCACAGAGAATGAAGTGGGCTGCTGCCAGAGGGAGCAAATGAGACAGCAAATATTGCCACATTTTGAACAAAGAGCTCAGAAATATCTCGGTTCAGCCAACGAAACACACTTTTCCCCTCAATAAAAATCTGTGTTTAACCATAAAGGAACAAGCTACTTCGCTAAAGTCAAACAATGTCCGGGTATTTTGAATATTGAAGTATTTCAAGATGCAGGGGAAGAAGAAGTTTGGTGACAATTTGAAGAGTCAGACACCACAAGTTTTTGTAAAAGCAGATTACCACTACGGAGCCAGAGCAATCCTGAGCACTGTAAATGGCCACTCCATCACCAGAGCAGGGAGAGAGAAAGCTTTGGCAGCTTATCCTGTGGGCCACCAGTGCTAGAACCTCTGTGGCCTCCATCCACCCAAGCAGACCTGGATGGCAGCAATTCAATGCCAGCACCCTGCCCACACCCTGTCCCTTAAGCTGCCAGCAGAGAAAGGCACGAGCAACGCTAGAGAGATGTTTGTGCTAGAAATGCTGGTATGAATGTGCTAGCTGAAATAAAATCTAGTTTGCCACAAGCACAGAGGAAAGCTGCTCAAAGTAACGTTGAAAAAGTTTTACACTTGGCAGCAGTTTAAGAAGGATGAGCATGAAGATTAATTTTTGACAAGTCCTTCCTGTTATTTTCAAAAAGGGTCTTCCAAGCCAAGGGATCAGCTAAGAGTAGCACAAAAGGAAATATTTTGTCACACGCCACTACATCTTAAACCCACTTTTAAGTTTAGGATTAGTGTAGAATCACAGGGGATTGCTCTTCTGCATCTACCAGTAAAAGCTCTTTGGGAGTCTCCAAGCATTACGTGTCTTTTTTCCCCCGTTTTTCCTGTTTGAATGGACTCAGCCAGCAGCTCCCTCACCAACAGGTACTTTATTCCTCGGGGAATCTGTGAGTTACCACAATTGATCTTTTCCAAATACACCTTTAGTTTGGTTTCTATAGTTCAGACAGAAACTGGAAGACCGGTACTTAGAAATTTAGGAATGAATGTATGTCTTAGGAAAGTGTGCCTGTAAGAGAAAAAAGCCTGAGGTGCTCTATGTCCTCTCTCCCCTACACTAAAAGCTTCCTAAAATGCAAACCCTTTATCTCCTGTAAGTTGAACATTTGTGACCTTTGATTCTCTAAAACTGTCTTCGGGCACTTGACCTGGCATCATTCTTCTTATTTTATCCCTTGATTTTCCCATTAGCAATTAACTGATGCCAAAAGCAGCAGTTTCTGTTTCATGTTTTAAAAGCATTGAACAGTATTGAGAGGCAGGGAATTCTGCAGGGGAAAAGGAGGATAAAAGCATGCCTTTAGCCTTGATTGTTTTTCCTTCTCTCTAAAGACCAAGCAGGTAAGAAAAGCAGCGAAATGAGGTGGTTACTCACAGAATGTTTGTCTGGGGCGGGATCTCGGGGATGGTTTCCAACATCAGATGCATGCATCGCACCGTAGTCCTGAAGCACAGGCAGCGACTGGGGCAGGAGCAGGAGAAACCAGGCAAGAGGAGAAAACACAAAAAGCCTCCAAGAGCTGAAGGTTTCACCAGCATGGTGTTTGCTGGAGTGTATTTGCCTCAATTCTGAACTGCAGGGAGCTGACAAAAAAAAGTTTCCCAGCCCTGAGGTCCAGGAGGAGGAGGGGACTCATCAGCATGTGTTTGCAATTAAATTAAGGCAGTTTGACAGTCCAACCGCCCACCCCCTCTGCCATTATGTACATCACTGAAGATCACACTGTCCCCACCCATCTTTAATTGTGGTGCTAAAATACAAACCTTTAATTTTGATTTATTTTCACCTATTTTGAACAGCAAGTTAACTCCTCACCTTCTCCTCAGGCATTTCTCTGATAGAAGAGCGCACCTTCAAGGACAAGGACCAAAAAATGATCCAGTGCTTCCAGGGCTGAGCTGGGATGCAAAAGATCCAGGTCAAGGTTTTTATGTCCATTTTTTGTGCCATGGCATGCTCTGAAAGCTAAGGCGAGTGGCTTATCAAACGTACTGGGCAGTAAGACTTTGGGGATAAAGGCTGTCTCTTACTGCACAAAGTTACACATCCAGCAAAAATACGTTTCCAACCATAGATGGGACCGTGGAATGTTACAAGTGATTTTAAAAGGGAGATCATTAACAGAGATAAATAATCTGCAAATCAAGACAAATCCCCATCCTGCAATCTGTAAAGTTTCTTATGGAGAGTCATAGCTGATTCATTTCAAAGAGCTTTTGCCAAATACAATTTCTACAGGATTTTGGAGAAATTAAAGGCAACTGAAGAGGGAAAGAAACAATGAAAACAAATGAGTTTGAACTGTGGAAAATGCAGTCCTCCATTTCTCTCTCCCATTGGATGACAAAACTGAGATGCAAAAGGCAGGATTTGTTAAGAATTCTTTTCCTATTGAATTAATGACCTTTACAGAGACGTTTCGAGTTTGTCCTTAGGCTTTAAATTTTCACAACACAAGACCCTAAATATGTGGCTTTAGCATGAGGGAGGCATTAACACACTTCAAGATATAAAGGCACTTCAGGAAGTCCAAACACAACATCATTTCACATTACCTGGAAGATCAAATGAAAGTTTCCCATCAACCTGCACATCTGCTTTACACTGTAACCTACAAAATAATTAATGTGACAAAGCAGAACTTAGCAAGAGTGACATTTACACCTTTCTGGTTCTCTTCTCCCTTCAGATTCTCTGTCACTTGAGCATTCGGGTTTGGGGTTTCAGTTAAAATTTCGTTACATAGAAGGTAAAAGCTGCATTTTTTTCCCAGCTAGGAAGGGGCATTATACTTCAGGTTTTCCGCACCTCGCCTTCAGACAATCTACTATTTGTTTGCCCGGACATCACTTGGAAATTCAAGCAAGTTGGCTGAACTCAAATGCTCCCTGTGCGGACCTGACTCATGGTTTTGGGCAGAGTGTCCTCTAGTGGTCACCCAACCCAACCCAATCCTACGCTGCCTTACAAAAGCGAGTTGTAAAAGGTCAAATTATGTATCAGCTTCAGCCTTTATACAACAACTGGAGTCCGAAATCAGATTGCTCCGGGTGAATATGACAGCTTTTAATGCCAATTTGGGCCCTTAGGTGCATTAGAAGTGCATCTTCCGTGTCCATCAGACAACACATTTAATATTAAAGTTTTCATGATTTAGGTTCTACATTCTTCCAGCCTCATGGCTCCTCACATCATATACACTATTCCAAAACACACTGGACTCTGTTAGGACAGGGTAGCATAGCTGCTTAGGAGCTGTTTTGTAAGGAAGTATTCCTAGCAAAATAAACAAAACCACTCCAAACCACGCCTCGGTACTTTGCAGTCATCATTTTGCCTCCTGTCTCCAATTTATCTTGGTGTGTCAACTCTGAGCTCTAAACCAACCTTCTCCAAGAACAAAGATCCATTCCAGGCTTGATTATATTGCAACAGGAGAGCTGAGCCAGGCATCAGTCAGGTTTCTGTGTGTACAGTTTGTGGAATCACATTTCAGAGCCTGGATGTGCCATGGGGGGCAGTTTCAGGAAGGATTGATGGGTATTTACTGACTACCTTGGAAGAAAGGGATCTTCAGCCAAGTCAGCAGATGTAACAGCAGCCACTGGGAGTAATTTCAGTGCAAAAATTTCTGCAACCCCTACATTTTCTTAGAAGCAGATCTTCACTTGAACTTGAACCATGCCTGTCCCACCTTGCTTATCTCCCCTGCATGACAAATGGGATGATTGCGAGATGTTACGAGACACCAGCAATCCCACTCCCCTTACTCTTGCAATAGTTTATCAGATTTTCCATCAATGTGACAAATTGTTTAAAAAGGAATGTGCAGCTCTGAGCAAGAACCAGAAATTAACTCCTGAGGATCAGGAATGAAAGTTAACCCTTGTGTCCCACGCTCCAGCATCTCCAGCCTCTGCTGCACAGACTTTCCAAACCTGTAGAACTCAAGGAAGTTTGGGGCTTTTCCTCTGGTGTGGGTTTTTTCCTCCCCCCTCCCCCCTTTTTTGTTTTATTTTTAACTCTCATTTCTGTCCCAGTAGAAAGATTTCCCTCAGGGAAATCTGTATCCCAGAGAACTGTGGTGTAGGTTTTACAATGAAGTGAACATCAACATCATCTGACAAGTTTAATTTCCTTGATACCATTTGTATGACACATCCACGGCTTTCCAAAGCAGAAAAGGATTTTCTTTCAGCAAGCGGCACGTGAAGGAAAACATGAACATTGAACTCATCTCCTGTTATAGCTGGTAAAAGGACATTTCTCATACACAGAGATGACAGGAAGAAACACAGAGACAGGCAATTATCCTATGGAATAAAGGTTAACAGATCCTTTTAATTAGGAGCAGCTGTATTTGTTGTTATGATCACTTTCCTGCTACAGCTGAAGCCAAAATATTATTCTCAATACTAGAGAAATGAAAACCTTGAACAGCAGATTTTTTAAGAGCTGGGTTAATTAAGCACTGAAACAGAGCCCAGGGGATAAGAGGGGAGCTGCAGGTCAGAATGCATGGAACAAACTCCTGACAGGTTTAGTTCAGGCAATTCCTTCAAGTACAGCAATAAACTGAATCACTTTGGGGTATCTGTTGTCCACAGGTCAATCACACAGGTAAATAGATTCACTCTTTGACTGTTGTGAAACACTAAATCTCGATCAGTTGTGTGTGTGCTGATTCCAAAAACCATCTTGCACAACTGCATTACATAAAGGTTTGGAACTCATCAGCTGGGCAGGTTTCTTTAGAGAAATCATATTCTGAGGAGTTAATCTCAAATTATGCACCTGCATCATGTTATTAAGTGTTTTTTGTAGTGTTCTAGTGTCTTAACCTTCATTATGGAAACAAGTACTTATCTATTGAGTATACTAATCACAACATGATGCAAAGCCATGTTAAGAAGGCTAAAAAGTCTTTACTGAATTTATTGATACAGAAACACTTATTAATAACGCTTAAATAGTGTAACACTCCTGCAAGCCTCAGGCCAATTTAACTCTAGTTTCTACAGAGAACTTCTTGAACTTACACACTCATGATTAAAGCTGCTTGAAGTTTTTCTTTTGCAAATTTACTGCAGGATCAAAACCTAAAAGGAGTCACATATAAAAAAAAGTGATGACTACTCAGAAGACAAAAGCAAACAAAGCTGGTGCAGCTCCCAGACAGCTTATGGACCATACAAGCCCAGCTCTGCTACAATTCCTCTGTTAGAAATGCCTACAAAACTACAGTGCAAGTGCTTGTGCACAGGGAGAATGTATTCACAATTCCCCTTTATTTACAGGCTATAAGCAACGCTATTTCACAGTTACATTACACACAACATTTCTACAATGTGTTTGTTTGGTTTTGTGGGTTTTTTTGGACAAGGGGACAAAATT
Source organism: Pitta sordida (assembly GCA_013390025.1). Classification (NCBI taxonomy): domain Eukaryota; kingdom Metazoa; phylum Chordata; class Aves; order Passeriformes; family Pittidae; genus Pitta; species Pitta sordida. The sequence goes on from WEKX01019071.1 coordinate 328,234, forward strand.
TGACAACCTAGAACATAAATTTCCTCTCTCTATATATTTATTTATTCAACTTTATCAGGAAAAAAATAGCAGTATTTATGCATCTTACAGAACGCTACAAAAATCTAGCAAATGTAATAAAAAAGGCAAACCTGGTGAAAAATCTGCTAAAATATCTTTATAACTCGGGCTGGCCTGGGGATAAAAATCAAACAAGACAAATAAAAGCCAGTTCTCTCTCAACTGGACTAACAGAATCTAAGCAAGGCTTACTAGAAGAACCTGAAGTTTAATGTCATTTTTAAAGGAACTTCTTTAGAAGTTTTGTAATGAAACTGAAGGATGACCTGGCAGCCAAAAGCAGGAGGCACCCTGTGCCATGGAGGAGTATGAAAACTGTGCCACAATACAGGAAGGCACATACCTGGTATGACACCCACGAAGCAGAAATGTTGAACAAATACAGAGGCCAAAGCCTCTGAGGGAGCACAGAGAATAATTACATGTTGATTAAGCCCCTATATACCACCACATTCAGGATTTGGAAATGGAAAGAAATCCACTGCAGTTACCAGAATTACACGCCAGGTACGTGTGTTTTTACAGGAAACCATCAGCCCAGTGGCCACAAAACTGCCTCACTTAAAATAAGAACCAGAGGGAGCACTAACTTGGAGTCCTGTTTAGATCAGAAGTGGAGACTTGGGAAACCAGAAGCAAAACGCAGCCTATGACCCAGTTCTGTGCCAGCAGCCACATGACACAGTATCACCAAATGATCTCCTCAAAGATACACAAACATCCTGTGAAGCAAGGAAGAGTTCTTGACTTCGGGCTTAGGCGTACAAGAGTTACCATTTATTTTCAAAGCCACACAGAACTTTGAAATACCATTTCTCATGAAGCAAGTTGCGCAACCCAGGACCATTAACTGCAAACCCAGAATGGTTTTGGCAAGACAGTCTTCATTCGTTCCTCCTCAGAAAATGAGGAGACAGCATACAGAAAAAAAAAAAAAATATATCAAAGCAATACCAACTTAAGTGCCTCTGATGGGGCAATGCCTCAGCAAAGCTTCACCATCTACTGAGAGCGAGCCTTTCATCCCCTCCCAGCTTTAGGAGTACATATTTCACATCAACACAAACTTAAGGGTTTCTTTTCAGCCTTTACCAGGTTCGGTAGATTTTTTAAAACAGATTGAACTAAGCAAACCTCTGCTAAACATAGTATTTTGTGTCCACAAACACTGTGGACCCCCCATCCCTGGAAGTGTTCAAGGCCAGGTTGGATGGGGCTCTGAGGAACCTGGTCTAGTGAAAGGTGGCCCTACCCATGGCAGGGGGTGGGAACAAGACGGTCTTCAAGGTCCCTTCCAACTCAAACCGTTTTGTTTTCCAATTCCACGGCATCTCCTTCCATCACAATGACAGGAAGATTTGGGAATAAAACCTAGAGCTCACATCCATTGAACTCCAGAGTGTTATGTCCTTCTGTATGAGCATGTTAAAACATCCATTCCTTGATGCAGGAATAAAATAACTTACCAAGCTGAGCAACCTCATTCTACCCACCATATGTGGAACATGTGTGCCCAAGTTCTATTCCAGCCTCCTTGCCACAGCCAGGGCACACACAGAACACCTAACAACTGTCTCAGTTTGGCTTTCTAGACTGTTTTCAGGTTCTACATACCCTCCACAACACTGTATCTGGCTGACTTGCTGCTCAGGCTGGCTCTGTTCACTTCACCCTGTCCAGCCCAGGTGATCAGACAGCAAACTCCACAGATTCTGCTTTCACAAACTCACTGCTCTGCAGCTCTTCTCTACCTCTTCCCCACTCAGAATTACTCCCTAAATGTTTCCAGACACAACAGTCTACCCTGTAGTAACAGGGTAGACTCAGTAGTCAACCCTGACTACTCCTGCATCCTGTCAAGGCTAAGCAGCTTTGCAATTCTGCACGCACTTGCCTTCACCACTTTAAAAAAACCCCAAACAACAAACCCACAATAATCCCTTACACCTTGTTCACTGGAACAGGTACCAGGTACTTCCCATTAAGAAAACCAATATTCTGTAAAACTTTTTACTGAAAAACTAGATATAGTTTATAAGCAAAACAGACTAACCAAAGGGGAGCTGATGCTTTCCTTCTCGTTCCAAACCTGGACAGCACAAGGGTAATGCCAAAAATACTTTCCTTTCTGTAAAAGTTGTGCTTTTGGCAAATTACTGGAAGAAACAAGATTGGCCAGGTCAGTTCTTGCTCATAATCTTCATCCTCCATTAAACACACACCATGGTAAATACATGGCAGGTTTAGTGGGAGAGAGCACAGACAGGGAAGGTCTTTTGGGAACTGCTTAAGAGCTTTTAAAAACTGATATTCGGCAGAGCAGCTGTGAGATTTTTAGAATATCTCTGTGCAGTTAAGTTTCAAGAGAATTAAATCCTCCTTTCCACAAGCAGCTGAGCATTTCACCAACTTGCTTCCTAAGGAATCCCTGCTGTAGGATAAAACTATAGCACATGACTGAGAAGAAAGAAGGAACTCAAAAAAGCTAGAATGTTGAAGTTTACAGCAGCCACATTTCCCAGCCTACTGCCTTGGGTGGTCACATTCGCAGGCAAGCAAGTGGTGAACATTTGTCAAGCCCTAAGGAGTAGTTTATTTTCTGCCTACTTCCCACTTTCTAGAAGGGGGAAACTACTTCTCCCTGTAATAAAGCAAGTAATACTTCAAGGGATCAGGCAAAGGCAGACTCAAGACCTTTTCTCTCAAAAAGTTTACAGGAGGATCTGGCTTTAGTTCAGAGGGTTTTGTTTCTTCCTCTTCGTGCTTCTCCTCCTCCATCTCCTCGCTGTTGTTGTTGTCATCCGACGGGCTGGAGATGCGGCTGGCGAAGACCTCTTTGTCCAAGAAAACAATCGTCTCCATGCGCCGGCGACGGACACGTCTCCGTTTAAATCTCGGGGGGTTCTTCAGCCCGTTCCCAGTTTTGCCCATTGTTTCTTGATGAATTATTTTCTTAATGGTTCCTCGGATGGCGATGCGAGCCAGGTCCTGCAGGCTGCGAACAGCCACGGGGGCTGGAACGAAACAAAACCCATGAGCAGATATGGAGAAACTCCCCACAAAAGTACTCACAGGAAAAGTTCTGTTTGCTCAGATTAAATCAGGCCATTTGAAATCCCTGCTGCGATTACACAAACAGCTCTATTCAACTCCTGTCAACTCAGATAAACTGCATTGCAACTTTCCAAACAAAATTTAATCATGCATTTCTCTCATTAAAAATTTTCCTATTTTGATTTCAAGTTCTCAATTATTTTAAGGTACACATCCTAAAGATCATAAGAATGCAGACTAAGCAACCAGAATTGTGACTGTTTAATAGCTAGACCTGAAGTCTATTTAACTCTTCCAAAAAATGATTCTTGTATTGAGCTGTTACTTCAGCTTTGCCAAGTTCTACACTTTTATAACACGAGTATTATTTATGCCATTCAAAAGCTGCTTCGGACTTAGTGGATGAAGACAAGCTGGAAACCATTTTGCAGAGGTAATTATGGAAGCATACAATAAGTTATTGTATTGAAATACCTTCCACAATAATGGTTTGGAAGACTGTTCTGTCTTCTGCACTTATTTGCTGGCAGCTCATTAATCCACAATGTAACTCAAGCAGCATAACAAAAAAAACGTATTGATGCACACACACATCCATGAACTAAAACAAACAAAAAATCCCTATTTTCTACCAACAAGTAAACTTCCCTATGACCTGGATGTAGGAAGCAGAAAAAAGTTACATGTAATATAACTGCAGGTCTCACTACAAAGTAACCTGTGTACAAAACACACTGAAACATGCACTTACTGGACCTCCCAGTACAGTATGAACTCCTTCCTGAGTTCCTTTCTGTCATGCAGACACCTTTCCAGAATAAGACCAAAGCCTGACTAATCTCTTTATGGAAGTATCTCTGTCTTCAGAGGCCTCTCTGGAGGACACTCAAGTCTTAATCTAAAGATTGAGGCCACTGATACAACCCACACTTCAAGCAGCTAACCAAGGACTGCACAACTTGGACCCCTCAAGCATTCCAGGTTCCGGATAATTCTGGATTGCTGAGGGGCGAGAGCCTTTGAGCAGATATAACATTTTTTCACAGGTACTGAATCACAGAATATTCTGAGTTGGAAGGGACCCACAAAGATCATTGAGTCTGACTCTTAAACGGCACCACTGCCTCCCTGGTGGGAATCAAACCCCCAGGTGGGGACACTCACCACTGTACTAAAGAGGATATTTTAAATGTGGATTTACTGCTCGTGTATTTCCCACGGAGAACCACAACAGTACATAATTCAGGGTTGAAACACCTCTGTACATGCAAAGATCAATGACTAAACACCCATCAAAGTTTGGTACAACTTCACATGAAATCCTTTGTGTTTAGAATGAAGTTCTAGTGGAAGGTGGCTCTGCCCATGGGAAGGGGTTGGAGTGATGATCTTTAAGGTCCCTTGCAACCCTGGCCATTCTATGATTCCACGACTTAGAATCTATTTTAGGCAACTCCCATTCTTGCACAAAACAGACAACTATGCAAAAGGGAAGCACTTGGAGTAACTTTCCTTGAAAGGATTCCCAGGGACGTCACAGCTCACAGACCAACAGTAGAAGAGCCCTCCCCCATGCACAAGAATGTCTGTACTCACGTAAGTGAACAAGCCTTGATTTTCCTGAATCTGCGTGGCTTGGCTGAATCAAAGGAGCAAAAGAAACAGCAAGAATCTTCTTGGTCTCCCAGGCAGAAGGACCAGTACGAGTTATCTTAGTCAACTAAACCAAAACAAGGAGATTATTGTCCATTGTGTGAACTACAGTGGGATTTTTGAACAAAAAATGAACAAACGACTTTTATGCTGGGACAAGTGGTTAAAATACTAGAAGCTGCCGCAGTAAAAAGTGATAAGGATAAACACTGGTGTTTTTTTAAAAAAAATTAAGAACTCCTCGCAGGATTAGCCCAGAGTAACTTTGTTGCAACAGAGAACTTGGCACAGGCAGTCTGGGTCACTCTGCTTTCCCAGATCTCCCTCCATTCTGGACCAGAACAGCTGGGTCTGACCCCTGAGAAAACTCGTCAGTCACCAGCAAACATTCACTCCTGAAGGAGCCTGCAGATCAGTGATTTCTGTTCCAGCTCATATCCCTTACATTAACTCATTGCACATCCTCTGACTGGGAAGAAACCCTGCACTCTGCTCCTCAGAGAGAGCTGACCCTGACATCTCAGCCGTGCAAGTCCATTAGAACAACACACCTTTACACCAAAGGCATGAACTGAACTGCAACCTGGAGCTCACACATGGGACAGTTATTCAGTTTTTACTAAAAAGAATCCACTGGAAACAGAGACACCTTGCAGGCTCTCTCAGAAGCCACTTAGGGTGCAAAATTCTGTACTTAGTGATTAAGCACATGACTAGATTATATAACTGAACAGAGCCTTTTGCTTATGTTTTCTGCGATACAAAAGCAAAAGTGCAATTCATGACATTGCAATATGTGAAAGACAGGTTAAACTACAAATTTCTTAAATACTATGAACATGCACAGTTCAGTTTCTACTTAATAGTGAACACTGGTGCATTTAATGCTTTCTTCAACCCGCTACAAAGGCAAGCTAAAGGAACAGCTATTGACTAAACTGGGATCAGAATCAAGAAGAACCGAAAAAGAAATATGAGTAGAAAGGCACTCAACCTTCTCTTCTAGAGGCATCACAAGAATTCCTCCAACTTTCAACAGGTTCTTCATGTAGTCCTCGTGCTCCTTCTGTACTCCAGCACCACAGTAAACACGGTCATACTGAGTGCAGTCCGGAGAAATCTCTAAACAGTTGCCAATAACAAAGGACGGCTCACAAAATTCAAATCTGAAAGTGAAGATGACTTGCATCAGACAAGAATATTACAACTGAATCAAATTCATTGTTTGAAAAACAATAAACTGTGAAACACCTGTTAAAAAAAACCCCAGCAGTTTTAAAGGATTTCTCCTCCAAAGCCCATCTAATCCACTGTAACAGAACACAGCTACAAGTCTCAAAACCACAGAACAATGAGGTCAGAATTCATGGACTGAAATACCCAAAGGATAAGGATGTGCAATTTCGTACTTGTGATGCAGGTAACTCTCCAGAACAAGCTGGTTTTAGTCACCTGATGCTGACTCAGTTATAATATACAAACACCAGATCTGTGATTCCAAGCTTCCAAGCCTTTTAAGTGACTGCACCTGGGTTTATTTTTCCATTTTCAAAAGCTTTTAAATGGTTTTCAGATGTTGAGGGAAACAATCACCTGATGCTACAGAAATACACTTTTCTGAAGCCAACTGAAGTTTTGCCACTAGCTTCAAAAGAATTGTGATTTTATCCTTCATTGAAAACCCTCACTTTTGGCCTACAGCATTTCTGACTCAGTTGAAAAGAAAAAAGAAATGATTCCACAATGCTTTTGGTTTTATTACATGCTCCAAACTGCACCAATTTTAAGCCCAAAATTTAAGGGCTGATTTTGACAGAAGTTATACAACACATCCATTCTTCTGATATCTTGAGAGGCAGCTCAATAGAGCACCTATTTAATCCTGAACACTTCCTGAAGCTTTCTGGTTTTGAAAAACGTGGTAGATATTCAGAGCAGGCAGTGAACAGGCCCTGCACACGGTGTTCCAACAGCACAACCCAGCAGACATCACTCAGCGATGCCAATTTTCCAGTCATCATCATTTCCGAATTCAGCTCACTTTTGCTCCATAGCTATATTTGTCTGAAGAGAGAAAAAAAAGTCTTCCTTGAAACATCTTTTCAAACAATAGCAGCGTGACTGAAAAAAAAAAACCCCTTATTGAGCACCATCCAAGCCAAAAACTGGCAGTCTGCTGCCAACATCCAGAAAATACAGCCCCTCTCATCAGCTGCTTTCCAGTACAGCAGCAACAGCACAAGGCTGAGCAGCTTAAAATCCACCATCTGAAGAGTAATTTTCCTCCTCCCAGGAGAGGAAGGTATCAGGTATCCACAGATGCTTCACTTCCCAGCTTGAACAAACTGTGAAACAGATCCAAAAGTATGACAGCTACAACTTTTATTGCTGAGGTTACTGTTGGCAGTGGTTATCTTGCTGGAAAGTTATTACTTGCGACAGCAGCAAAATGGAGGTTCTAAGGGAGAGCATAAATCAAATCCCAAGCAGTTTTAGTACCAACTTAATCATCCTCAAACTACCTTCATATTTTAAAACCATTTTTCTTCTCAGATAAAACATATTAGGCCACCATAGGAATCAGTTCATACTCTTCTGATCACCATGAGGTCACCACCACAAGGTACATTGTTATGTATTTACAAGTTTCAAGCTGTTACTGTAAGTGCATTTCAAAACAAACAAACTTCTTCAGCTCCCTCTAAGCCCAACAACAACAGCACTGCTACTAAAATCACAGCAAACATTTCTGAAACTCCCCCACAATACACACGGGCTCCGAGGGTCACACACTGCAGCTCAGTGAGCCTAAGGAGCCTGAATCCTCAGATTACCCTGGATCCAGAGGGGCCACGTGGGAGCAGGAACAGCCACGACTGAAGCCAAACACACAAAATTAATCCAAACATGCATTTTACACTCACTTGTCAAAGCTGTCGCTTGTTTTAATGAAGAAGTCCAACTTCTGCTTCGCATATTCGATCACGTCAGAGTGAAGCTCCACACCGTGGTTAACTCCAAAGGGACCTGCAAGTGCGGAACAGCAGGATACTGGTAACAGGCAACACCACAAAATCCAGCAGGACTAACACAGTTTGGGCTACTTCCTACAACAGATTGCTCAGTGAGGGTCAGCTTGTTGTGTAGGGTCAGCTCTCTCAGTACTACAATGGGAATTGCAACCCTATACGTGCCATTTCTGGCAGCAAATGAGCCTGTCTTGCACAATTAATTTTGAATCGTTTGCTCTTAACTATGCAGGAAACTTCTCCACAGGAGGGAGGCACTGATGCCATTGCTGTAAAACTGAACACCTGGAAAAAAATTCCAACAGTCTGCATGTTTTAATACACCCCTAAAAAAATCTTCATATTGTTTTTATATCCCCTTGCTGATATGCTAAAATACTCCACAGAGGAATCAGGAACAGTCATTATACACCGTGCCTGCACAGCAAAAATAAAATGGGAAATACACAAGTTGCACTTGGGTATTTGCTTTGTTACTGCAGAGGTGGTCACAACATCAGTTCTGCTGCATTGAATGTTTTCTACTGAATATTCCCATCTCTCTGATGTCTGTTGGATCTCAACCATGTCTCAAGTCTAGACAGGACAGTGTGAACACCAACCAGGGACAGAACAGGTGCAGTCACAGGGTTTCTGTGGGCGTACGCAATCCTGGTTTCAACTTTGTACTCCTGACCCTGATCTGGAGTCATCCTTAAGGGGAAACTAACCCAAGTTTGTGTCCAGTCCTGCAGGAATTCACTACATCCACCTCTGGAACTACGTCAGTGCCTGTTCTGATCTGCCACAGAAACCTGGATCCAATCCAGTTCCAGAGAGGTTGCAAGAATCCCGATAAATTGTACAGCTGGATTAGTGCTGTCTTTACTTTCCCAGCTACCTTTTATATTCCATTACGTATTTGAGGAATGATTCCTTCCCTATTTCGAACTATGTTTTCAAAAATCCGATGTAAACAGTTAACGTGACTGAAAAGGTATTTACCCAAGATGAGTCCAACCATAGAACTCAGATAACCAGTGCCACTGCCAAGATTCAAAAATGACAGCCCTGGTTGCAGATCCAAAGCTTCCATCACCTCAGAGTAAATGCACGGGGCTGAGAGATGGATATTTCCATGCTTCCATGCCAAGTCCTTGTAGGCATTGTCTTTGAACTCTTCCAGGTAGTAATCAGCTCGATCAATGGCTCGGAATGCCTGTTCCACCAGTTCTGTCCTGATGTATTGTGCCTCCTTCAGGTTATCAATTAACTCATCATTATCTTCTCCCGCACTCACTGCGCCTCCCATCTTCAACTGTCTTCCACAAACACTAAAAGCACAAGAATAAAGGAAGGTGAGGTACAGAACATGCACTTCAACATTAAATTATGCTGCTGTATTTGAAGCACTTTGAGAGAGACCTTTATGTACTCCAAGGACCACGAGCAGCAGAGAAACTTCGCCCCATCACTCCCACAAATGAAAAACAAAATACAGATCTGGCATCCAGCAGAGGGGGGAAAAAATCCCAACAGGCAATTTCAACGTGCAATTCCTGTCTTCAAACACTCCCCACGTTTTACCAGCACATCAGCTTTTCCACTGAAGCCTTTTATATAAAGGATTATTCCAGCTCCAGCGCTTACAGGTCATTTTCCATTGCAAGCCCAACCAACAGTGCACGTCTGTCAGAATTCTTGCCACGCACAGACTTTCCCTCTCTAACAGCATCAGTTCAGAGACTAAGACACAAGCAGCAAATCCAGAAAAATCTAAAATTATATTTCCTTTGTACAACGCTCCAGGATGTTGATTTCACAAAGGTTAAATAACCCCAACAACTCTGACACAACAACCTTGCTCGCTTTAGCAAATGCACTTTCACACAGCTCAGTCTCTAAAGCTTGAGCCACCACCATTACTAAAGCACTTAATGATACAAACAGGAACTGCAGAGAGAATTTCCCCCGCAGCCTGTGGAATTTCTTAGGTCCTCTGAAGCCCTAGATGAGCTCACCTGCAATTTGGTAACTCCCGAGTGACAGAGATCTCTGAATTACAAACACTTCCGATTTCACTGACATGATCATGGACCCATTCAGGCTTGTTGGTGAGGGGGAAAGAAAAACAAACAGTTTCCTCGACTGTGCACTGCACCACACATGGTTATAACGCTCCATGTAGTAAAATAACTACAGGTTTTTAAGGAAAAAGTCCAGGGGAAGAAGAACACAGAAGAACTCATCACTCAAAATTAACCTTTTCCCGCTCCTTCTCGTATCTTAAGGGGAAAAAAATTCCTTTCCAGAAAACACAACGTGATTCTTTGAGTGCGTTTATTTACAATGCCTTTCCCTGCTCACAATAACAACCACACAAGCAGCAGCTTTGCAGTTCATTCCTGGGATCAGAAGATCTGCCTACAGCGAAATTGTTGGGGTTTATTTGTTACATTCAGCAAGAGCAAATTACAGACTTTGGTTTTCAGAGGAAACAAAGAAAAGCTACAGGACTCCAAGGAAATTTCAGTTCAAATAACATGCCATGCTGATTACCTGGAGAGGCATACAAACCAGAATATACTTAGTCAGGGACCTCAAGCCAGTTTTTAATCCATTTACATCTCAAACACATCAACCCAGTTCCAGACCATTAATAAAACTTGAAATAAAATGCCAGCCCTCTCCTTTCTACAGTTACACCTTCATTTTCTCTGCAAAAAAAAAATGATTGTGTTTTCTTCCTTCACAGTGGAAACACATCAAGTTGAAGGCTCAGGTGGGTTAATCCACCAATTATTTTCCCCCCTCCTCTTCCATACAAAAAAACCTCACTGTGTTTGCACACATAGGGTTGTTGTATCTTTGGCCACTACACTTTATGAATGATCAAAAAACTCTCTCTTCCCTGAGATTAATGATTCCCTTGACTTTCTTTTTATGTATTTCTGTTCTTAGGCTTGTTTCTTTCTTCCCATTCTTTTTGTTACTGGAATAAAATAAAAAAAAACCACCTTAATTTTTAGATTTCAAATGAGAATAAAAAGTTGTGCCTTCAGTAGTGTTCCACTTCGGATGCCAAATAAATTCCTTCTGATGCACAACAGGTCTGACCTGGTTTTAGCTCAGCTGCAGGAACAATGTTTTTCCAAGCTCCACGACACGGAATGCAACAATTGTTGCCACCCTGGCACAGATGATGAGATTAAAGAATATCCAAGTCGTGACAACCCCTTTCACTGGACACCGACTTACCTCCCATGAAATGGATGCTTTACGTGCAGAACTCTCACACCCGAATCCCTTCGGTTTAACCCCGTGGGAAGCAGGACCCGAGCCCCTGAAGGGTGACTTTATTGTTATGAGGCTCTTCCAAACAAAATCCTCTCCCTCCACAACAAGCCCCTCAGGCAAAACCCTGGCACAGATTCCCCCAAATGCCCACACGACACAGGCACCGCAACGAGCTGCAAAACCCCTCTGCCACCTTCCCCCGCCAGGAAAACAAGAGAAGAAAACCAACCAACCAACCAACCAACAAACCAACCCACCCACCGACCGGCCCGACGCGAGTGCAGCCGCCCGGAACAAACCCCCGAAACCAGGGCAGGCAAACAGCGGCGGAGGCGGAGAAACCCCGGCAGGTCTCCAGGGCAATCCCTGCTCTGACATAACGCGCCGCGGCAGCAGCGGCGGAGCTGAGGGGGGATGATCGGCTTCACAAGGAACAGGCACCTGGCGGCCGGCGCTTCGGCTGCGCTCGGTTCGGTTCGGCTGCGCTCGGTTCGGTTCGGCTGCGCTCGGTTCGGTTCGGCTGCGCTCGGTTCGGTTCGGCTGCGCTCGGTTCGGTTCGGCTGCGCTCGGCTCGGGCTGTAAACACTGCCCAGCTGAGCGCCGGCCGCGCCACTGCGCATGCGTGGCGTGCACCACCGCCGCCGCGGGCGGGGGGGGCCGAGGAGGGGGAAGGGAAGCGTGGAGCGTTCCGCAGCCGTGTGGGCTGTACCATGCAGAGCTGTCGCACGGGGGGAGGGGCTGGTTCCATCCGCCGAGTCTGGGGGGGGCTGAGGTTCTCCCTCAGGGAGAGGGAAATGTTCCAGCACCTTCTCAGCCCCTCATCTCCCTCTGCCAGAACCCCCATTGCAGCGTGCTAGGGGTACAGACAGAGCGTGACTTGCTTCTTTGCCATCTGTCCGGTTACACACTTGGGTTTTGCTGGGTTTTGTTTGACAGCGGGAAGTGTCCCCACCTGGCGTGTGGGAGCCCCGGGTTCGATTCCCGCCAGGGACACAGTGTTAGGAGTTGGACTCGGTGATCCTTGTGGGTCCCTTCCAACTCAGAATATTCTGTGATTCTCTGTGATTCTCTGTGTGGGGTTTTTTTTCTGCGACCATAAATAACCGATAAGAATTCACTAGATAAGACTGAAGGAAATAAGGAGTATTGTGAGACTTCATGTGAGGGATTCCCTGTCCGTTCACATGCTCTGACTGAGCTTTAGACACCTAATTTAAATTTACCGACCTGTGTGAGCTCCTTCAGTGCCTGTAACGTGGCAGGGGCCCAACAGAACACAGGGAAAAGTTGTGTCACCCAGCTCAGACTGAGAGAAATTCCCCTCTAAAAGTGCGTGTTTCCCTTCATCTGTGAGTGACGCACATGGCACTGGCTGAGGCTGCAGGTATCCACAATGAAGGGATCCTCTGAGAGGCCAGGAAGAGTACATAGTTGCTTGGTCTCCTCTGCATTCACAGTGGCTACACCAAAAACCCATCGATATCCCTTTGGATCCTTGAAGTATCCTCTCCTGAGGGAGTCAATGCCAAGGATACAAGGGGCCTCTGGGCCAGTCACGATGGGGTGCTTTTCCCATTTGGCCCCTGTTAAACTTACTTCAGCCTCTATCACAGACAGTTCCTGGGATCCCCCTGTCACTCCAGAGATCCAAATGGGTTCCTCACTCCTGTGTCTTGATGGCATCAACGTACACTGTGCACCGGTGTCTACCAAAGCTCTATACTTCTGTGGATCTGATGTGCCAGGCCATCGAATCCACACAGTCCAGTACACCCGGTTATCCCTTTCCTCCTCCTGGCCGAAGACAAGGACCCTCTATTCCTGTTCCTGGTCAGAGTATTCACTATCTGACCTTTGTGATGCTAGGTCAGAAGTCTGGGCTGGCCTTGGAGTTTACGCCACATACGGCTGCAAAATGCATCTAGGCAAGAAGAGGCTTCTAGGTTTAAGTTGTCTGGAGATGAATTGTGGGGAAAAAAGCTGTCTTGGCAGACACAACAAGCCCACAGCAGGGGAAAAAAAAAATAAGAATTTCTCTGGTAAATGAGGCTCAAATAAGAGAAAGTGAATCAGCATCTGAGATTTATTTATGCTTTAAGGTGATTATCTCAGCTGCCTTCATTAAAGTGATAACAGCAGACTCTGCAAACTGGGTAATTCTGTGGATGTCTGCACTTTCATTTCGCAGAAGACAGCTGCCTGGGAGAATGGGATTATTAGTGGAGAGCGAGCGCTGAAACTCCTCCTTTCTGATTCAACCAAAACAGGACATGGTTACTGCACTCAGCTCATCTTCAGCTCTGCGAGGGCTCGGGAATAATGGCAGCACAGTGGAAACTGCAAACGCAGAACAGACCAACTCCTTGCACGTGTGATTCCAGGGCTTCCATCCAGCACCTGCTGTGCTGTAGGCTCTCTCTTGCAGCAGTGAGTCCTCAAGAAGCCTAGAGAGGACTTGTTTTAGGGATTCACAAATACTCTGTGATCTCCCAGGAGGATTCATGATTCCTACCAGCCTATATCCCAATACCAGTGAGACTTGTGGTCTCTGGTTCCATACTGAGAATTATAGGAATTAACCAGCAGAAACAGTGAAGATACTAACCCAGGGACAGATCCACATCTCATTGCACCCCAAACATATCAGGGGCACGATCATAGGGAGGGGATAGCTGAAAGGACACAGTCACCCTCGAGAGGAGTTATTTCCTGCACCCCTGTCTCATGCACATCTCTGCTGCACATGACCCGAATCCCTTGTGCCAAGTTGTGCCCAGGCAGACACGCTGTCCCTGCTGTCACTGCTCCATGGGCTCATTCCCAGCTTCCCACTGGCACCCACTGGTTCTACTTCCCTGGGAGCTTTTCCCCATCTATCTTCTTTGAAAATACAGTTATTGCTGAAAACACCTCCATGTAGGTCATGGCTCTGACTCTGGAGGAAAACAAAATTTGTCTGATAATATTGCAAAAATCCCCACATTTAGAAAAGCAGGATAGTTGGGTATTTTGTGATTCCATGTTGCTGATTCTTTCCACTCATTCTTTCCCTGATCTTTACAAGCGCCTTCCATTCCTCCTTACAGCTCACCTGGGGCTTTGTTAGCCAGGAGTTAGTCAGAAATAGATGAATAACTCCCTCCTGCATCTGTACTCATTTCTGTACTCGTTACAGACTTCCTGTCTGTAAATGAGTGTGAGCAGCTGCCCCTGCCTCGGGATGCCCCAGCAGCCTTAGAAGTGGAAAAAGCAGAATAGGATTGGGAAAACAGGGCCTGGCGGCATTTAAATCCCAGCGTTATTCTCTCTCATCCATGTACCACAAGATGTCCCCATCAGTACAGGCATTGCTCCAGGGTTCGGAGGTTCCACCTCAGCATCTTCTCCTGGACTGGGGCAGGGCAGGGACCTCACAGGCACAAGTAAAACCCCTGTCCCTGCTCTCATCAACCCCCCAGTCTTACCAGAGAGAACCAGGTCTTCATCCTTCATTACCTGAGATGCAGACTTGCTGAGAGCCAGCAATTTTCATGAGGGAAAGCTGAAGCAAAGATTTTTCTTGCTTTTCCTTATCTTTATTTCCCTGTGTTCTACAGTTTCATCCTTCGTTTCTTTTTAAACCAATTTCTTAAATCATTTTTTTTAAAAACACCAGTCAGCATGAATTAATCTCTGAACTCCGCCCTAGTGATGATCAGTTAAAATAAGATGTTTTTATTTATTTGAAGGATCAAGTAGTGAAAATGCATTTTAGCCCCCAAGCCAGGGCCCAGCAGACTGAGCTGACCTGCAGCCTGGCAATACAGATGGTTAAGTCAACAGGTTAATTAGTGAGTGACAAGATGATTCATGTAAATTAAAAGCTGGGGGAACCTTAAATCGTAGGGTTGTATTTTCACCATCTTTTCATTTTGTAAAATACGCTGTGTTGCCTTTTCTGGTTAGTTTGGCATTGTACCACTTTCCTATGCAAATAGTATGTATGCACATGCACATATATGCATATATGTAAATACATGCAGACATACGCATTTGCACTGGCCATTACTATTAACACACTGACAGCAAATCACTTGAGAGCCTCCTGCCCATGCAAAGGGTATGTGTGTGTGTCTCCTAAAGCTATTCTCTTGCTTCACTTCATCCAAGGGCTCTGTGAGTAATTGCTGAAGCAAGAGGAAGAACATATGTCTTGATTTTCACTGTACTGCACTGTGGATAACCGCTGCCACTTGGAAAAAGGACTTGCAAAGACCTGGATTCATCTCACATGAGTGTGTCATTAAAGAAAAGCAGCCAGGAGGTTGGGAGAAGGTGTCACCAAAGATCCGTGTCAGTGGGGACGTGGAGCAGTGAGGTGCTTCATCTCTTCTTGGTATTGCCAGGAGCACAAGTGGGCCCCACTCTGTGTCCTGTCTTCACTGTCTCTGCCATGATTTAGGAAACGATTGCCAAATAAAAATCTCAAAAATCAATCTTTTTGTATTTATGGGGCAAGAAAATGATTCCTGGGTCTTTTAGGTGAATCATGGATTAAATAAAACGAATGGATTTTATAGATTCATTAAAAAATGCAACCACATGACAGCCATATCACACTTCCCTGCTTTGCCTTTGGCAGTCCTGCATGTGCTAACTTCAGACTCACCTGTCAGGCTGAGCCAGCCACATTTGTCCATTACTCCTAAAGACCATGGGGAGTCATCCATCCTGCTCAGAAGGCCTTTCCAAAACCGCCCTCCTCCAGCAATAAGAAAACATCTTCAGGTTTCCAATGGAGATTTATTCCTGGCCAAGATGCATCTTATTTAGTCTCTTACCCGTATTATCCTCTAACATAAATCATTCCCCTTCCTCCCACCCTGAATGTATTTATGAAGAGTAATCATATCCCCTCTTAAGCTTTGTTTTTCTAGGCTAAACAAGACAAGCTCTTTTAATCTCCTCTCCTAAGATAGGTTCTCTGTTCTGCTAATCACTCTGCCAGTCCTTCCCCGCACCTGTTCAAGGATAAATTAATCTTTTCTTTTTCCAGAGAGAGGTCCGAGAACCTCACACAATATCCCACACGAGGTCGTACCAACACCAGTGCTGATATTTCTCTGCATCTGCCAAATAGACGGTTTGTTGCATGAGACTTTTTGTACAGCAGATGTATGCAAATCCATAAATCAATAACCACAGCACAACGTTCCTCAAGGAGGTCACTGTTTTACTTGGATGTGCATTCTGCTCCTTTGCATTTGTGGGTGCAGGTCCTTAGCAGGCCTTGTACAGTGGTTTTCCATATTTCGTTTACCCTGGATGAACACCAGGACCTTTGTATTAAAGGAGGTACTGAAAAAAAAATCGTCTGTGTTTCACTGAGCCTTTGCTTTGTCAAAACTCTCTTTGAAATCATGGCTGAGGGTTTGAACTATGAAGATGCAGAATCAAATGATGAAAAGCATTTTGCATTCATCTCTTCTCTTTTCAAAATTATTTTCCAGATTTACTTGGGGTTTAATTAAATTTCTGTGACCCAGCTAGGGAGTTCAGCCTTTCTTGATTAATGCTCTTTTAGGTGGCACTGCTGATAAGAATTTAGCATCAACAATTGAGCTAACAAGCCCCAGCGAACAGTTTATAGCAGGAGACTAATTCTATTAACGCTTTGCAGTGTCAGGACTCCACTTTGAGCTTGCAGCTGAGAGGAAATATGGGGGAAAGGGAGCAAATGTAAAATTTGGCAACTAAATCACCAAGATTCAGCTTCTTTGTGGGCAGAGCTCATCTGGAAACTATTTTAGCTGACAACATCAGAATTTCACCTGTTCTTTTTTTTTTTTTTTTTCCTGGCTGATGCTCTGCACTTTCTTGGCTTATTGTGATAAGGAATGGGAATAAGGAGTGGAACTGAATGGCAGGATTGATAAGAGAAATGAAAGGGTAATGCAATGACATGATACTGAAGTAGGGCCTCTGCAGTTAGCCCTGCTTGTGCTGGATGTGTACCAGAGTACAGGATGGTCAGGACAAAGATGCTTGTACTGACAGTTCCAAATTAGTCTGCTGTGAGAGAAAAATTGAGGTTAATGCTCTGCAGAAATGGATTGTTGTGATTCACAAGAATTTTCTCCCTCTCTTTCCTTCTCCCTACCCTGCTAAAAGTACCTGTAAAATCTCAGTCTATCTATGCTAATACACAGCCTGATGTAATTAAAACATAGTGCAAAGTCTTGGCCAAGATACTGCAGTTAATCCGCTTGGCCAGAGCTTCTCATCTCTGGTGTCTGGAGACCCAGCTTTGCACTTCCCTGTTTTGAGCTGCCCACAAACCTCATGCACAAATCTCCTTTGTGGGAACCTGCAGAAGCCAGAATATTATTTTAGGGTTATTGTTTTCCTCTCTGTTCTGAACAGTCACCAAGGAAAATGTGAGTCAAACAGACCACGTGGAAGTTACCTGAAAACAAGGTGCTCTCTAGGTTGGCAGCAGAACTCTAGGCACACCAAATGCACAAGGTAAAACTCAGTGTCCACCACTGCATGACCCGTAGGTGCTTATCATTGTTTCTCACGTTGACAGAGAGCACAGATGCCTTTCTCCATCCCTGGCCACCATCTCTCATGTTCGCCTTATTTCCTCAAGGCACGCACTTAGGGTTCTCACTGATTTCTTCTTTGCCTGGGATCAGCATTGTGGCTCTACAGCTCTCTGAGGCTGTAGGAAGATCAGGGATGCCCAGGGGCAGTGGGTCTCTTCTGAGGCTGATGGCTGAGTGAGGAGTTTGGGCTCTTCAGGAAAGCTGTGGCTCTGTCAAGATCATGCATCCTCCTTCAGTACTCTCTGACTACTGTTTCTCCTGCACTTCTCAGCAACAAGGATGGACACTAAGAGCTGCTGGTCCTCCCCAGGGGAGTCTGCAGTCAGGGGCTACCCAGCAGGGCTGGGTGGCTGCACTGCTGTGTTCATCCATGCTGCAGTCTGTGTCCTGTGCTCACAGTATGTACCCATTTTTATTTAATTTATTTTACAAAACAGGCTAAAGATTTGATTAAATCGTTTAGGCAATTTGACTGCCTTGACTGTCAGTGCAGTCACTGGGGAGGATAAGCAGTGTCTGTCATCAGCAGGAGCTGGCGAGGGGCACACATCCCACATCACACACTGCCTCCTGCTCAAGCCCTACCCCCTGTGCACTTCAATCAGATGGCAGCTCTTTGCTGTCCCTGGCTGAAACCAGTGACAAAATATGCCAAGGGCACACAGCCACCCTCCTTCCCTCTCCCTCCAGGACTTTTGGTACAGCATTGCTGCAAATTGTAGTTGTCAGCAGGGGAGCCCACTCATCAGGGGACTGCAGCCATAATCACTGTAAAGCGGATGCGTGGATCTAAGTCCTGGATGCTCCCCAATATCAGATCACAGCAGGGACACAACTAATACCCTTGTTCCCTCTCTTGAAGACCCACTGAGAAATCCTCAAAGAGGGGAGGCTCAGACAACACTCCTGACCTCTCAGCACACGAGTCAGTCAAAGCATCGGTCCCCGAAGTTGCGTTCCCCTTGTGATGCTGCTGGGACTGCACTCGCTGTGGGAGCCGCGTCGTGAGCAAGCGACGAGCATCGACAAAGATCCCCCTGCCTTCATCTCTACAGCTGTTGGAACTGGCCTCGTGCACAAAGGGCAGTGTCCTCATTAAATTTCGCGGAGGGTTGCCATGTGGCCAGCTGAAATTTTGTTTTGTTTTATTTCGGTAAGCGGCACAGTAATATATTCACCACCTCCGAACGTAATGGGGTGACAGATGGGAGCTGGGCCCTGGCTTTCATGGGAAAGGCTCTGCTCAGCAGGGAAGCAGTAAGTTTCCCACCTAATCTTCTGTAACCTTCAGACTGCTAACAACTGTAAGAAGCAAAGCAATGGGTAGTTATTAAATTAATGACTTCATTCCCAAGCTGGTAATAAATATTTTATAGTTTTATCTCTCCACCCTGTAGACTGCTCTAGACAGACCAGACTGTTTATTAATCTAGCTTCTGGATTTATGTTATTTAATTGCTAAACAGCCTCAGCATGGTTGGGCTGGATTATTAAATTTTGAAGCTTGAGAAGGAGTTCTTTAGCAAATGGCAAAACCTGAGGAGCTGATCCTTGATCTTGGACTTGACTCACCAAAACCAACTCCACTGCAGTGCTAAGGCCAGGTTAGCCCCTGCTTGAGTCCAAACCATTTGTCCATTGCCTCATGCTCTGTTTGGGTTGGCTCTGGGACTCAATGTGAGTAAGGAAGAGGCAGGGAAAAGTTTTGGACTACACATAAGGGCATGCTTAGCTGTGGGCATGATGCTGTGGGTGCAAACATCATCTTAAGTGTGGGCAGGTCCTTCTGGGGTTGTCCATCCCTTCATGCTAGTCATGTAGCTCAGGTGGAACATACGTCCTTTCTCCAGCCCTTCATGGCTCATGTTTCTTCAAATCATCACAAATAGTCCCTGACATTCAAGCAAAAGAGCATTGCAGTTATAGAAATGAAAGCAGCTTTTAATAGTTGTTATACTTCTTTGTTGGCAGGGTTGAAAATGTGTTTAAAACTGATACTACCATTTTTACAACAATTGGAGATCTATTCATCTCACTGAAAGACAGGGATGAAGGCATCTGGAATAACGAGATCTATTTGTCTGAAGGATGCATCATTCGAACGCTTTCCTACAGCCTCAATCCCATGAGCCCTTTTGTACAAAGCAGAAGGTTGTTTCAGGATATATCTTCTCATAAAAGTGTAGGAGAAGTGAGTCTATTAACAAGTGTGGGCCAGAGGCTTTAATCCAGCCAGGCTCTGCTGGAGCAATTTTTCATCTGAGGGCTACTCCATTGGCTGCAGTGTCATCTCCAGCCCATCTGATTGCTCCCAATCCTTCTGTGGTCCATTAAGGGGGTGAATGTGATGCTAAATGGCATCTCTGAAAAGCAAAGTTCCCTTCTGTCTCCAGTAACTTGATGGAGAATGAGGAAACCTCTTTCTTATCACCCGGCTGTGTGTTTTTCACAACTTCTCCATTGTGGGAGCAGAGTGAGGTGGATTGAGCCTTCCCTCAGAGGAGCTCTGGGGCAGGAGGAACAAAAATGAGAAAAAATGCACAAGGCTGAGAAAGAATGCTCCCTCTTCTTATGGCTAGAAGCCATGGTTGGAGCTCATGGCTCTCTGGGAGAGGCCAGGTCAATGCTGACAAATAGAAAATACCACTGGAGGAATGGGTCATTAGCAGCTTTAACAATTACTGGCATCACTGAGGCCAAATAACACTTCCCTTGGTCAATGGTTTTATCGACATGTTTAGAAACAAGCATGTGCCGACAAGTATCTTTTCCTTTGCATCCTTGAAGCCAAAGGCCTGCTCTTCTCTGCCATTCAGCTCTCACCCTACCCGTGTTGGAGGAGGCTTAAGAGCTCTCCTAAGCACACCCATAAACTGACAGTGTACCATCTTAAACCAATTCAATTCCCTTCCCTGCGATAAAGGACGCCAGTTCCGAGAAGATAACATCTCACAGTGATGGCTCCCCGAGCTGCAATTGAGCACAAATCTAACCGCTCTATTATACAGCTCAGCCAATTCGTTAAGGAAGGACAAGCAAGTATGTCTATTAGCTCCATCATCATAATCAAATATTGGCACAAGGAGCTGCTCGGCAGTGCAAAGTCAAGTGAAACCCCCATAAAACAATTGTGTGCCCTTCAGGAAAACAACATGCCAGCCGGTCGAGGGGAACCATTGGCCTGTTTTTCTCCTTTGTGAAGGGGACAAAACTCCATTGCCTCCGAGTTATGTCCAGCAAAGCTTCAAACAGACTTGGGGCTCCTGGAGCTGAGATTGCTCCTGGGAAACTTGGGCTCTGTCTCCAGCAGCTGTCGCTCCTGAGAGTGTTTCTTGTCAGGTATTTGGGACCACATGTCTGAGGAATCCAGGGCAAATTTGTCCTAAGCGTCTGCCAGTTGTCCTGTCCCAGAACAGGCTGCAGACATTTGATGAAGGCACAAAAAACTTCCAGTGAATACCCATGGCCATGCAGATGCTCAAGGAAAGACTAAGAAATTTTCCTTCTACCCAAAGCCTTGCTCTAATTTTTTTCTGACTACAGTTCTTAACTTTTTAGCATTTTACTCTGCCTTTCACCTTTGTGCCTGAGGTACAGCCATCTCCTCTTGCTGTGACCCAACAGCATTTGTGCCTCCGTGCAGGGACAGACAAGGAGGTTCAGTTCACTTCATCAAACAATTGAATTTCTTGATGATGAACCTGCCTGAAATTCCCATTTGACCCAATTCACTCAGCTCCAAATGGCCTTAACATGATTTACCTTATTTCACCTTGGGAGGTACAGCTACAGCAGAGCAAAAGTGAATTATGCCAGCTTCGGAAATTATGTTCCCAACATGGGGATTAATGAGAAATTCTCTTCATCGCCACAGGTTCAAAACATAAACTCTTACCAGTGAAAAGCTCTGTTCTTCCATGAGGACAATCTGCAAACATCACAGTCAGGCTGATATAACTCAGCAGATCTTGTTGACAAAAAACAGCCATCTCCCAGCATTTGAGCTAAACCTCAGAGTTCAGTTTGATAAAGCCTTTTTGTAAATACAGGAGGGAAAAACGTCCATCTCTGTGTCCTGTCCCAAGGCTGGCATCTCCTGCACTGCTCCCAGTGGCATCTGGTCTGCTCACACCACCTGTGGGAGCACAAAGCCACAAAAT
The DNA here is from genome assembly GCA_013390025.1 of Pitta sordida. Classification (NCBI taxonomy): domain Eukaryota; kingdom Metazoa; phylum Chordata; class Aves; order Passeriformes; family Pittidae; genus Pitta; species Pitta sordida. Next base: position 350,053 of record WEKX01019071.1, read on the forward strand.
CCTGCAATTACAAAATGGTTTGAGTTGTAAGGGACCTTAAAGTGCATCTCATTCCAACCCCCTGCCATGGTCAAGGACACTTTCCACCAGACCAGGTTCTCCAAGCCCCATCCAAACTGACCTTGAATACTTCTAGGGGTGGAGTATCCACAGCTTCTCTGGGCAACCTGTGTCAGGGCCTCCCCACCCTCACAGGGGTGAAATTTTTCCTGTTATCCAATCTCACCCTGCCCTCTGTCAGTGTCGAGCCATCCCCCCCCTTGTCCTGTCACTCCAGGCTCTTGTCCAAAGTGCCTCCTCAGCACTTAGAGCTCATTTAGGCACTGAAAGGGGCTCTAAGGTCTCCCCAGAACCTTCTCTTGTCTAGGCTGAACCCCCCGCCCCAGCTCTCAGCCTGTCTCCAGAGCAGTGGTGCTCCACTCCTTCTGGGGGTTTGGAGCTCTGGGAGTGCAGGGGGCAAATCCTGCCCAGGGGAATGCTGCTTGCAGCCCTCCTTGGAGTTTGGATTCTCTTCATCATGGCACTAGTAGGATTTTTGGCACCTGCATGGCCAGGTGGTGACAGGTCCTTATTCTTCAAAGCCTTCAGAGAGGCAAACCATAAATTCCCCTTAAAATCCCCTGTGTAGTAAGAGGGAAGAGGCAGTTGTGAGGTGCACAGTCACTCAGTAGAGCTCCAGCTCAGCAGGGTCACCCTGACCCCACAGGCCACAGTGCAGGACAGGGACAAAGCCCAGTGAGGACACATCAGAAATATTTGCAGCAGCTTGAAGAAAGACCATAGGGACTAAAGTCACAAACAGAACTGGGTTTTATTACGAAATAACCCTGCCAGTACATAAGGAAGTTCTGTCTGCAAAATACATTTCCTGAGGAAAGTAGATCACAGTATTCGTTTTCACAGAATAACATGTAGCCTGCTATAACTTTCAATGTGACTCTTTATTATTTAAATATTAACAGTATTCCTTCACATAAACAAGTACTCAGTCATCACATAACCAACACACAAACGACAAAATAAATATACAACGAGAGCACAGTTCGTTTTCCCCCGACTTAAATATTAAATAAATAATAAATACAGAATTTTTATTTCCTGTTATCAGTGCCTGAAACAATATGAATGAAAAAGAAAAGAAAAACGGAAAAAGTCTCTCTGCCCCCCGGTGCCCCTGCCCCTGCAAAAAAACAAACGAAAAATTATCAAAATGTCTCAGTTATAAAATATCTTTAAAAAAATTCCCATCATTAAAAGAATAAATAACAAAATATATAAAAAATAACTTGGTTGCATCAAAATTACAAGTAGGAGTTGCAGATAGGGTTTTTTCCTTTTTTTTTCTTTTTTTAATATAATTTTTTATGGTCAAAAGTTTTAATTTTTAACTTTTTTTTGCTTCTTTTATCTTCATTTCTATGGTGCAGTGTCCAGTTTAAAATAAGTATAAAATGAATAAATAAAAAAGTTAAATAAATAGCAAAAAGTTAACATAAGTTGTTGTAAATATAAATTACATACATCTTGCCAAAATTAAATAATTTACAGGATAATTAAACTAACTACTTTTTTTTTCTTCTCTTTCTTCCAGTAAGTGCAATTTCTCTACTTTTAAATACTAACTGAATTGCAGTCACAATCAATTTGGACTCTATTTACATGTTAAGAACGTTGTGTTTTTAACACCTCAAATTTTATATTTCTTTTTTTCCCTTTCTTTTGTATTTTTGCACTTGGAATGGGTTCTAAAATAAGTGAACTCATGGAGTCTGATCCTGCAAACACTTAAGTATGGGAGCAAACCCACCCAGGCCAACTGCCCTGTGGAACTCAACAGGGGAACCAACACCAAGCAAGTCACCCATGGGCTTCAAGGCTGGACCCAGTGGTCCCTGGGCCCTTCCACTGACCTCTCCAAATCGTGAATTACACCCTAAATATCTGCAGGATTTGGCTCGAAACAACACCACAGTCTTGCCTTTTGTAGGGGTCAACAAAATCCTTGCCAGCTCTGCATGCCCCACTACCAGGAGGGATATGGGATATGTGGGATGCACCCACACTGGGACCCCTCAGGGTTTTTTTTTCCCCCCACTGTGCTTCTGAATTGTTTGGAGAGGGAAGCAAACTCTGAATGGGAGCGAACGTGGGGGGAGCAACCCCATGGGGTGACATCCCTGGCGATGGAGCGGATGCTGCAGATCAGTATTGCAAAGACATTCAAAGAGTTGTTCTTTAAGTGAACAGTGGGCTGCGTGTACCGAGCTGCTTACAAAACACTTCTTTGGAAGAATACCCATTACCTGAATACTCTTTTTACCTTTCCTTTTTTTTTTTTTTCTGCAGAATGGCGCCTGCGCTATGATTTCGCGCAAATCCTAGAACACCAAACCAAAAAATACTCATTGCCCTGTGGATACCTGCAAGAAATCAACTCCTGATTCACAGTTGGTAAGCACTTTGCTGGCTGTCAATTAACATTTCTCTTTCTGTTGTGTTTTTTTTTCTTCTTTTTTTTTTGTTTGCTTGTTTTGTTTTGTTCATCGCAATCTCAGCTGTTCTCTGGCATTGATGTATGATCTCTGGACTGGCAGTACTGCGCCACTGTGAGGATGATCACAATAATGAAAAGAACCAGAACTGTCATCAAACAGACTTCCAAAAAATTATATACACCGGACCATGACACATTAAAGAATTCTTCTGTATGAAATATCTGGAATTGGCCTATTCATAATAGTTATTCTCATATTTAAGACAGACAAAGGAATACTGTAGTTGCAAACTCCAAAAGCTTCCCTGAGAACCTTTTATCCGTTGCGCTTTCCACTGGAGATCCAGAACTGCTCTTCAGATTTCTTTCAGAAAATAAAAATAAGCTACTTTATAATACTTCAGAGTTCCCATGCCCAGTGGATATCTGAACACTTTAGGGTTGGGAGGCCCAGCACAGGTTCAGATTTACAGGTAGCTTGCAGCTCCAGCACTTGTAGCAACATAGAACATAACTCATGTGTGAATAGGTGATCTGGACATACAACCATAGACAAATTGAGGGTTTAAGCCAGTCATACACTAGTCTTGGATCAGACAAGACCCTGTTCTTGTATTGTTTTAACCCTTGGATCAACTCTGCAAGAGCATGGCTACTTATGAAAGGTGCCTGCTCTTCACCTGCTGCCAAGCCCCACACCTACTGGAGTATGTAACCTTCCATCCTGATCTACTTCGTGGTCCAGGTAGAAAAAATTCCACTTTTCTCAAGAAGGTCCAAACTTAAGTAAACGAGAACATTGAGTTCGATCAGTTCCATGTCTCAGAAATGGCCTCTTGGTTATGTTTTGGTCCTTTTTTTTTCCTTCTTTTTTTTTTTTTTTCCTTTTTTTCATTCATTAAACAAGTTTTCTAACTTGTAAACCTGAATACTTGGAGGGAAAGTTCCATCTTACATCTGCCTGCTTGTTCATCTCCATCCCGCAGCACTAAACCTGGATGCCCTTGACGGCTTGCTTGATGCTCTCCAGCAGGTCCTTGTTCTCTGGGTTCTGGTAGCACTCCTGGTTGGTGTACATGTCTGTCAGCGTGTTCACATATGCATCAAAGTTCTGCTCACTAATTGGCTCCTGTAGCCAAAACAAAAAATCCCAATAGAATGTGAGTAGAAGGGCAAGAAGAGGCTCTTTGCAATAAATCGTGCGTGTATTTTATTGTCCAGAGAAGTTGTGGATTCCTGGAAATGTTCAAAGCCAGGTTGGATTTGGCTGGATGCAACCTGGCATAGTGGAAAGTGTCCCTACCCAAGGCAGGAAGTTGGAACAAGATAATCTTTAGGGCCCTTCCAACACAAACCATTCTATGATCCCATTTGACCAACAGTCAAAGGTCTCCACATCAGAGTCTTTTTGTGTGCAGTTCTGTAGCTGTGGGAATTTCATCATATACCCCCTGATCCTACCAGATCTTAACTGGGCCCTTAATTTATGGATTGACCTTGTGGAACTACTAACAACATCAGATTAAGCACGTTCAGGCATTTTGACAGGGTGGAGGCTGAATTAAGCCACGGAAAAAAAAGGCTGGAGGACAAGAGGACTGCTGAAACATCACAGAGGGAGACAAAGGCAAAGTCAGGTCAGAAGCTCAGTCACCCTGGGCTCAGAGCTGCCCATACCAGCACACTGCTGAAGTACTGCTTTTGCTTTTGAGGGGCATTGTAGAAACCTTGCAAATATCAAACTTGGAGTTAATGGGGGAAAAAAGAAAAGGAAAAGGAAGAAAGTACAGGAATAAAACGAGCATACAAGTCTCATGGGCATTATTTAATTGGAGTTGCCTGAAACCTTGAAAAAATATTTGCTGAACAGTTTATTTGACCTTTTTGTGTCAAATACTTTACAAAAAAAGCACTCAGTGAGTGGTTTTCTGCCAGTTAGGCAGCTGGGTGAATACTATCCCGAACTGCTCTGCTGGAGGATGGCTTTTCTCCAATCAGCCTGAATTTAAATACAAGCCCAAATGAAAAGGATTCCCAAAAAAAAAAAAAAAAAGGAATGGCAGAAAAAAAAAATCAAAAGCTCATTCCTCTGATCATTCCAATCGTCTTTATGAGTTGTAAGAGGACAACTTCCTCAACAACATGAGCCCCCCCCCCCTCCACACACCTGGTTTTGACAACAATAATTACATTCCTGGGAATAGAGAGAAGGTAATTAATAGCCTTTTGTGGTTTTACTATTTTAATGCAGTCTTTTCATTTCTCAGTAACTCTATGGTAACATGCTGTGGGCTGTTAGACCTTGTTAAATTAAACAAAATACACTCTCTTTAAGAATGCTATTCTTTGGCTGCCAGCTATTCAAAATGGAATTGAAACTACCTGCATTATAATAGGAGCTCTAAGATCTTTCTGACGTTGAAATCCAATCCCTCCTGATCTCTGCTTGTGCTGTCTTAGTCTAAAAGGCACTGGGTGCCCTTGATAAAGTTTCCTATTTTGTGATAGGGCTCCCAGATGTAATGAGACAGAACAATAGATACAAAGGGAGATCAGCAGAAAATGACAACAAAAGGGAGATATAATGCAAGCTGCAGAGATAAGGGAAAAGTACTGATCTTATAAAGGACATGTAGGTGTATGGAGAGAAATTCTCCCACTCTTTAATTGTGAATAAGCCTTATCATGAATTGGGTTTGACACAGCTCCCTCGACCACTCTGGCTGGAGTGAGCATTGCCAAAATTTCTTACCATGTGCGGAAGGCGGATATTGGCAAGACTTTGGATTAGAGCCTGGCTCAACCCTGAGAGCTCCAGGAACAGGGCTTCGTTTTGCTCCTCTATGATTTTGTTTTCTTCCTCAATGTTCTTCAGGTTCTTCTCCATGGTGGAGATCTGCAGAGCCAGGAGCACAGCAGGGTTACCAACCCTCACCAGTAGCACCCACCACCACCCAGCAAGGGGCTTGGCCATGTACCCATGGGCTTGGGCGCACACCCAAGCACACAAACCTGTGACTGTAGTTTCACCATAGCCGCTTCCATCTCCGAGTTGGACTCGTTCAGCTCACTGATCTCTTTGTTCAGTTGTTTGATCTCTTCATCGTTCTCCAGAACTGCAGAAAGGAAGGTCGTGGGCAGTCAGCAAATGCTCTTGGGACAAGCAAAGGTGTTGGGCTTTCCGCTGAGCCCATACTGCTGCATGGATATCACTGCTCTGAGAGTCCTTGTCTTGGCTTTTACATCTGCTAAACAGGATGCACATCTCACCTCTTTTTTTTTTTTTAGATTTTTAATTAAGGTTTTTATCATCACAGTTCAATGATACTGGAACAGGTCAAAATGTAAATGCAAAAGCAAAGGACAGCAGAGCAGTTGGAGTCCAGGACATCCCCACACCCAGCAAAGTTGATTATCCTGAACAATCAGGTTCTCTCCAGTTGTGAGATTGGAAAGATGGAAAGATGCCATTTAAAAAACTAATGCATGTCTTGATTGGAGATTACTAGACTCATAAAATAAAGCAATATTTCTAGAAGAGTGCAGGTATTTATAGGTTCCAAACTATAAAAGTATTCAAGTTCAATGCTTGAACCTTGTCAAATACCACAGAACGCTCAGTAATAGCACTGGAAATGCAAAGTGCCATCGCTAACAAAATTCAAGATCCAGAAATATCTCAGTATTAAAAGCCCTGAATAGGTGGAAATTGCTGAATGACTGCAAGGGATTTGTAAAAATGCCAGTGAATATTTGAAAAAAAAAAAAAAAGCCATCGATTTCAGCATTAATTCTTTTGCCTTCATTATTGTCACTCCTTCAAAGTGACTCAGGGAATGGGGCTGCTACCATACCACCCCCAACACATAGAAAACCCAAGGAATGGTTGTTCATAGAACATGATATCCTTGCAAATCTGTGGCCAGATTTCAGCTGTTGAAACCTCCCCAGTCTGCAAAGAGAAAGATCTATGGGCTCAATTCCCAACACCCCTTCAAGGCAAAGGAGTGAAAATCCTTACCATCGCTGGTCTTGAACTTTGTGTTGAGAATTTCATCCCCTGAGAGTTTTCCTTTCTTCCCAGCAAAAGTAGCTCTTGGACACCCTGACAAACTGAAAAACAAGTAAAAATTGGTTTCATAAACTCTCAGTATTTATAGGTGCTTATGTTCCCAACAAGAGCATGTTCCATTTGGTAGAGTTCATGCTGTGAGACAATTCTTCTAAAAGCTTTTTATGGTACAGAGGAAATTGCTTTATGAATAATGCCATGAAATTCCCCATTTATAAAGTGGGTGCAATTTTCTTTAAGCAAAGATTAAAAGACACATTGTTTCCTAAAAGACAAGGCATGCCAGGTGAGGAAGGTGAAATGAGTCTGGTTGTCTTGGGGATCAAACCCGCTTGGGGTGCTCAAATGCTTTTCTAACATGCTAATGGAGATTGAGATTAGATATTAGGAAGAAATTCTTCCCTGTGAGGTTGGTGAGGCCCTGGAACAGATTGCCAAGAGAAGTTGTGGCTGCCCCATCCCTAGAAGTATATGTGGCCAGGTTGGATGAGGCTTGGAGCACCCTGCTCTAGTGGAAGGTGTTCCTGCCCATGGCAGGGGTTTGGAACTAGATGATCTTTAAGGTCCTTTCTAACCCAAACCATTCTGGGATTCTGTGAATATTAAAATAACTACATATTTCCTTCTGTACAGTAAACTCCAACCTGACTGAACTCAGTGTCAAAAGCACCAGCTATTGAGCATTGCATGAGGAGCTGAATGGTGCTCAAGCAGCACCTACAGGCAAGTAGGGTAGTCCACAGCAGCGTTGTCACACTCACACTGATTTCAAGCCTGATTTACCTTCTGTGAGTGAGGAAGCTCCCATTGGCATGGCCAGAACCGTCACAGCCAGGGGTAGGGCAGGTTGGGCCTTCATTCTTCAGTGACTTCCAGGAAAATGAGGAGCCATTGAGTGATCCTTCCTTCTGCCTGCGGGCTGCGAGAGGACACCCTGATGCGCTCCGGTGAGAGGCGTATTTGCCACTGATGTGTCCAAGCCCAACACAGCCAGGAACTGGACACCTGGGCGCAGGGAATCACAAAAAATTACAACATGGCAATGAAGGGGAAGGAATGGAAGGGAGGAACAAAGACATAAGGAAATTAAGGATAAGGAAGGAGGAGACCTAGGAAAAGAGCATTTGCATTTGGGTCTCATCTGGAGCTTACAGGGGAGATACTTAGTGGATGGAAATGACAGATGGGAAATGAAGAGCCAAAGAGAACTGAGGAGAATTCTGCAGAAGGAAAGACTATGGAGGTCACGTCACACGCAGCAAAAGCACGTCCCAGTGTTGTCACAAACTATGTGTTTGGTGCCTCACTGAGGGCAAAAATGGCCAGTTGGGCTGCATGACATCAGTCCTGATGTACCCCAAGGCTGAAACACTGAACCATCACACGCATACAGCTGGCTCTGCCCAGTGGTCCTGCTGAGGGTCATCAACTTTACCATCCTCCTCTGGTGCAGTCAACACCATCTAGGAGCACTGTCTGTGCCCATGAGGACACAACCCTTCCCTGTGAGCCAGTCCCTGAGCTGGGAGCTGCTCAGCCTGCAAACTGGGCACAAAGAGCTGCAATCCTGTTCCTTCCAGGAGGGTGTCCAAGGGGTTTCTGAGCCTGTACCCTGTCAGACAGGACAAATCACTAGGACATTACTCAGCCTGGCATGACCTCACTTCCCTCCTCCTCCTCCCAGTTCACATCCTGCCTCTGCAGAGAGATCAACCCACGCTCACAAGGGGATAAAGTGGGAATTACCGTCAAGCCAACACAAAAGCCCTCCCACCCCTGTGCTTATGCCACTGTTTATGGCCAGTTGAAACCCACACCTCTCCACCTAATGGCATTCTCTCTAAATCCAGCTGTCCCACAAGCCCAGTGTATCCATCAGGGTTTCTGCTGTGGTTGGCATTTGTTTAAAAATGTCAATTATAAATACAGTTAAAAGTTTATTACTCAAGGGAGGTTAGTCTAAAACAAGGGAGGTGGAAGTAGATAAGAAATGACAAAAATAACCCCCATGTCCTCAGTTTGGAAGCGATTAGGGACTCTGAGGCTCCCCAGCAGAAATATCCACTGAGCTGCTCCTGAAAAATGGCACACTGCGTTTCACCACAGAAATTATTACCCTGATTGTTTACATTCTGCACAAAAGGGAGATGACAGCAGAAGGGGGGGGCTCTACACCCAGCCTTTTCCCAGGATAATTTGAAAAATGCTGATCTCGATTTTAATCAGCTGCAAATGCAGCACAATTCACTTATAATATCCCTGCCAGCAGGATCCTCAGTAAATTCATAACATCATTGCTTTTATATGATCACGAGCAAATTACTGAATCCTCAGGAGGAAAAGGAGAAGAGGGGGAGGAAAGAGCAGGAGAGAAAGATACAAACCCCAGGATTTAGTATGCAGCTGTTATGGCCCAACCGTTACATATTTTACGCTGTTAATTTAACTTTTATTACATTTTCATTGTTAAAAAATAAACCAGACCCTTATTGTGCGAAACAGCTGTCTTGGACGTTTTTCTAATTATTTTTTTTAAATTATTATTATTTAATGGAAGCACCAGTGGCGTTTGATCAATTAGACACCTGTGGATGCTTCCATTCTATGCCAGGACTCAGCTAAAGGTTGAGGTGATCTGTTCAATCACGTCTGTCGCAAATTACTTGAAGGATGAACAGCAAAAACAACAGGGACTAAATGACTTTCTCCTCGGTGGTGATGTGTAAAACTCGGCTGGGTTCCAAGTGGCGCTTGGTGCAGACGGAGGATGGATTTAGAGCCAAAGCTCCTTAACGCAAACCCGCACCAGGTGCACCTTGCTGTGGGCAGTGCAATACAGACTTCCCACAGGATAGGGGAAAGCAGCAGCAATAGACTGTTGTACCATCTTGATTTGCACATCTCAGAGGGGCTTCTGTTCCTCTTGGGTATATTGGAAGAGTAGGGGCTGCTGCCTGTGCTGTGGGGTGTTAGGGAATTCCACTTTAGTACAGTGGTGAGTGTCCCCGCCTGCCATGTGGGAGACCAGGGTTCGATTCCTGCCAGGTAGACAGTGGTGTAGTTTAAGAGTTGGACTCGATGATCCTTGTGGGTCCCTTCCAACTCACAATAATCTGTGAATCTGTGAATCTGTGGAATTCCTTCACCTCCTGCTCCGCAGGAGCCCTCACAGCCCACCCTGCGCTGCTGGCACCAGTGCCCACGGTCCCACCAAGACCAGTCTGGGGGTGGATGGCACAAGCTTTGTCAGAAAATCCAGCTCTGGTGATGTTCTGACTCCATTTGGAGCCTGAAGCCTAGAGAATCTATGGATACCCAGCACTGGAACTGTTCAAGGCCAAGCTTTGAGCAACCTGGTCTAGTGGAAGGTGTCTGTGACCATAGCAGGGCGTTGGAAAGAGATGAGCTTTAAGTCCCTTCCAGCACAAACCATTCTAAGAACCTGTGATTTTTTGCCACTTTAGCTTCCCAGAGTTTGCACCTAGAGAGTGTAAGAGAGGGTGAACTAGGAGAGACCCAGCCCCTGGTGAGGATGCCCAGAGAGACCATCATTCTGCTGTAGATGTCCTGACAGCTCATCCCATGCTCCTGTAAAAGGCCCAGCTGGCAGAACAGCCATATAATAACCCTTTTCTCCTTATACTGGGAAGCGATTTCTTTGCAGAGAAACTGCACTGGGGAAACTGCTTGGCACATTCCTGCCCAGACTTGCCCTGAATGGGGAAAGCATGGATGAGCAAAATCACCGCTTTCTCAGCCTCACAGGACTCATGTCCCTGGGAAAACCATGGAGAGGGGTGACCTCCCAACTGGGGGCTCTGACTACAGTAAGAGCAAAGGTGCAACAGCCAACAGTTGCACAACACCAATCTGCTGCTTGTCCTTTCTTTTCCTGTGTCACTGGTTAATGGCACAGCAATGCAATGCCACCAGCAAGTCCATGTATTTGAGCCAAAAAGAGGATTTTTCCCACAGATTCTTGAGTAGGTTGCTTAATTTTTAATAAACTCTGCTAACTCCTGCTAATTATCACATGGCTCATTTAACTGGGAGGCTTCCCTTCCTGTAGAATGAGGAGGAAGAACAGAGCAGATGGCTCAAATCCCCCCTTTTTCTGAAAGGTCCTTCCCCCCAGCAGGCACATCCCAGCTTCCTGAAGGCCCTGCAGGGTTCTTCCACACCCACTGGGTCCCACTTTGGCTCAGCCTATGCTCTAGGACAAGACCTGGGCACATGGAGATATTAACGTCTTCTCCTTTCAAGGGCAAGACAAGCACTGGGACTGAAATAAGTTAAAAAACAATCCATTTAGAGACAGCCTGCTGAGGTAAAAGGGTTTGGACAGATATGCCAGCACTCATGGGCAACTGGAAACTCTTGGAGGCAGTGGATAATTTTTTACATTTTTGGTTTTACCTCTTTCCACTTGCACTAGCTGAGTGAGTGGACAGGCTCCAAAAAGGCTGTGGACACTGGATTAAGGGGGAAAAAAATTTTAAAAAGTAGTCTCCTGGAGTCAGGGCTGCCTTTGATATTCTATAGCTGTGGAAGGGGCTGGGACACTGACCTGAAACCCCAAATCAGGCCGTGGGCACTGAGCCCAGGATGCTTGGACTTGCTAAAAGTCAGGACAAATAGATTCCACAGCTCATGAAAACTCCTGAGGTAGATTAACGGGTTTCCAATCTCTATTCCCCAAAGGAGTAATCCCCCTGGGATGTTTTGAAAACTTCAGGCTAAGACAGCAGAGAAAGGTGTTGTCTGCTCACTTTTAATATTTTGCCCTGGCAAAGACTCTACAAAACACATTTTATTCAGGTTACGGGATCCTGTCCCAATTCCTTGCTGGACAGTTTCTATTTCTCCTGTGTTCTTGGGAGCTAAGCAAGTCTGTCAGCCCTCGTCTGTCCATCGCTGCCCAAAAATCTGCAATATTTGGCTTAACTGCGGGGTTTTACCCTCATTTACAACACTGGTGGGTTTTTTAGGAATTATATAAAGCACAGGTAGCAAAGAGAGTGTTTGTGCCTTACCGGCCTACCTGTCACATATACAGAAACAAAAGGAGAAAACATACTCTGTTCCCTCCCCAGTGCCCAGTTTTTCAATAGAATTCCAGAATTGTAAAACAAAACAAAACAACAGCAGAAAGGCTTTGTAGATCGTGCTCAAAGCAGCGTGAACAAGGAGAGATGCACGATGGATGCTGCTCCCCCACGCACATCTCTGTGAGGCAAAGGAGATAGAGTGAAAAGCTCCACTCAGGAGTTATCTCCAGACTTACTTCATCAGCTCTGGGTCTTCTTTATCATCCTTTGTCGGGGTGATCTTGATCCCACTTTTCTTGGCACGAGGGCAGCCTGACAGACTGTGGTTAAAAAGAGAAGAAAGGCCTGTCTCACTGGCAGAATCCCTGCATTTGCTATTCCCCCTCTTCAGTCATCTTTCCCTTGAATTTGTTTTTGATCTCTCTCGTTTTGCAGCTTCACACCATGAGAAGTCAGAAGGAAAAAAAATAATAAAAAAATTGAGGGAGATGGACAGTAATTAATGGTGTCTAGATAAGAAGATATGTGCTAACAGCCTGCGATGTTTAATGGAATTGTTGAAACAGAAGGCTCAGATCTCTGCTATTAATGTTCTAAAGTGATAATAGAAGTCATAAATAGGTAGCAATATTAACAGGAACATTGCATCAGCTAAAATCTGACCCTTTGTCTTTTATTCTGTTGAAAGGAGCTTCTAATCAGATGCTGGAAACATCAGAAAAAAAAAAAAAAGAGAAGTCAGATTAAAGAGATGAAAATAGGCTTCAGTTGTCAGTAACATTAATGTTTTATTCAGAACTTTACAACTCTGCCCACTGCAGGGGAAAAAAAAAATAAAAAGCAGCAACACAGAAAGAGGCTACAGAGAAAATAATTTAAGGGAGATCTTACCTTCTATGCGATGCATAATTTCCTGTTATGTGACCAGAGCCATCACAACCAGGAGTAGGGCACCTGCAGAGGCAAGGGAGGCTCAGATTAGCCTGGGGGTGCGAGCAGGGAGTCAACACTGTGACAGCTCATTTCAAAGAGAAATCTGGGGCCTGTCAACACAGAAGCAGGTTTTTCCTTCCTGCCTCTTCTCCCTCTGTAAGAACAAGGTTTGGTGTGTAATATCCATGGCGCCTGCATGATGTGGCATTGGAGAGGAGCATCTGTGGCAAGAGGTGGGGATGTTGGGAGCACGGTGAGCAGAAGGACAGGTCCCAGCCTCTGTTCCCACCTTCATGAAGGGGACAGCTCAGGAACTGATAATGAGCTAAAAAGCCCCTCCAGGACTGTGTCTGTCATCTTGAGGAAGCCACAAGGAGACAGCAGGTGCCATCCAGGGCCAGCAGGATGAATTCAAGCGCTGACAAGAAACCAGAAAAACAGCCTGGACAGGGGGGCCACCACGGCCACCACGAAGAGGAAGGTCTTGGCTCAAGTCTGGGTAACTTGGGGGAGGCCTAATCTCAGTGGGGGCAAATGGACAGCCCACCACAGGAGGGCCCTCAGAGTGCAGAACTGTCTAATGCTAATGGTGAAAAATGATGAAGGAATAGGAGGAAAAACGTTAGGTCCTTCCCTGGGTTCTCTCCTTGCCCAACACTGTGGGCAGAGGACAGGGGCTCTGCAGGGTGACAGCACCTGATGGACCTTGGCTTGGAGATCACCAGGTCACCCCCCAGGGTGCATGAGCAGCTTGTGGTACTTTGGCGCAGAAGCCCCTCAGTCCTCAGCCGTTACAAAGGGACCTTTGAAGACACATCCATGGTCAGCAGTTTGAAAGTGAGCATCCAGAGCTCTGAGATGGCACTGAGAGCAACGCCTGGAGAATGGCTCTGTGAACACCCAAACCTGCACAAAGGCTGGGGGGGGGCTGCGAACCCCGCGAGCAGCAGAGAAAATAATGACACAGAGTTAAGCACCACATCATTAAGGGCTCAGAGCTAGAACGGTAGTGGGATATGAAGTACCACGAGCACAAAGATCTGTTCCGAATCCTGTAGGTGACGCGGCGGACATAAAAGTTGTCATGGGGACAAGGAAGAGAGGCGAGGAGTGTTTGCAGAGGATGTTCACGCCAGCCTGCCAATTAGCCAGGGCTTTTTGAGTCAAGTGATTAGGACCGGGAGAGGGGGTGGAGGGGAGGAAATCCACGGTGCTGCCGCAGGATGGGGGGGAAATGCTCAGCTTCTCCTTCTGTCCAGAGCCAGCGAAGCTCAGGGCACATCCACGAGCTTGCAGAGTGCCCATTCACCTCGGGGGAGGCTTTTGCTGTGTCTCACCTTTCTTAATCCCTATTTTTAAAGCCATGGGTGCCTGATTTGGACCACTTGATACCTGCAGCAAAGCAGGGTTTGTTGTGGCTCTAGGGCGTGCAAGTGAAATGATGGGCAATATATGCTGCCATATGGGCAGCCCCTGAAGTGAGTGCTCTTGGGAAAGGCAATATGCTTTCCCAAAGGTTGCCCAGAGAGGTGGTGGTAGCCTCATCCCTGGGAGTGCCCAGGGCCAGGTTGAACAGGGCTCTGAGCAGCCTGATTTAGCTGAAGATGTCCCTGCCCACAGATAAGTGTGACATTTCCCTGCCATATGCTGTTGAAGTAGAAAGAAAAACTACGTATTTCTCTGTTGTTCTAGCTTCAGGGTGGGAGGAAATTACAAAAACACTAACACCGAACTCTTTCTGCCTTTCAGGACTTTTAAAGAGGGGAGAGAAGTAATTTGATTTTTATTTTTAATTATCTGGAGACAAATCATACCAACAGAGACCTTTTATTGCATGTTCCAGCCTGGAGCTATTTTTTTTATATCAGGGATATTAACCCCTGAAATAGAATTTATAATAGAAACACTGACATGGTCTTATCTGGGGTTGTGAAAAGCTGTGACTGTGCAATCTCTTAATATCTCCAAATCCTCTTCCCTGCCTTCCTCCTCTGCTCACATCCTCACCAGGACATAGAAAAAAAAGTATTTGAGAAAATAGTATTTGAGGAAAATACATTTCCTGTTTTATACAGTGTTTCTACAGTGTTTCAATAAAAAGCCCTGACAGCGGATGCCAGAGGGGAGCAGATGCTGCAGAGCAAGGCTGGGTGCAGCACCTGGTCTCAGGGATGACCCTGCTTGCTTTTTTGTCTGATCCTTACTGAAAATGGGCACTGCTCCTGAGAGCTTTTGATATCTTTAACACTAATTATCTGATCACTTGGCTATTCTTTAAGGCTGTTGGAAAAACATCAGTTCAGTAAGGCTCTCTTAAGAGGTTCTTTCAAAATGTATACAGTCTATAATGCATGATTAAGTGTACTTAGCACTAATCACACCATCCACAAGCATATTCTATTAATATCAACTAATCCTGCCCCTTTTTCCACCTCTCTGACAAGGAGCAGGCAGTCAATGAACACTTGTCCTGGCACCAACACCCACGTTGGTGGTGGGGCACAGAGCAGTCCAAGAGCCATGCTGCCCTCCAGGCCACCACAGGGGGATTTGGGACTTTATCCATCATCATTGTGACCAGAGGGGCTCCCACTGACTCACCTATGACTCCAAAAATCCCTGATTGCATATAGGACACAGCACACCTGGGTTTTTTCATGGTGAGCCTGTGCAGTGTGAAGCTCTCCATGAGGTTTTACTCTCAGTGGGGATCTTCAGTTACACTTATGAATGTCTCAGTGTTTAAATGACCCTAAACTGAATTCAGCAAAGTAGGGAGCTCAGAGGAGACTCAGCCTCAAATTCACAGTGAAGTTTTCCCCAAGGATGGAGGAGGATTGGGGTTCCCCCAGTGTTTTCATCTATTTTAAATACAATTTAACCTTTCTTTAGGGAAGGCAACCTAAGAGAGCATTTGGAGAAAACCCCTTGTGAAGAATAAGCTCTTATTGAAAATGAGGAGTTCAGGGAGGACATGACAAAGGTGAAACAAGATTCAGAGGAAGATATTTGAATGAAGACGTCAAAACTAGGTTCCTCTCTCCAGAAGTAACAGTGGAAGCAGGGAAATGCAGGTGCCTGTGAGCTACTAGCTCAGGGTCTGGCCTCACTAAGCATTTGCACACTCCCTCACAAATCATGGAAAGGAATGGGAACCTCTGACACTACATCCTGAATGATCCCTGAAATTTAGCATAAAAATAGCAACCCAGGTTCCCCAAAAGAGTTGGCTTTGCTACGTCCTGACGGTGTATTCCCAGCTGTGACTACCCAAAAATAAAGCTTGTGCTTTTTAGCCAGGTTTTGAATGTTAAATGAAAAGTGTTATGGACCAAACTGGGGAATGAAAGCCTGAGAAAAGAAAATAGCTTATCTACAGTGCCCAGAGGAAACCTTCCAGATGTCCGGGTTATTTCCAGTCGCTGCCATGAGCCTCCCTCCCCAAAATAATCCTTTCTCCATGCCATTGCCTCTTGAACGTGGCAGTTGGAAGCTGGACTCCACCAGAGCTCCTTGCAGGCTGGTTTTGATCAGCTCTTTGAAAGGAGATGGGAGGGGATGGAAAAGCAAAAGCAGAGCAAGAGGCGTGGAGGCAGGAAGGGGAAAGAGAGAAAAAAAGGGTGGAAATAAAGAAAAAAAAAGGAGTTCCAAGTTGAGCGCAAACATACTTGAGGTCAGCAGAGTGGGCAGCCATGAGGTTTCTGAGGCTCTTGTCAGCAAGAGGACAACCAGAAAGGCTGAAAGAGAAGAGATGGAATATCTGGATAAGCGAAAAAAAAAAAAAAAAGAAAAAGGAAAAAGAATAAAGGGCTAGGGCGTGGGGAGGGAGAGGGGCAACAGAAGGGGGGAGGAAACAGAACTAAACTATCCACATGGGTAAAAACTATACTAAAAGAAAAAAAAAAAAAGAGTTGTCTTTTGAGTTCAAACCATGACAAAAAGTTAACCCACCTGCGGTGAGAGGCATAGTTTCCTGTTATGTGTCCACTGCCATCACAGCCTGGGGTTGGGCAACTGGGCAAGAACAAGAACAACAGTGAACATAAGTGTGGGAGAGGAATGGATTCCTCAAGACTCATGGATGGGCAAAGCCAGCTGAGCCCCCTTGAGGTCTATCAGCTGGGTCTCAGCCCAGCCCCACCACCAGACCCCTTATACCACCTCCATCCACCAGATCTCAGTGCATGTTTATATGTTTCCATGGATAGAAACCAAGTGTTTCCCTTTTAGCTCCTCTGCCTCCCAAGGCCCTGAAAAAGAATTCTTTAAAAATTGAAAAAAAATTGTGGCAAATTCAAGAAAAATGTTTAAAATCCTTAGTTGCTTGGAGTGCTTGGTGGCAGTGGGGGACTGACAGCAGCCTGCTGGGTGGCATGACCTGACAGGCATGAACAGCCCTGGCTCGTGCTGCCAGGTTGGATGATCCCTGCAATACTGAAACTCTGGCTGCAGGAATCATCTTCTTCATATATCAGATCTGAATAAGCCGCTTCAGATTTCAGCTTTCTGAAATAACGTTTTTTTTTCTTCTCGGCCCTTGTAGAACACTGTCCATTGCAGAGGGGGAATGAAAGTAATCTCGACGTGCCTGAGGGCTCATAAATGGAGGACAGGCAGGGGCTGCTGCATCCCACCCTCTGCCTTCACTGGCTGTACCTCCCATCCATCCCTCTTCGCTGCCTCCTCTGTGAATTGTATTTGCATGGGCAATGGAAAAAGGTGCTCTCCTGTAGAGGGATTTTTAGAGAGCAGAGGACACAAAGAGTTATTTGCCCTGCTACAGAAGTCCAGGACGTTCCATGGTAACCACGGCAACGGCCTTGGATCCAGCTGAAGAAAGTAGCCACGAAGATAACTTGGAAGAAAGGAATGCAGAAAGTCCAGGCAGGCTACCTTAGAGAAGTTCTCCAATCGGGTATTAGGAAGGCGTGTGCTATTAGGCTAGAAACCAATGTTAGAGTAGAATTGCACTTGTGTGATGTGTGTAATGAGCACTGAGGGGATAAAAAGGGATGCTTTGTTTATAATAAATGAGCTTTCACTATACTTCTATGAAGATTCGTGATTGACTTTGGCCTGACTCTTCCTTTACTCTCCTTTCTCGGTGTCCAGAGAGTAAAATCCAGTTTGTGCATGAGCAGCAAGGCTCTGGCACAGTCATGCCCTGCCTGCCCCATGTCAGGGGTGTGTGAGAAAGCAGGGATACCCTGGGACGGTCTGGCCCAGCATGATGAGGCTTGGAGACACCTATTCCCTGCTCAGCTCCAAGTCCTTTCCCAGCCACAACACCCACACAGCAGGCCCTGGAGCTGGCACTAATAGGATGATGTTCAAGCAGCAGTGATGTCTGGCTGCACAGTTCCCACCTGTGTGCCAACAGGAGGGTGATGGGAAGATACAGGTGAGGAGCACTTTCCTTGCCATCAGTGCCTGGATACATCCAGACATGGAGCATCAGACACAGCAGGCAAGTCTGCTCCTGAGTTAACTACAGCTAATTCATTCCAGCCTTTGGGCCAGAAACAAACAAAAATGCTACATGGGGAAGGAAGCCTTAAGGCTGCCAACAACACCATATATAATTATTCCAGGGCGATTTCCATTTAGGAAATTTCTCTACTATCCCAGTAAAATTTAAGCACAGGAGGATTTCAGGGCTCTACCTCAGAAACTGCTATTCACATCACTGCTGGGTTTTAAAAAAGCCTTTAGAGCTTTGCATGGGGCACCTGATCTGTGGTTTGCTCATTTAGGGAAAATGCTGCTGCTGCTCTGCCCCCACAGATCTTCTCCCTGCTCCCTCAGCCTCCTGCCTGCAGAGTTGAAAAATGAGTGAGTTGTATAAGCTCAGCAAAGCAGTGTCTCTTCCCTGTTTAACATATACCAGGGTCAGATACCCAGGAAAGAAGCCAAGAACATCTGGGATGCCTGGGAGGGGAGACCTCCCAGTCATAACCTCCAGACTGATCTGGACGTGCTGTTATACCAGAGCGAGGTCCAAGCTGCCGTGTTTGGCTCAGACTCCTAAATGTTAACCATTACTGTGGGAGTCAGCGTGGATACAGAGAAATACTCCATCTAGTAGCACAGATTTCAGTCTGTACTTCCACCCACACGATGAACAGACAGATGTGAGCTGGGTCAGGGTGTCTCTCCAATGGAAAATGCAGCATGAGATCAATTTTGCATCAGGACACTGTGCTAGAAACACTCTTTCAGGAAAATAGCAGGGAAAATTGACCCTGAAAGGAGTTTTCCACAACCTTGTCCATGAATCCTGAGAGCACCAAGTTCCAGGTTCTCTTGCAGGGCAAGGCCATAAAGGAACATATTTTCCCTCGCTGATCAGCAGTTGCCGGAGGATGGAGTTTCTATTGAGCTTTCACTTGAACTGCTTAGATGATGTAAGACTAATTCACAGTAAGAAAGGGGAATACAATTCTAATTTTTAAATGTATTTACTAACAAATTTAGTCTCCTACAAGCCCAGCCGGGCTATTAACATATTTAATAGAGCTTAGAGGAGGAGACAAGGAGGCAGGACTTACGTGAGCAGCTCTTTCTTGATGTCCTTGGAGAGGAATTTCAGCTTGAAGTTGGATAAAGTAACTTCCCCCGGGTATTTTCGCTCTTCAAAGTTTTCCTCTGACACTTCTTGCTCATCAGCTTCCGAGGAGGCAAAAGAATGAGCAGCAGGCTCTGACTGCAAGAAAAGATCCAGAAATAGTGGTTGCAGTGGTGGTCATCGCTGCTGAGCTGGGGTGGGAAAAGATCCCAGCTTCATCCCAGGTATGAGTTAGTGCAGCATTGTCAACACCCTCCTGAGCCCTCTGCAAGCACCTCACAGTACCCAAATAAGAGATCCAATAGTCTGGGATTTCCTGGGTCTATATGAGGAATGTGTAAAACATGTCTGTACAGGGGTTTGCACATGGCTTTCCCTCACCCCACCCAGGAGGTCATGGCTGGGTTTCCCATCTGCAGGATGAATGTCAGTGGCATACAGGGCCATATCTGCTAATGGCAGAGATAAATCATCCTGGCAAATGTCACCAGGAGCACTATTGGTGCACGTGAGCTGAAAGGATTTACAACTAAGAGAGCACTGCAGACCCAGGGCAAGGAAAGAGGTGGGTTCTTCCTTTGCAAGGGCACTCCAACAGATCCACGCCTCCTGCCTGGTTGTCCCCAGCTGATACCTGATAGCACTGACAAACGTAGAATTATTTCTCTCATTGGCTCAAAAGACTGATTAGAGATTCTTGGGGAAAATAGGGCAGCTGTCCAAGCAAACATAGCATTCAATCTCCCATGAGGTGCTATTGAAGCATCAAGTGTCACTGCTCACCTCTTCAGGCTCCTCTTCCCGCTGACGGTTTGGTTTAGTGTAGTCAATGGGCCCATCCCATTCATCCTGGCGGGAGGTTTGGCTGGACTGGGGGGAGGTCATGGTGCTGCTTGTGGCACTGGTGCTGTTCTGGCGCTGGGACACATCTGGGGACTTCACGCTGGGACTACTGCTGCAGCTGCTGCTGCTGGGAAAGGTGCTCTCCCGTTTGCGGTGTTTGTTCATACTCAAGTCCAGAGTCCCATTTTCATCCACCTCAATGTCCATGGACTGAAAGGTTGAAAACACGCCCAATGTCAGCAGCTGCCGGCCATTCCCTATGGGAAACCATGTCCCCAAGTGCCTCATCTACACAACTTTTAAATCCCACCAGGGATTTAAATCCACCACTGCTTTGGACAGCCTGTTCCAGGGTTTGATCACCCTTTCAGTGCAATTTTTTTCCTAATATCCAGCCCAAGCCTGAGACTCGGCTTGGCAGTGATGCTCCATTCACATGGGTAATTTGAACCACAGCATATCCCCATAGCACGCTAAAAGCCAAGATTACCTTCTGCAAACTGCAACACTCAAAGTGGGGAGCAAAAGCGTGATTTGCAATGAGTGCCTGCATTCCCTCTATATATAGAAATCAAAATGCAAGGAAGGGTAAACCAAGGTATATCTCCCAGTCCAAACTTCAAATCTGGCCCCTGGGCAGTGGTCTCTAGGCACATCCACCCACCTTGCCAGGGGCCTCTTGCTGCTTGGTGCTGAGATTCTCAGGCATTTCCCAGCAGCGGGTGGAGAGGTTGAGGATGGCAGTGGCAGCCATGTGCGCAGCCTCAGCGTCATGGGAGTAGTCAAAGCCTGTGGAGGAAGATGAAGTGCTCTTCACGTAACTGCTGGAAGGGCTGTGGCTGGGGGAAGAGGCCTTTGGAAAAGGTTTGGCTGCAATAAAAAGAGAAGGAACAACACAAGGCTAATGTATAACCAGCATAGGCAGCAGTGAGAGATTATGGCGGTCTGACAAAAGTAATATATTTGCAGTTCCTGGGGTTATTCCCAATTCAAGGACTGGTTTGTTGCCTGGGATGTGCAACAGGAGTGACGCTGGCTGCAGCTTGTGCAACGGTCTCTTGGTGCGAAAGGTTAATTCATTAACTGATTATGCCATCAATACCCAAAACACAAGTGCTTTTCTTCATTAGAGTTACACCTCAGTGGAAGCATTTAAAGGGGAAAGCCTAGAGAAGCTTCCTTGCTCTTTTTCAATTGTTCTCTGTATGTCTACAACTTATCTGCAGAGCTGCCTTATGGGGAGATTTCTGGTAAAACATTTGAAAACCTCAAATTTAAAAAATTACATTATTAGAAAAACTGTGGCCATAAAATATGAGCTTTCAAGGATGACATCAGTGAAATATGGATTTCCTGACAGCTGACATATCATTTAAATATGCCTGGATAACAGGATTTATTACACAGCCACACATGGCCACGCCACTGCACTATTACTGTATGTCACAGCAGCAGCAGTGCCAGCCTGGAAATGCAATTTCTCTTCACACCCTAGGAAATTGAAAGCAAGTATTTCTCAGGGTGAATGCACAATGAAACTTTCCCTAGTAATAAAGAATAATTCCCTGTTAATAAAACTTGAACCCAGCCCCATTGAGGGCACCCCGACCAACACAGGGTCCCTCTGAGTTAGTGTTTTCAGTGGGCACAAACAGGGGATCATTTGCAAGATTATATTCCGGATCAGTTATCAAAATCTTCAAATTCTGAATTTATTCCACTATGCCCTCTCTGGGTGAAACAAACCCCCTTTAGTGGGAGTCTCATCCACAGAGGACTCGTAAGCTTTGGCCTGATGATCGCAAAGCAAAGACAACCTCAGTTGATGCAGCTACGGAGCAAAGTGATTTCATTATTCACATTACAAACTCGTAATATAAGACACTATAAAATACTAATCTTCTCCAGCACTGCTTTCTTCCTCGTTGCGTGCGTATATAATGCGTATTGACATTAATGGGAGTTATGCACACACATGCAGGGGAATATAAATCCCTCTGGATGAAGATCTCTTTAAAATAAGTTCTCAGTGAAAGGAGCAGATTTCCCTGCTATGATTGGCAATCATATTCATCTTGTGGCTTTGATTAACTCATTGGAGGTTTGCCCAAATGGTTATTCTTGTGGCTGGCTGCTTGTTTTCCCGTCCGGTTTAATCCACGTCTTTGCGGCAGGGTGCGGGTATCCGCCAGCCCATCCTGACAATATCCAGGATTGGGAGATGCCAATTTCAATTTCACACCGTAGGCTCAGCGAGGTTTTTCCATTTCATAAGTATTTCTACCACTAATAGACTCGCAATCAGCAAATTAGTGAAATAAGTGATGAGAAAAAATAGAAAGGATTATCCTAGTGGGTCTGCTGGAATTATTTTTGTCAGTACAATTACCCTGAAAATTCTTTGCTAATATTGCAAATAACACAATCTATTCAACGAGAGAATCACTTGTGCTGGGAAACAAATTACTTTTCCATCAGGCCTAACCCAGGATGACAGTGGCAGTTGTGCTCTCTGGCCTCCATCCAATTTCATTGTCTGATCCTGTACAGATTTAGTACTGTAATAAAGGACGCTCCCATTGTAGTGCAACAACCGGGATGCTTTCAAGTACAAGCACTTTTTTAGAGAGCAGCTGCATCAGGATTAAACAGGATTGTGGAAGTGGGATTAGCCAGACAGAAAGCCCTCTTGAGGCTGCTGACTTCTGCAAACTGGGCTCCTAAATATTTTTATTTTTTTTTCCCCCCTCCCTCTCAGAAAGATGTCTTCAGGTGCATGGTTGGTGTCAAAGGGAAGGGAAAGGTTTTAACACATTTGCACAGGCTGTCTCCCCATGCAGTGCCTCTCCTACCCCCAACAACCTGGCCCCTAAGGGTTTATTTCACCATTTCATTTTCACCCACGGTGTTGTAACCAGTGCAAGGTCCTCAGAACAGAGCAGAGGTGCACGACTACGATAGGAAAGAGCTGGAAGATAGAGGTGGGTGATCGATAGGTAGCAGAGCTGGAGAGCAGAGCACGGCAGGAAAGACAAATTGGTGCAGTGGGTTATATATAAGATGGAAGAGAAGAGAACTGTAATCTATTTACCTAGATGAGGACAGACAGATCAATAGATATGAGCTGCAACGCAGTGGAGACCGACTGAGGACAACTGTGTAACTTATCCCACCTCGAGACATCGCGCAGATTAATGTTCCCACCACTGTTCTTCCCAAAGCTCAAGCCAAAGCAACTCCCTTCCAAGCAAAGCTTGGAAGCCAGTGGCCTTGGGCTCCTCTCACCATCAGAGGTGCCCATCTTAGCCTCCCCATCCCAGAAGGGATCCAGCAGCTCAGCCCTAAGCCTCTCCCATCAACCCAAAACCACAATCCCAAGAGCCTCGTGATGCTGAGAAAGGCAGAAAAAGCAAAACCACAGCCCATCCCTGCTCCCAACTTACATTTAAAGGCTTTAGGTGAGGTTTCGCTAGTCTGAATCTTTGGGGCAAGCATGCGTTTGCCAAAAACCTGAGCATCAAAACTTGCATAATCGAAGGTGACCTTGGAGTACTTCTCCAGCTCCTTGGCCAGGTTGGCCCGTGGGGTTGCTGGGACCATATTGGGCCGGTAGCTTCCATACTGAGGGATCTCCAGTTGCTTCACAAAGCACATAGGCCTGAGGATGAAATAATGAACAGCAATTATTTCTCTTTTCCTTGACGAAGTGGTTCTTGGAAGGGGACCAGATGCAACAGGAACACATAGCTGCACCTGGTTCCCAAGGGGTTACTGGAGACAAGGGGGCAGCAACAGTCCTTTTGGTCTCCTTCAGCAAGTCTGTATCTGGTTTGGATTTCTTAAATTCTATTTTTAATTTTTTCTCCTTTCTTGCCTCCCCTCCTTCCCCCTCCCTTTTTTCTCTTTCTAAGCTAAACACCAAAACAATGTTCCTGCAGGCTGCCGTGGTGTGGCAGCATTTTCCAGCAGGGTATAAGTTGGGCATCACTCACTCCTGGGACCCATGACACAGGGTTGCACACAAAGGCGTGGGGACCCCAGTTCCCCACTGCAGATTCCTTGCAGAGGCACCAGGGACTCTCCCCTGCCTGCAGTCCCTCCTAGAGATCTGCTTCGCCGGGGCTGCCTATCATGAATCAATTTGTCTTGCATATAAATTGTATATAAATGGCCTATTGTTATTCTCCTTCCCGTGACCTCTTTCCACCAGTGAGTCCTCAGAGCGGGAGCTCCTTGGAGCATGGACCGTCCTCGTGACGCGCTCAGAGCGCTCTGTGCCCGACGCAAGCTCTGCTGCAAATAAATAAGTAATCGCTCTAAATGGCCTTTCCAAAGCACTGAGTGCTGGTACACCAGGGTGCTCAGCAGTCCTGGGGAGCAAATAAATATATTAATCAGAGCCTTTGTGGGAGTGCTGCTCAGGGCTCTCACTGCGATTTTTATCCTGCTCTTGTTGCAAAATAACTAACCATATTACAATCCATCTGTAGCCTCATGAATCACATCAGCTACGGAAGCCAGCATCTATCAGGGACATCCTTAATGTGAGACAGACCTTTCTCCCGGGAAGATAGAGATGGGCAAAACACCAAAATAAATGTGACTGGTTTGGAAATGAGTGGCAGCTTCTTCTCCTCTGAACCGTGCGGGCTAAGGAAGAGAAGCAGGTGGACTTACACGCAACTGCCACAAAGTGATTTGTATGTAACCTAAATCTCCTCCTCCCCCTCCCTGAGCCCACCCTACTTATAATGCTAATATAATAGCCATCACTTGCTGGCAGTTTGCGCTGAAGAGCAATCGGCACAAGTGCCTTCTGCTGCACTGGTAAAACCCTTTGGCCTGTAGCCTCAGCATTAATTGATGCTACAGAAGCAATTCATTGTCCTCAATGCTCTCCCTGGGATCATCAATTAAATATCACCCCACCTTGGCGAGACCTATGATCATAATAACAGGACTCAGCAGTATCAAGATACAGCTGGAGGGAGCCGTGAGGGCTGCTCCTGGAAGCGTGGCATGGTGGGAGGGCTGGGGCAGCACAGGGACACAGTGCTGAGCTTTGCTGTTCCACTTACCTGAGTATCCGATCAGAATTGGAGCTGGTCTTTGAAGGATCGCCAGACTGGGTTTGTTGCTTTTCATGTGATTTGGCTAATTTTTCAGCAGCAGCAATGGGGCACCCAGATAAGCTATGGGAGTTAGAGGTGTTTTGAAAGATGGAGAAAAAAAAAGAGGAGAGAAGGAAACCAAGCATGAGGAATGAGCATGAAAACCTTCATCTCAAGGACTCAGAGCTATACTGAGCCCACGAGAAAAATGTTTGCTTCTTCCACACTGAAAAAGTAATGACACAAACTCACCTTGTGCCTGCAATCACATCAACATAGATTCATGAATTATAGAAAGATTTGGGTTGGAAAGGACGCTAAAGATCATCTCGTTCCAACCCCCCTGCCATGGTCAGGGACGCCTTCCAGTAGATCAGGTTGTTCCAAGCCCTATTCAACCTGGCCTTGGACAGTTCCAGGAATGGGGCAGCCACAGCTACTCAGGGCAACCTGTGCCAAGGGTTCACCACCCTCACAGGGAAGAATCTCTTCCTAATAGTCAATCTAATCCTGGCCTCTGTCAGTGTGAAGCCATTCCCCCTTGTCCTGTCACTCTGTGCCCTCGTAAGAAGAAGCCAAAGTCGGTACCTCCTGTGCGTGTTGCGGTTGCTGTTGACGTGACCCTGTCCTGTGCAGCCTGGGGTGGGGCATTTCAACACATTTTCGTGCATCGCCAAGACTTCAGAGGGAGAAGGGAAAGAGGAGAGGGGAAGGGAAACAAAAACAACTTAATAAAAATCAGAGAGAAAAAAAAAAAAAAAGACAAAATCATCAAGTCTTGTACGCTGGTTTCCTAGAAATCAGGGAACGTGAAATGCTGTAATTAGAATTTGGAGAGAAAAAAACCCCAAACTTATTTACAAGGCAGCAGCGCTCAGGTCAGCACTAGATTAGCATCTCTGCACACAGCCTGAGCTTTCTTCTCATTTACTGATTGCAATCCAGTTTCCCCCATCCAGCCCCTCCTGCCTATCCCTGTTTTAGAACTAGGCTTCCCAATTTCAGGTAGTTTTAAGTGATTGAAGTTGTATCTCTGCTTTTATCCTTAGGACTGCTCTGTGCTTGATTTTTTTTTTTTTAATTTTAATCTTCAGGATTATTGCTTCCTGCAGTGCTGACCTTAAAAGTAAAGAAAATAATTTGATCTGCAAGCTTTTGTAAAGCACACAACTTGTGTTACTTATTTATTAATATATTTTTTCTTGTATTCTAGCCTGTGAAGATAGGTCTACTTTCTCCTTATTTCCTACAGTTCTGTGTTTATGGCAGGTCTGCAACCTTTGAAATTGCTGATAAGGAAGGGCTCCTTTTTTTTTTTTTCCTGGTCTATTATGCCATTATCATAAACATACAACATTGACTTTTATGTATCTGTACAGGGAAAGCTATTTAGGATGCTAGCAGAGAGGTAGAAATAAAATATCTCTCTATGCATATACAAAATCTGTTAAGATGATGATAAATATTTTCTGTAGAATAGGTGAATCTTGGCATAACACCTCGTGAATTTTACAGTGATGAGAACACAGAAGGAGACTCAGCTATCCTGCCCATCCTGAATAGCTGCTTTCCTGCATGGCATCATATTTGGACAGCGTGGAAGTACAATATCTCCTTCCCAACATGACGTCCCACATAGGGAAAAATATGCTACGTACTTTCAGTGTAAAGCACTGCTTAACACACATCTGGAGGTGGGTGGGTGTTTTTAAAGCCCCTCTTTGATTTTCAGAGAAGAGACCTCATTCTCCACAGGATGGTGCTAAAAATCTTTAAGAAGGGCAGGACTTCTAAGTAAATCTCCATTGCATTTCCTGTGAGTAGCAATATCACTTTGGCGGATAGCAGCATCCAGGATCAACTTGGAAAAGCACCATCCCATGCCCAAAACTGTTATATATAGTCCCAGGAGTAACATCAGGCTTGTGCTAGGAACTAAGTCATAATATTCACATCTTTAGGGACCACGTATTTGGAGAGCCCAGTGGCCTTGAGAGAGTTCTACTCATCAGCTGTGAAATTCCCTCTTGGAAATAAGGCATCAGACTAAATTAAGCAGCCCTGTTATCCCACCATATACTCACTCTCAGGAGGGATCCTGTCTTTGTGCGGACAACCAGAGAGGCTGCGGTGGTGAGGGTAAAGTCCCGTGACGTGGCCGGTCCCATCGCAACCAGGAGTCGGACATTTGATTTCTCTCTTCTCGGGTCTTGAAGGATCTAAGGATTGTGGGAAAAGGATGGTGGGAAAACAGTTAGTAGATTTGGAGGGGAAGAGTTGAAAGAGATAGAAAACCTTTGGGTTTGGATGTCTTTTTGCCTGATGGTAGAATTGTAACAGAGGAACTTTCAAAAATTGAAATCAGCAAAGTAACTTGAAGAACTAATCCAGCTTGAAGCAGGAAGCAGCTCACAGCAGCTGACCCGGCAGTCAGCTCAGTGCTGGAGAATGCTCAAGCCCCTGCCAAGTCCCTCATGTTGCTGTGGCCTGAATTCTACCAGTAGTTTAAAACCCACTTGAATTTTAAACCAACCCTTATTCTCAGACTGAGATTTCTGAGGCAAATTTAGCCAAGAAATTTCCCCTCATGATGGTGTAATAAACACCATCATTTTGTACATTTACTGTTGACCTCTAGGATATCCCAATCCCTCTGGGCACTGAGGATTTGTGGCAAAATTCCCCCTGAGGGCCATGAACTCCCCAGCATCAGCCTAATTGACATAGGGTGCTGAGCAGATGGAAAGAGAGGCTTGTGCCTGTACCTTTGCCATAGTAGCTCTTGCGGATACTGTCCAGTGGTTTGCTCTGTTTGTCATCCACCTGGAAGTGCTTTACGTGTTCTCCTGGCAGCCGGCTCGGCTCCCGCACGATTTTCACCTGCTCGGCTTTCAGCGCGATGGCTTGTTCCAGCAGCCCCAGGTTCCCCCTCGTCATCATGTCATACATCTCTGACTCATCAGTCACCGCTGATTTCTGGGAACGGGCATCGTCGTCCTTGTCATCGTCTGACCGGACCTCCACGATGACCGAGTACTCGGGCTTTGGGCTAAACTGCCCTTCACAGTGGCTTTTCTGGGTGTCCTGAGAAGTGTGAGGAGCTTCTTCACAGATCACTTCAGGGGCCATCTCCTCCTCCTCTTCATCCTCCTCTTCTTCCTCTTCTTCTTCCTCCTCCTCCTCCTCATCCTCCTCCTCTTCCTCTTCATCGTCATCCTCCTCATCGTCATCATCCTCATCCTCTTCTTCTGCTTCAGCCTTTTCCAGTTTACAGGACTCCTCACAGTTGGCATCGTCCCGGTGCTCTGGGCACAATTCGCTGCTGCGTTCGCTGGTGACCTCGATGACCTCCTCCGCATCCTCTGTCTGGATGATGATCTCCTTGTCGCACTCCTCCTCCACCAACTCCTCTCCTGCATCCTCATGGACCAAATGCACGACGTTGGATGGTGGCTTGGTGACCTGCAGCTCCCCTTCAGGCAGCTGTCCTTCAATGGCGAGGGTTTCCTCCGCTATTTGGCCCAGGTTTAGGAGGGAGTTGGCGATTATTTCTTGGTAGCTGCTATAGTTGGCCTTGCTGGGCCCAGATATACTTGTTGCTGTGTTTTGTCCATAATGGGTTGATTTTTCTGGGCTTCTCTCTAAGGAGGGGGGAGGGAGAGAGGATGAAGGAATAGAAAGAAAAAGGGAAAAAGAAAGAAAAGATGGAACACAATCAAAAAAAAAAAAGGAGGAAAAAAGAAAAGGAGGAAAAGAGGAAAGGAGATGGGAAAGCAAAGGGGGAAGAAGAGAAAAGGGGAAAAAGAAATTATATAAGCTCATAAACACATCTTCGTTGTACTCAAACTTTCACCTCTGGAGCAGCATAATTTATTGCATTTAGGGATGGCAGGTAAAAATGAAATTCCTACACTGAAGTTTTCATGAGGCTCATATGCACCGGCATCCCACTCTCCCCTCTGCACCACTTCCACCCCTGCCTGGCTCAGTCAGCAGAAATCTGACGCCCCTGCTCCCAGTGCTCCCCAGACCAGGACTCCAAACCAGTGAGTGAGGTAGTGCCAGGACCTCAGCTGGACATCCAGACCTTTGCCAGTCACTCCTTCTCTTGGATAGCAGCTGGATTCAGCCAGGGTGATGGCTTCTGCTGTGCCCCTCATGGCACCAGTGTGGGACCCTGGCTGCCTTCCCTGCTGCCATCTGAGCCGCACAGTGAGCCCCTCTGGGCTTCCCATGACTCTTTCCCTAAGGAGCATCCCTGATGGAAAAGCTCTCATTTCTAAAACACTGGAAACACTGTGCCTTCTCAGTTTAACCAGTTTTGCCATTGTGCTTCCACCCAACACAATAATTGAAGGACCCATCCTGTACATAATTCAGAGGAGCTATAACTCCTGGTTGTTAACACTCCCTGCCCTTTCTTCATCTGCAGAACACAGCTCAGCAATCAATAATGATAAAGCACCTTCTGCCAGCTCAGGGCTGTGGGTCTCCTCCTGCTCCATCGCCTCTGCCTCATCCTCCTCCAGCATCCCTTCTGACTCATCGGAGCCAGACTCCTCCTTTGCCTCGGCCTCCTCGCTGCCGTCGCTGTCGACATTGTAGCCTTCGTCCAAGGCCAGTTTGAGCGGATGGGATTTTCTCTTCGACACCAGATGTTCAGCCTCCGCATCCTGAAGTTTTCTTTTCTTTGCTAGAGGGCAGCTTTGTAAACTGCAGATGAGATCAAGCAGCAGAGAGGAGGGATTGTGGAGTGAGAAAGCCCTGGCTACCTCATCCCAGCCAGCAAGTGGGACACATACCCAAATACAACCAAAAAATATCACCCAGCAGCCCAGATTTTTAGCTGGTTTAACCCTTTGTGGCCAGATCTGCTCTCACACCTTGATTTTGTGCAACTACATCAACTTTTTTTCAGAAATCAGCTCATGGATGCTAAGATGCATCACCCTCACAGTTTTTGTCCAGGGAAGCAGCAGCTCCCAGCATCACTGTTGGTGATGGGCATCAGGGCCACCATGAAACCATGCAACGGATACAGAACTGGTCCCTAGGGGACAGCCACGAACTGCTCCAATTTCACCATGATAGGGTGGTGAAAGCCATCAGTTAAAGCTGGAATGGCCTCCAAGGCAGCCAATTTCCCTTGCCCATTGACAGAGGCACTGTGCAGACCAAAATCTCTGTCTGTCAATAGATCCCACCAAGCCCAGACACCTGAGTCGTGTACTTCTGCCATGGTTTGAGGCCGGTAGGAAGGCTGCTGTCATCCTGGAGAAATAGGCCAGGATCCCTTAGGGACTGATGGAGAGACAGAAACAACTGGTGGGCCGATGTGGGGTAGACAAGTTGGGCTGCTGCTCTAAATCAGACTTTATCCAGTGAACACCTGTCTCTGGGTTTCTTGCTCACATTTTTCACTCCACTACCTCCAACCCAGCCTCACCTTCTGTGTCTTGCATACTTCCCACGGATGTGTCCTGAGCCGTTACAGCCTGGGGTTGGACAGCTTGAGAGGGAAACAAGCAACCATCAAGAACAGCAAAAGGACTTGGAGAATTTATTTTTAATTAGAAGTGTATAAATTCTGGCCAGTTAGGTCCAGTGCTCAAGGGACAAAATAAGCACAAACAGGAAAATAATTTCCCTCAAATGATTCAGCTTGTCCCTTTGAATTCCAAGGGGGGAGGGCTAGAGAGCAGCTTTGCAGTTTGCTAAATATTAATGAAATTACTCACCCCATTTAATTAGATGAACAGTTCGCTATAGTTTTATGAGTATGTTTAATTAAAGACTGCATGTGTAAGAACAAGCTTTTAAAGGCTGACAGCTACTGCACTCTGCCTCCCCGCTGCCACTCTATGATTTTTTTTTTTCCTCAGGAGGAAAACAGGCTTTTACCTTGTTTGGTGGTTTATCAGGGCACTTACAGTAAGAAATGGGTGGCTTTTTGGAAAGAGCAGACTGGGAGTGGATTGACGAGGATTTAACCATGGCTGAAGATCACCATGACTAAAATCCTCAGAGGCACCTCCAAGCCTCACTTTTGGGGGGATGGACAGGATTTAGGTGACAGAATCTCCCAAATCCCTGCACTTTTTCCCTGTCGCTGGGCAGAAGAGGATGAGTTAAAGACTTGCAGGGAGCTCTGAGCCACACTCACAGCCACTGCTGCTGTCTTTGCTTGAGCATCCCTTAGCACAGGACCACACACCTCCTCTGCAGGGGTAATTAGTACCAGCTTCAGGAGCTATAAGGACACCAGATAAGAAGCATTAAAGCAAACATTTTCTGGCAAAACCAGATTATGGCATTGATTAGAGGATGCCCAAGTGACTTGCCTGATGTCTGAGGAATTCTGGAGTCGTGTAGGATTAATAACCTCATTTAGTCACTGTATCACCCTCAGCCGGGGAAGGTGGAAGCGCTAATGAAATCTCTTGATGACAGTGCAAAGGGAGAAGGCATTGCCAGCCCAGAGGGGGTCTGGCCAGCCTGTTATTCTTGGAGTAAAAGACACGGGACAACATTAAATAGTATCAAGTGCCAAGTCAGACTTTAGGGACTCAGGATTTCTGCTCTCAGCAGAGAACTCAGCCCTTGCAGAAAGCTGAGGACACAGAGTGTCTGACTGCACTAATGGGTGCAGCAGCTCTGGGGGCACCAGGGGGTTATTAATGGTTCAACTCCCCAGAATACAAGTCAGATCACTGTGCTCAAAGACTACAATTGAACTCAAAACCGGGACAGGAAAGGGCTGCTGAACTGTCAAGAGAGTAGGTATCCTTCCTTCAGGGGGATGCGCTTGCTTTAGGTTACCAAAGCTAATACTGAGAGGCGAAATGGGAGCAGCACATCCACTAAGGGGACACAGCTTTCTGGGTGAGTGGAAGCTGCACCTCCTTGATTCTCCAAGACAAGCCCCCCCCTTCCTGCTTCCCTTTTGCTCGTGGCCTGCTTTGAACCTGTGGTGCTGAGCATCACTTTGGAAGGTGGCTCCCAGCTCTTCTGTCATCCACACACAGCCCAAGCCCCACCACACCTGGGATCTGACCTGGCATCGAGGTGTTCCCTCCACAGCAGAACACTGGAGGTCACACAGAAAAAGATCTCATCCACTAACGTGTGCAGTTGAAAGAGGGAGCTCCCCTCTTTGCTGCTCATGATCTAAAAGTCTATTTAATTTTAATTGCTCTCAGTCCTGACTGAGGCTGCTCTGTCCCGAGCAATCCCAGACACACTTCCAGTGACTGCATGCCAAGAGACAGAATGGCATTTATGTCACCAGTGACTTGCCTAAAAAAGGCCTTATTCAGAGGGAAACAAGAGCAGCTCTGATGAAGATGTTACAGGTTTTTATAAGTTTTTCCTATATCTACTAAAGCTGATTACTCCCACCCCAATTTTGATGTGGTGAAATGAAGCCTGCATTAAAAAGTATGTAGGAAAGAGCCGAGTGATTTGGCATTGTGGTTTGCCAAAGCAGGTGTCGATTTGGGATATTTCTGGCCTCAGTGTGTTAATTTAATGCCTTTAGAAAAGCAACAGTGCAGAGGTGATGCTCGACATGCTCTGGGCCAGGCTTTCCCTCCCCACTCTCCTTTGGGGAGGTTTCGTGTATTTTGGCAGGAATCCCAAAAGGGGAAAGGAGCTTCGAGGTCTATTAAAGCTGCTCTCCATCTCTCGAGAGCCACCACACCGACCAGCTCTCCCCCTCTCCCCAGCCTTCATCTGCTTGACAAAAGGGCTTCTTATTGTTATGCAGACGATGCCCTGCTTCCAATTAGTCGATTAATCGTCCAGTTATTCAGGCAATTAGGTGACAGCTGCAGAGATGGCTTTGTGGAGCACTCTGTCCTGCCCCTTAGATATGTCACCTGCTCCAATTACCACCTCCACTCAAGTGTTCAGCAATAAAAGTTAGAGAAGGGGCATGCCCACCGCTCCTCCCGGCTCTCCGGAGTAATAGGAGAGTGGAGAGCAGAAACGCTCTGAAATTGGGTTGGTTAAGGTCCAATTACTCTTCGACACACATGGCTTTCGAAAGGAGGCAGCTAGGAGAAGCAGCCCGTGCTATTAGTGTCTGTACAGGTTAAAGACTCCTGCCACTTGCATTAGCCCTTGTCCAAGGTTTAATGGAAGCTTAGAGGTGGGGAAGCCTGTCATGTCTAATGAGAAGCTGTGTAGGGCTGCAGAGGGTCTGATCCTGCTCTTTTGGCTGCTGCTGTTGGCAAGCCAGCACTGCTAAATGAGTGAC
Organism: Pitta sordida; assembly: GCA_013390025.1. Taxonomy (NCBI): domain Eukaryota; kingdom Metazoa; phylum Chordata; class Aves; order Passeriformes; family Pittidae; genus Pitta; species Pitta sordida. The sequence goes on from WEKX01019071.1 coordinate 383,376, forward strand.
ATTGGGACCTCGGTGGCTGAACAGGGGACTTGGGGCCAAAGGCGGCATGACATTGCTTGGAGGCAGTAAGAGGATGTAAAATATGTGGAGAAGAAACCGTGGTTAGTTGGTTAGTAGGATATTGTCCCTAATGATCCTGAAATTAAAAAAAATATGTGCATTAGGTTTCGCTGGGATTTAGATCTGGGGTGGGACAGAGGATGACTGGAGGGTCTCCAGTCTAATGTGACCCATCCTGGGTTCCTGTTCTCATCCCTTTGACTTGTATAACTCCTCTGGTATGTGCTGTCAAGGACCCTGAGGACCTGCACTCAACGATGTGCTCACCAGCATAAGCCCCCCCAAAAGACCTCCACTCATTAGTCCTACAATCTTGCTCCTCACACACAGGTTTCCAAGCTGAAGGGCTTCTCCTGAGCCTGTTCCACCTCGTGTCTCCCCTGCCCCCCACCCTGCCTCTCAGCACCGAGGAGGAGCGGTGTCCTTACCTCACCTCCTGGCCGATGAGCTCTGTGGGCACTGGAAGAAGGGGCAGGATGCAGCAATGGAAACAAACACAAGGTTAAAAACACAACAGGGGTGCCCAACCCCACCCAAGACCTCCCCCTTGTCTAGAAGAAACTCTCCTGCCTACAGCTGGATTTGTATGGCCTTGCTGGGCATCACATTTGGGACAGAAAGGGAAAATCTATCCTGCTGTCAGTTACTGCATGCCAGTCTGTAGCACTTCATAATCCTGTCTTCCAAACCCTCGTACCTGTGCTTATTTTCAAACATGTGAATGCATGTTTGCAGCATCAGGGACTACCTCTCTTCTCTGTAAACATGATGACTTCGAAGACAACGGAGCTGTACCGATATGCATGCACGTAACTCAAACACTTCTAAGAAATGACTGAGTTTCCTGGTGCCTTCTTCTCCAAATTTGCATTTAAAATCTCTTCATCAATTCCTCTATTCACAGTTCTCAACTGTTTTTCTGCAATGGCCACTGTTCACCTGAACAACACCAACATTTTCCTTCTCCTCTTGTCACACCAAACTGATGCAGGAGCCCCTGCCAACGCTCAGACATACGGTAGGGATGTGTTACTTGGGGTTTAGGGTAAACTGCAGTTTGTAGGGATTTTGTAGGAATTTTTAGGGATTATTCACCATTGATGAATAAGAGAACTTCTCACTGCTCACAGTAACTTCACATTGCAGCCGAAATCCTACATCCAGCCAGGAATCCAAACAATCAGGAGGAAAAAATCTCTCAACACAAGTCTAAATTTGCCCAGGCTAAAAACCATAACACATTTGCTCAATTTGTTCGAGCTAATTGGGTTTCCTGGGATCCAGCTCCCGGTGGGATGCCTCACAAGCTTCAACAAACTGGAGGCAGTGGCAAGTCCCAGGGTGTATGCAATAAATTACCTTTTCGCACTGAGAAGCCCAGATATGAGGGTGGGGAAGGCAGGGTGTGAGAAAAGAATCAGATGCTCTCATTTGCAACCTGAGTGAGCACCTTTGTGTACATGCAACAAAGCAAAGAAATCCAAATAGCCAAGCTCAGTGCAACACAGCTGGCAGCATCTGGACTTGGTTTTGTTTTTAAAATATGCAGATGCTATGAAGAGTAAGGAGAAACAAGGGTGAGGACAAAGGAAGGTGGTCCAACCCAGCTGTAGCACAAGTCTGCAGTCCATGCAGCCATCACACCTTTCCAGCCTCAGTCCTTCCTCGTTTCCAGCCACCTTTGTCATTTGTCAAGTTCACAACCACAAAAAGGGAACCAAAATAGAGAGATTGGCCTGTAACCATCACACTTGGCTATGGGATCACCTGAGGTGACACCCTGGGCTCTCTAAATCAGAGCCCCTCAGCTTCTCTTGGAAAGCAGGTGAAGAAAAACTCACACCCCTTTTTCTTTTTTCTTTTCTTTTTTTTTTTTTTTTCCAAATCAGTAAATAAATAGCAACCAAGCTTTGCATTAACTAGTCGTTTGTCCTCCCATCCCTGCCGGAAGATGGCCCGTTTGCTTCTCCAGCATGAGCTACTTCTGCCAGGCGCTCTCAGATGTGCAACTTCAAAGCTGCTGGCAGAGTGAGCATGATGAAAGCCCTGGGAGCTGATCTGAAGCGCCAGTGATTGCCATCCCCTACAGCAAAGCATGCACGGGGGCTCGGGGTTTTTTTTATTTGCTGGTTATTTTCCTACTTCTGGGTGTAGAGGATGAGAGTTAAATATCATAAGAACCTATAAAGGTTTGTGGCTGGGACTTTCACGGGTTTTTTAGACACATTTCAGTGGGGTTGAGGAGGGGGAGCAGCGAGCATAACTGAAAGAATTAAGCCTGGACTTGAAAAATCAAAGCCCGTTTGGAACAAGGGAAGTGCAGGGAGCTCAGGTCTCTATAGCCCAGTGCTGTGGGATAACCAGCTGCTCACCTCTGATAGACTTGGATCGTGTGCGTGCTCTCTTATCGTCATTTTCTAAACTCATCTGCAATGGAAAGAAAAAAATCATTGCTGAAACATAACAGGAAAGTTATCGTTAAAGGACAACCTTGCATTTGCCTATTGCTTTGTGTAAATACCTGGGCAGCAGGGAAGGCTCTCCTGTGTTTTTGAGATGGAGGTTTCTTGCTTTGATGCTATTGTTCAACCCACAGTGACCCAATTTAGCAATTTGAAATTAATTTCCACATCCTGGGACAGAGGAGGGACTCTATGCTGTTGAGTATCACAGAGGGACAAACATCCATATGTTGTGGAAAACATCTGTACCTGAGGTAGCACTTGATGAGGGCAGAACTGGTTCCTCTGGATTTACACCACAGAAGTGCTGTGAGCACCTCGGTGGAACGCCAGCACATAATCAGAAATCTCTGAATATATGTCCGAGCTGATTTCCTGCCGGAAAAGGGCAACTTTTCATAAGTGCCCTAAAGAGCGACTTCTCCTCTCTGCTTAAATATGCCACAAAAAGGGCTGCATCTAAATAACCCCCACAACGTGGACATCAAACAAGAGGGTCTGCGGGGAACATGGGCATGAATAAGTAACATCGGGGACTTCAAAGTGCATGATATTAATTAAACATCACTATATGCCACACGGTAGCAGAAGGCTGAAGTGCAGCCACCTCTGAGGTGCAGCACCCAAGCCCTGGTGTCAGGGAGACTTTGAAATCAGGCAGTGCCTGGAGGTGGCAGCAGGAAAGAAGGGACCTCCAGGGCATGGCACAAAGCAGCAGCTGGAATAATACAAATGGGATTTCAGTGAAGTTGTCAAAGGAGTTGAAGTGGTCAAAGAGCTGGTTTACGTCTTGCCCTTGACACAAACGCTCTCTGTGCAGGCAGGAATGTTTGGCAGAAAACGCCAAGTGGGAACAGCGGGATTGGGGTAGCCTGGGAACAAAACATTTTGGAGTTTAATGCAGTGTTACCACATGAGACANCGGGGTGTGAACAGGGACAGGGATTTTAGCCTGGTAGCCTGGGAACAAAACATTTTGGGGTTTAATGCAGTGTTACCACATGAGACACTTCCTCCTGAGACAATGAGAAAGAGAGAAGTGCTGGGGAAAGGGCCATTCACAAGTGGGATTTGACAAAACAAAATGAAATTCTCTTTACAACATCCTCTATGAGGCCCAGGTAAAGAAGGATCCAACAAGCTCCTGTTGGAACCATCCACAAATGAGGTTCCATGGCAAACCCTCCAGCACTCCTGACAGAGCGGGGGCACGTGCTGCTCTGCTGTCAGTAGGGGTGTTGCAGGTATGATATGTGCCACTGCATCCCTTTGTGCGCCTTAAACCCATTTCTTGATGGATGCTACTAGCAGCCTGCAGAAGAAGGGGTCAGGAGTCCTTAGTCCTCAAAAAAGGCACTGCTTGGTGCTTTCCCTGAGGTTTGGGGGCAGCAAGAAGGGAGGGAGGGGACCAAGTTCTCCAGCCCATGGGTTACCACAGCTACTACCTCTCTTACCCTCAGAGAGAAGGGACGAAGTTTCCCTGAGTGCCTCACCCTTTTCCATTGCCACCTTCCAGAAATTCAGTGTTAGCATGCAATGATTTATGTGATTTGTTACATGAGAAGGTTGGAGAGGAAAGAAGAAAGAAAGAAAGAAAAAAAAAAAAAAAAGATCAGGGAATCAAAACCTGGAGCAATTTATGCATCCTGTCAGCATTCAGCTCATGGCACCACGGTGTTGTGCTCCACGTTTATTACAATCTTCCCAATAACACAGCAGACAATTACTATAATTTGTATTTTTAAAGCCCTGGTTCCCTGTGGGCCAATGGCTCACGTTTAAAGTGCGGAGAGGAGCAGGTGTCACAGGGACTTCATTACATTTATGAGCCTTTCAACATCAGCGTGTGCTGAGCTCGCTCCCTAATGCCGCCGCACGCCGACAATACAACTAATACTTTGGATTGCTGGGAGCCTCCAACCAAAAGGAATTTCAGAGAGGGTTTTTTCTTTCTTTTTTTTTTTTTTTTCTTCCCCCAATAAATCTCCCAGGGAATTGGCACATGTTGGGCCAGTGCCTTGGCAATATTGCTTTCCTGCAGATCAGTTATTCCAAGTAGCAGAGGAAGTTGGGCCGCAGGAAGGGCAATGGGCATTTCCTGCAAGGGGCCAGCTCTGGCCAGAAAAGAGGCAGGGCTGGGATCCACATGGAAAAGCAAAACAAAACTTCTTTTTTTCTTAAGCCTATCATTCAAAGACAGGCAGGGGAGAAGGGCTCAAGCTGCTTGGCTATAAATGAGGGACATTCCGTTTCATGTCACATTTGTTGTATCTGAATTAACATCCAGGCTCCTCACTACACCACAGCCCGGCACCTTAAAAAAATTCTTCCCATTGCCTTCCACATCTCTTTCAATCCAGTATCTAATGCCCTGGGAAGATAGGAGCACACTTGCTTACCACATGGGCAATGAGAATAGGAGTCACCTAAGATAGGGACAGACCCAACCTTGCTGAGAACTAAAGAATGGAAAAGTCATATAAGCTGCCTTGCCTTCCCTACTGTACAAAAAACAACAACAACAACAGAACAACTGTACAAAAAACAACAACAACAACTCCCAAAAACAAACCCCAAACTCCTAAATTATTGGAGGGTTTCCCCATAGGGAAGACCCCTTTACTTGTTTAGAGACCTTGTCACAGCCTCACCACTGTGTATTTATAACGTTTCACTTGCATCACCTGTGAGATGGGGTGGGCTTTGCACTCCCAGACTCTGTTTTCTACCATCAGACTCTTTTTCTCTGTTTAAATCAAACAGCATCGTCCTCCTCAAAAATCCTCATTTCCCACCGAAGTGCAGAAACATCGGGAATAAGATCCATTTCGGAGCTCAGCCCCTGCTCCTCCCAGGCAACTTAAATAACTGGAACAGCCATGACTGCGCTTCAGGAGGCTCCGTAATATCAGGCTCAGATGCAGGAAGGTTACATGAAACCACTGTCCTTTATTGTTGCCTTCTCAGCCAGAAGCCCTCTAGACAGATCGTTTTAACGCGAAATTTCAGGTCACATAGTGCATGTTTGCAGTGCTGGAGACAGACAGGGCATTTTCATTAGTTCTCCCTCTTGTTCATATAACAGCCAGGCTGAGTTGCTGTCTGGATTTCACTCTTATTATTTTAACTCTGAATGAAAACAAAGCAATCCAAAAAGAAACCTGCAAATAAATTATTGCTACCAGATGCCAGCCACGAGCATGTTAGTCGAGCTGGAAGAGACAGAGGTTTATTCTGCTCCTCCACACCTTATTGATGGGTTATCTCTAAGTTTAAATCAAAATAAGCATCTAGCAAGTTTCCTAAGCCAATGCTGCATGAAAGGACCCTGCACTGGGTCTCAGGGTACTCACTTGGGGATTCAGCTCAGTGCTATGTCACTGACAATCAGGGTAACCTTGGGAACATCATTTCATCTCTGAGTGCCCCTTTTCCCCTCCTTTTCTCCCCCTAAAAAAGGAATATCCCCTGCACCATGGTGCCATGTGTTTACCCCACACCATTCCCTAACACAACCAGAATACAACTTATAATGTTGATGTGTCAATACTGCAAATCTAAATAATTGAGGTTCAGACAGATACACTTGAAAAAGGGTTTAACCCTAGTACAGTGTGATTTTTAACTGTGTGATTCTACAATAAAAGTCTTCTGCTGCTGCCTGAACAGCAATAGGGGACAGATCTAAAGTTACATTTTATGGAATACCTACAGGGCTGATATTTTCTTCTTCTTTCTTATCTTAATACCCATTTCCTTTCTGGTGGGAGACCAAGGAACATAACGGAACATAAACCCACTGGGAGCCCACCACGTGCTGATGCCCAGGTGTGCCTGAGCTTCAACAGCTCTATGCAAATCTGTGCCATTAAGGGCCCTGCTGAAATTCCCCCTGGTCAGCAGTAATACTTTATATGTATTCAAGAGCACTACGAAGCTCAGAGAAAATAAACACGCTGAAAAAGCCTTCAGCTGTACAAAGGGAGGTGAGGATTCTGCAAGAATGTTTATTTTGCACCAAAAGCAGCAGAGCTTCCGTCGGTGCTGATCTGTGGACATAGCAAAATGCCAATTGCAAAGAAGCTGCGTCTGGACTTTGTAGGGACAGACGGACACAGAGCCTCTATTTTTAGTTTTAAAAAACCCTAAATTTACATTTGCCTAGCAGCAGAAGGAAAATGCCAGAAGAAATGACATTTTTCCTACAGAACTGTTGAAAATTAGTTTTCTGCTTGGTCTCTCCCCTCTTTCAGATCCAAAGAGCCCCTTCTTTTGCCCCTCAAGGGAAAAGGCAGCAAAACTCTTCCTCGGCCCCCATCATCCACTGAGGATGGGTTTTAATGGCCTGTCTTGATTTCTGCTCCCTTTTTTTCCTCTTTGAAGAGGTTTTTTCCCCCACCCTATCAGGGATTCCTCTTCATTGACTGTTGCAGGCTGAACACGGGTAGAGACCCAGATTTTTAAATTTCAGCCCCCCCCACGCTCCACAAAGTGCCGTGGCATCTTTGGTCATTGCAGAAAAAGAAAAGGATTTTGTCCTGCTGGACCTTCTGTAGCTGTGATTTTTTTTAATTAAATAAGTAAGGGGTAATGAAGGAAGAAATACCCTTGATCAACACTGTGCCTCTACTTTAAAAAAAGACTCAGTAGTAGCTCCCAGCTACTATTTTATAACCACACTCTGAGATTAGGAGAGGGAGGGTTTTTTCCTCCTTCTTCCTTTAGGGTCTTCCTTGCTGTTTGATTTAAGTCCTCCTGACATTCCACCTATTGTGAGTCCTGTCCTCAGCTGAATAAACTCCCGTCTGCCTTTTGCTCTGACTGCTTCCAGGAAAGGACACCCTGCTCGGTGTTCCCGGGCTTGGAGTCGGGGGCAGGGTGGGGGGGAGGATTTTTCTTTGATGCGTTTAGACGCAAACCCACAGCTTGTACCCACCTCGACTTCAACACTACAGCTGTGTCACAAACATCCTCCTGAAGCCGTGCTGTCAGTTTGCATTTGCAGGAGGGGTCCAGCCCCCCCAAAAGCACCCAACGCTGCGAGTGAAACGCTTCCCGAGCGCTGATGCTCTGTAGTGATGGCAGCAGCATCCTCCACACGAGGGAAGCGGAGCAGAAAAGCTGCTCCTGAGCATCACATCTGACACAGCCGCAGCTGCCCCGTGTGCCTCGGCAGCGCTGACATCCGCGCATTAGGCTGGGTGATTTCGTGCGCTGTAGTTTAAGTTGACACACACATTGCTCTTGACTGTTTCAAAGTGCTACAACACGCAATCCCCATGCCAGGGAGACCTAAGCGGCTCCGTACGTGCCAATGGCTCTCTCGCCAGAAAAGCAGGCATGGGGAAGAAAGGAAAAAAATGAACTGTAGTTCTTCAACCTCGTTGTTTTCCAACTCGGTAATAAGATGCCTTTTCCATAAGATTACAGAATTATTATTATTATTATTACAGAATATTATTATTATGCGTTGGAAGGGACCCCTTGATTGGCACAAGTATCAGGGGATTGCTGAAGTAAGCTACAAGCGTCTGTTTGAAGAGAACAGCAACAACCAGCACCTGTGGCAGGGGTGCGCTCTGTTGGCCCCACCAACATCAGCCCTACCTGTCCTGACAGCAGTCAGCCTTCACCAACAACTTGTCTGCTATTCAGTTCCACCCTGGATAAGTCCCGGCGGCATTGAAAATAAAGATTTGGGAGACAAAGGTTTCATTTTGCCATCAGACTCTGTGGGCCAGGAGTGTCCGTGTGGACGGGCTCAGCTGGCTCTGTGCAGAGATCAGCTCTCCCCAGCACTGCAGATATCTCATTTCAAACCTGTCATGGGAAATTTTATCCCATGCCTGGACTTCTCTACAGGCAAAAATAAATAAGTAAATGTGCCCCACATCCCATTGTCCTTCGCCACAGCGCTTCCTGTGGATTACGAGCTGTGACTGGCATGAAAAACTACATTTAAATACAATATCTATTTATGAGCACACGTGTAAGTGCAAGCATGTGCACACACTGCAGATCCTGAGGTTAGAGAGGGATTGAGTCCTCTCCCTGCTAAAGAGGGCTGCACACACACAGGATATCCAGGATCCCTCCAGACTCCCCACTCCCCATCTCCTCTCACCCCTAAACCAGTCACTCAGTCAAAACACACACAAGCAGAGCTGGGGATTGCAAGAAATGGTTAATATTCGTGATGTGCTCATCAGTCAGAGCACTAGATGAGCACCAGGTATTGGGAATATTACCTTTTGTAATCATTACTTTATTAACATACAACAATCTTATTGAATCTAATCTAAGTGCTTATTTGGCAGGTTCAATAGAAAAGCCTTAATTGAGCTTGTTTTAAATATAGAAACAACTGCTTACTCTGCTTTCTAAGAAGGAGTTAGCTTTCCTGGCAACACCTGCATGCAGCTGACAGCTTGTTAGTGAAGAAGGATGGGTTTTAAGGGTGGATTTTTGCTGGTTTGGGGTTTTCCCAGCGTTTTGTTTATTTGAGGATACAGGAAGGGTCGGTAGCATCAGTCGCCCAAGGATGCTTCCTCACCACCCAGGTGTGTCCATCCACCTATTGGAGACGGTGCTTCACTACTGAGAGGCCAAAATAAGACAGGAAGCACAATTTGTGTAGTGAGAAGTCCAGTTCTCTGCTTAATTAAAGCTTCCTAATCTGTTGGCAGAGAATCTGCCAGGAGATTCGGCAGCTTTAGCTGTACCTCTTTCATCAGCCACAGCTGCAGCGCTAAATGAGTGGCTCTGTTGAGGCCCAGGAGCTGTCCGGGGTCCCGGCAAGGATGAATGCCTCTCTTGTCCCCTCCAAAGGCACCACAGCTTCACCTGGTGTTCAAGGGGCTCCTTCCGACCAGCCGGCGCCTTGGAGAAAGGGTCTATTTTAACAGGCCTGGGAGTGACTTAAATACCCAGATCTGAGCCACCCTTGAAGGATGGCACCACAGAGGAAGGCAACGATTCAAATATCTGGACTGAAAGCCAAATCTTTACAGTTGGAAGCCCTCCCTGCCTGGATTTGCCATACAGGAGGTTCGGCTGTTGCAAGGAGACAGAGACTTCCAAGTCCTGCCTGTCACTTTGTGGGTACTGGAAAAGCTCCATCCCCCCAGGACCAGCTGCTCCATAGGGGCTGGGACAGAATACGGCCCTCATGCCATGGTCAACACATGGGGTGGGGGGGTCAGCATCCTAAAAAAGTACATGCTTGTGTACTCACTTTGATGTGTGTGCCGTGCAGGCTCGCGGCTCCCTCGCAGCTGCTGATCTTCTCTCCACAGGTCCACCTCTGATTCAGCAGCTCACCCCGAAACTCATTTTCTGGGGAGGGGAAGAAGAATATGGGGTCAGGATCCAGAGGCAGCCCAGCACTCCATCAGCAGCATCAACCAGAGGTGAGAACACTACGTGTATTCCCTGCCTGCTTTAATAGCAATACAAATCCTGAGGGTCTCTGTGCCCCAAGCAGGACTCCAGGGTGCCACGCCAAGGCCAAGAGCCTCAGCCATGAAGAATTTGTGCCCTCAGCCTATCCCAAACCCTGCAACACTGTTCAGTTTGGTCCTCAGCTGGAAAAGACACTAACTGTGAGGGTCACTGGTGGGCTGGGCACCTCACAGTGCCCATGGCAGTTGGCACAGGGCTTCTCCCTTTACATCTTCTTCTCTTTCCAGAGGTGCAGCTGATTTTTAATCTTGCACATAAGTTTGCACATCTAGAGCAATGAATGGGTATCTCTGACTGCAGAGAGAAGTCCCCACACGGGTTTCCATACCCACTCTCTGTGGCATCATCATCCTGAGAGTGGATCATTTCTCACCCTGAAGTGTGTTTTTGGGGTGATCTCAAAGGCAGGAAAAGCAGGGAGAAGGCTCAGAGATGCTAAAGAAAATATGTGGAAGCTGGGTGTTCTCAGCAATGGATAACTTACTGGTTAGTACACCAGCCAAGCAAGTTGGGACCTCCTCTGCCACAAAGCAGCTTTTAGGAGAATATATAGTAAAATCACTGCCTGTATATCTGTACAAGAGACTCTGGAACAACCAGTAACTCCCACAGTGCTTTTGCAAGAATAAGTGCATGGAAAGACTGGAATAGTTCAAACCTATGGTGATTCACCATCCAAGACAGTGTCTAAGATGGATGACTGTGAAAGTCACGGTGTTTGTCCTAAAACAGCTGTTCTGAAGCCAGGAGGGCAACTGAGAGTACTTCCCTAGGTTTCACGGTAGAATTATTTGTGTTAGCAACTTCAAATCCTGTCTGAAACACTGTGTTCTATCCTGGACCCAAGAAAAGGCCCAGGGTTTGAGGACAAAATCCAAGAGTTGCTGAAAAATTATTCTGTTTTGGAGAAGCTCAGAGGAAAGGGAGCAGGGAGGCACAGATGGCCAGGCAGATGATAAAAACCAAGCAAAATGAGGGAAAGAAGCTAGAAGGGACTGAAGAAAGGAGAACGGAGAGGAAAAAAATACCAAATAAGAAGAAATGAAGATGTTTTGATAGCACATTCATAGGTCAGTACAGCCTGGCTGCTTATCTGAAGCATTTCCCTGAGCATCCTTCTCCCAAGCCGCATGTGAGCATGTTTCAAAGCAGGAGCATCCTCTATGGGATGCTGTGAGGTCAGGAGCAGAGAGTGAGTTCAACTGTAGAAACAATGGATCCCAGATGCCAGATAACCCTAAAGATAGGTTAGAACATTTTTTAAATGTTGGGAGGTCATGTAATTCAACTCCGAGGAGGAAAAATTAGCAACCCAAATGCACACTTATCCTTTTTGGGCCTGTTTGCTCACATGTGCCTAAGTCACAAGGTGAATTCTAAAAGCTGCCATGGGTAAATCTGGCTCAAGGAGCCCCCTTGTCCTTGCTACAGGCCCCATCCCAACCTCCCACACTTTCATCCCTTTAAGCAAGAGGGGAAGGGACTAAGTGTTGGGGCAAGGAGCTTCATCCAGGTTGAAGGTGCCACACCAGCTCAAACCCTTCCTGCCTGTTCCAGTCCCTCTGCCCAGCCTGGTTCAGATGGCTAAGGCAGCTCCATCAACACTGGAATCAGATTTCCTCATGCTGCTTAAATGCATCTGGTCTCCAGAGAGGATCATCTTGCACTGCTGGCTCTGCCCTTTCCACCTCCCTCCAGATCCTGGGTTCAGCAGAAACGAAGCTCACTGGTTATGTCAAGGACACATCTGTTAACCCCTCCCTGGGCCACCCAAGAGGAGATGTGGGATAATGCCTTAAATATGAATTTTAGCCTATGGGAAGCAGATCCCAGAGGGAAAAGCATATTCTGGGGTCTCCCTCCTCAGTCTGAGCTGGGACAGTAAAAGCTCAGAGCCTGGAGCACTGGTGTCCACTCCCCCTTGGAAAATTAACTAGATGCTCAGCTGGTCTGATGGATCACTGCCTGGTGTTCACATCCCAAAGGAAATCCTCACCTTTCCCCCATGAACCCCCTTCTCAGTGCCCTCCACCCAGTCAGTTCTGGTGCACATCCTCAAGTCTTAAATGGGCTGCTTTTCTCCATCAACATTTATGGCAATCCACAGCCACCCTCTTTCTAATGATGTTCTTTCCCAAACCTTGAATCTATTTGTCCCCTTCTCTCCTTCTGGAATATCTACCAAAAAAACGTCAGCTGTGAACCAAAGCATTGCAAGTTGTGAACATTCGTAGCACAAAACAACAAGTTCTGTGAAATATTTGGATCACTCTCATCAACCTCAAACAAGATGTGGAAACTTGGGAGGGAGACCACAGCAATTCCCAATGCCAATCAATGTCATGTGTGTTTTAGTTTCCATTTACAAAGAAAGAAGAAAGCACTGATTTCTCAGAAAAAAAATGAAACCCAAAGAGCAGCAGAAAATTCCCCTGAAAATAAACACAACAAGCATCCTAGGAAGCTTTGCTTCGGGTGAATGCAAAATGAGGCAGGGCACTGCAGGAGGGGGCTGCCTGGGTGGTAGCCAGCTCCCACACATGTCCTCACAGTGCCAGGAGAGCCCCATTTGCAGCACCACCCTGTCTCCAAATCTCAGCAGAGGTTACACCTGCTGTAGCAAAGTGACGGAGTGAGAGGAAGGTTCTGTAGAGAAAAGATGGGGGTGATGGCCTCCTTTCCTCATAAGATGCATCACTGCATATTTAAACTGAAAGACTAGAAGAAAAACATATCAATCTTCATTTGCTCCGCCAAGTGTGACAAAAGCAAAAGCAAGGGAGAAAGATTTTTCTTCATCTTTGTTCGGCACATTTTTTATGGGAAAGGTGAATGCTGTGTTAACGAGGCAGCAGTGTGCTGAGAACAGGCTGAGTCCTACAGCATCCTGCCAGACAAAGTGGGCTCACTTCTCAGAGCAGATACAGCAGCAGTGTCAGCGATAAGAGGGTGCATTTTGGTCCCCATCTTTCATGTGAATTAAAATAAAAAAATGTCAAAACCAAAGTTTACAACTTCTCTAAGCTTAGGAAGCTACTCCTGGCCCCCTGCACCTCTCTGCACTACTGGCTGCCCAACATCCCTGCATTTTGTAGAAAAGAGGAAGAGCAACTTTCTGCATAGAAAAAAAGTGATAGAATAAGGAGGAACATTTTTAAACTAAAAGAGGAGAGGCGTAGATTCACTGTTAGGAAGTTCTTTACTGTGAGGGTGGTGAGGCTCTGGCACAAGTTGCCCAGAGAAGCTGTGGCTGCCCCATCCCTGGAAGTGTTCAAGGCCAGACTGGACAGGGCTTGGAGCAACCTGGGATAGTGGAAAGTGTTTCTGCCCATGGCAGGGGGGTGGAATGAGATGAACTTTAAGTTCCCTTTCAACTCAAATCATTCTGTGACGTGGAGCTGCTGTGCCTGCATGTGCATCAGGGTGCTTTTTATGAGGGAAATGAATTAAAACCTCTGCAGGGATCGAAATGCACTGAAAAAGTAGAACCTAGCTGTTTTAGCAATTCTCATCCATTCTTCTCTGTTGCCAAGAGTGTTGGTTTAGCCCTCTCTCAGGGCACAGAAATCCTGTCTATTCAAGGCAATTACCAATGTTTACTGTGGCACGGCAACGTTCAGTGCTGCAAATTTAGCTTCCCAAACACGCATTTAATTTAAGATCTAATACCGGATGTTAATTGTATATTGCACAGTAAACGACTGATCATTAAAACATATTAATTGAGGTTTAACAGCTGTGTAATAGATATTACATCTCATACTTATCAGCAAATATGATTTAATAATCAGTTAAAATGGGATGTATGGATGTAGCATGGCCAGCTAGATTCTGGTTGTTCTTTGTTCATTTGCTGTCCTAAAGATACTTTTCATAATATGTTTGGAGAGGAGCTGAGCAGATCGTAGGATGGTTTGGGTTGGAAGGGACCTTAAAGGTCATTTCATTCCAACCCCCTGCCATGGGCCGGGACACCTTCCACTAGACTGGGTTGCTCCCAGCCCTGTCCAGCCTGGTCTCAAACACTTCCAGAGATGGGGATGTTGAGCTCTGGTGTCCAGGTAAGCGCCTCAGGTGAGAATAAGTCCCAGAGAGTTTATAATCTCTATAAAAGGAGAACTAAGTCGTGAGTAGTTCCCTCCTATAAAGCTTGGGCTGAGCTGCAGTGACCTGGCCCCATGACTATGGGCACAGCACACAAAGTTTGAGCATGTCCTCTCTGCTCCTCATCCCCGTGTCACTCCCAGCTGTGCCTCCTCTCACTGAAACACAGAGCCAGAAAGTGCCTTGCTGCACTGTGTGGCTTTCAGAGACCCAAACCTCATTATACCAGCGAGCTGAATTTGTGATCCCACCACCCCAGCAAACACTCAGTGCTTGCTTAACCCACTGTGCTCCCAAACCACACACTGTAACATCGAAGGTTATGAATCTGTGATGCATACTCTGACCTTTTATTTTCTCCTTACCCAAAGGAAAGGAAGGGTTTGATTTCAATAGGATCCAGCCTTTATAGAGCCAAACAGACCTCTGAAGCACAGCACACATTGCTGACACACTAAGAAACAAGCTCAGCACAACTCCAAGGCCTTTGGTGCCAACATCCAAGTACAGCCTCGCTGAGCTCTGCAGGTCCTGGGGACACAGGAGAGAGGAGGGGAGCACCAGGGCTTCCATACGACTGTGCAAAGGGAAAGAGGACAGGGCACAGTGCTTCTGCTTCTCCATTTCCAGCCACTCTCCTTCCAGTTCCCTGCAGCCCAGGGAACATCCCCCACCTCAGCTCCCTCCTCCATCACTGCCTGAAATGCAAGTGACTCACATTCTACTTTCCAGCTCCATGCCACCTCATTCCTTAGCTCATCGTGTTTCTAATGCCATCAGCTGCTACCTCTGCCCAGGCAGCTGTGTCAGCCCCTGTGGTCACCTCAGCCATGCCAGCTCATGCTTTGCAGCGTCATACCTGGCATTTTTTGACCCTTTTGAACTCTTTTTCAGGTCCTGTATGGGAGAAATGAATCATCCCCTCCCATGGCTGTAGGACAGGACATGGAGCAACTGGCTTAATCACAGCAAGATTCAAATTTCCCAAACACACAAATGTGTTGCAATAGAGGAAGCATGAAAACCTGGTCCCTAGAGAGGAAGCAAAGCCCTCAGTGGTGGGGTTTAGTAGCAGGGTCAAGATCCACCAGGGACAAGGTAAAGACATCACCGTGCCATGGGAGGCAACATCCCCAGACCCTGGTGATGGGCTGTGATGCTGTGCTTCACCTGGGGCCCTCTCTCCATCCCTGTCTAGCACCTCTGCAGTCCAAGATGAGCTCCGGGGAAGGATCAACATTCCATTCTGTTTGTCTGTATCACCCCGAGCCACAGGAGCTGAAGCGCTGGGCACCTACAAGGAGGGGAAGCAAATGAGGCTGCCGTTTGTCCTCATTAAGAGCAATATTCATGCTCCGGTGTTCATGGCCAGTTAATAAGGCTTTTTATTAGTCGTTTTTTCTTCTGCTACGAAGTGGCAGCAGCATAGTACACAGTGTTGCAGAAGGTATAAACAAAGGTTGTTTGCACCTTTCATCCTTGTACCACTTGTGTACTCTTTAAGAGAGGAACAAAAGCTGCGTGCCCACAGCAGCACTGCTGTCTGCGCAGTGTTCTTAAGTATTGATCAAAAAGATTAAAGAGTGAACATTGTTCAACATCCCATTTTCCCCCAGCTCCATGGGGGAGCTGTCAAAGCACAAAGCTGATCTGAGGGTGGCGAGCAAGGCCACCAACAAGAGGGGAAACAACACACTGAGGTTCCCCACCAGAGAATCCCTTTGGTGTTTCCAAGGCCCAGGGCAGCAGCAGGGCCTGGAAAAGCTCTTAGGCAATCTAGACCCTTCCAAGGCAAGGGCCAGACCTGAGCCATGGACATCTCTGCCTCCTGCCTTTGCCCTGCCAGCCACTTACTGTGACTATTCCTACTCCAATAGAAAGAACTTCATGGAGACAGCTGATAAATTCTTTTCCAAACATACTTAAGTCTGAATGAAAATTCAAAATAATAATATCTTTAAAAAACCAAAATAAAATGTCAAGCAAGCCTTGGCTTAATTCTTCCACATGACAAGTGTCAGCATCCTCCCCTCTGCCAGGCTTATTCACAGCATGGACCACTCCTGCACTGGCTTCATCTCCAGCATCCATCCTTCACTGCACCCAGGGAGCCCTTCCCTGCCACACTCATCCGTGTGTGCCCAGTGTGTGTGCAAACAGGCATGTAAGGCCTCTGGCTTGCAGGAGAGCATCTCCCAAACCCACAATAGTGCTTCTTTCTTCTTGCATATTTCCCTCATTATTTTTGCTCTAATTTGGCTTTCCTGGTACTTTCTCTATTCAACAAAAGCCAAATGCAAACCGCGTCTCTTAATCTCCAGAACAGCAGCTCACTGCTGAGAAAATAATATAGATGTAACTTCCAGCATCACACACTTTCTTTTCCATTTATATGCAAATGATGACCTTTCACCCAAGCTGTCTCAAAGAAGTATTTCCTTAAAAATGCAAATAGCATGTTGCAGGCAGTTACTCTGGCTGAGTCTTTCTTATATTATTATTATTATTTCTTTTAACCTTACCAGCACTGTAAAACACAACAGCTAAACTGCACCCCAGCAATAATTACTTTTTATACCAAATTGAAAGCCTCTGTGGAGCCAACGTGTCGAAACACCAGCAGGAGAATTCAGTGCAGATAAATTCTTAGAGATGGTTTTGGATAAGCATGGACGAGGGGGAAAAACGCAGCTCCGAGACATGCTGCTGCTGAAGGAAAAGACCTGGCTCAGAGGTTAAAAGAGCATCTTTGGTCGTGTAAAACCCTTCCCATGGTGCTGCTGATGCACAGGAACCCCGAGGAAGGGTAAAACCACCTGTGTAAGCCAGGGTGAGCACAGCAGGTACTCATACCAGTGTTCCCACGGGCAGTGACGGTGTTGGCTGGACATGGACATCTTTCCATCTCCAGCATGGGAGTGTCACACCAGCACCGTGAGCGTCCCCTCACCCATGGGGGTGGGAACAGGGTTGTCTCCCCATACTGGTAACACAAGCCCATCCCATCAAGTTAAGGGGTTAAAGGAGACATCAGCAACTGCTGAAATCCAAGCCCCCCCCTTCCTCACAGCTGCTATAGGCAGGGAGGCACTCCCAGCATGGATGGATGTCAAACAGACTGAGCTGAGTGCATTGATCCAGCTTAAGTATTTGACACACTGCATCCAAACTGCTCCATCACCAGTTGGGACACCAAGAGAGAAGAGGAAGAGAGCCCAAGTACTGTGCTTGCAGAGGGGGATGCAAGGCTGGGGGGAAGCCAAATGTAAAAAGCAAAGGTAATAAATGAAGTCCTTCGCATACAGAAATAGCCAGCAAGAAAAGCCTACTAAAGATAACCCTCCTGGAACAGGGCAGCACAGGGATCAGCTCAGCACCTGCTTCTGAGCAGCAAATATAGACTTCTCCAATGTGTCGTGAAAGAGAAGAAACAGGGGAAATATGAACTGATCTGATCTTTCCTTTATCATTTTAGTCACCCATAGGTTTAGCGGTCAATGAGTCTTGAGTTTCTTCTGGACTCCAAACCTCTGGAGATGCCCCAGTGTTGACTGTCACAGCCCAAGTGAATTTCAATCTGCTGTACGATCTTACCCTAAGCCCCATAGATTCTGGGTGAAAACAGAACTGCAAAAACCCAACAAAAGCTGAAAGAAAAACGCCCACGTTGTTTCTGCACAAAGTTGGCCTGAGCTGGGCACAGAGAGATGTTTGAGGGACACAAATCCTCTTGCCCGCAGTGCAGAGCTGGGGTCCGTCAACAGTGTTTGCTCAAGCAGGTAGTTTTCTGGCAGGGATCTCTACCACATGTGACACCAGATCAAGCAGAGGAGGGAGAAGCCGCGTGGAAGAGCCAGGAAAGGGACTGGCACTGCCTCTGACGCAAAGTTAGATGACTAAAATGGGCTACTTCCCAGCTGCCAGCTTGTCTTTATGATATTAAGCCTTTCCTCTCTGCTGCCACATAAGAAGTGAAAAGTTGACACGTAAGCGTGTGTCATATGGAGTCAGAGAGACAGAAGCAATAAGGCATAAAAGGAGGTGAGATCATCGTGCAGCAACAACTCCCCTGGGGCATGAGGCAGCTCTGCTTCGTGCCCGCTGGCTCTCAGCCCCCACCAGCATCCCCTCTCATGGCATAGGCTTGGCACATTCAAACCACAGCCCACTCCCTCTCCAGCCCCCCTAGACCGGGGGGCACACGCAGGGTGTCCTGCTGCCCACTACGAAATGAGGCAATTAACGGCTTTTGAAGGGTCAGCTTATTAAAGCAGGAGCCTTTGCTGCAGCATGTGGCTCTGCCAGCCGTGGTGTCACAGCCCCCCAGGATTATTGCTGCTGAATGGGGCGGCTGCTGTGCACCGTTTGCCTGAAAAGAAGGAGAATCATCAAATATGTTAAGTTTATAGCCCTGCTGGCACTGCTTTGAGTGCTCCTGCAGACTCCGTGTAATTGAAATTAAATACAGGCAAGTGATACCTTTCTGTCCTTCCTACACCCTTTGCTTGCTTGGGAATAAGGCACAGGCACAATAAGGAGGAGGGATGAGGCAGCAGCTGGGTGCCCATGGGCCCTGCTCTTGGAGCAGCCTCGATCCCCACTTCCAGCCACTTGCACGGGCTGAGCCCACTGTGCTGCATCACTTTTATCCCAATACTGAGCTGGGAAAGCCCAGAGTCCCCAGCAGTGCAGTCACTCCCAGACGCCACAGACAAGGGGCAGCTCATATCCCCTAAGCCAGAAGTTTCTCTCTCCTCCAAATAGTTTCCCCTCAATCCTCCCCTTTCCAACAGGAAGTGCTTGCCCTCCTCAGCACTGCTCCTTGCTCAGTGGGTGAGCGCAGCAGGAGCAGCCAACCTGTCAGAGCCACCTGCCTCCCCGGCAGCCGGGAAAGCAGCTCCGTGATGGGAGGGAGCCTCAAGTTTCCAGGGAATGTGAGAGAGAAGCTGACAGCTCTGTGCTCTGCTGAGACACTGCAGGCAGAGTTAACTGTTTCAAACATCGGGGGGGGGGGGGGGGNAGTAAAAAAATGGAGCAGTTCTCTCCAGAAGGCTATTAATCCTCTCCTGTCACTTGCGTTCTTGGAGAGCGCATTTCTCTGGGCAAAAGCAGCGAGTTGCTCGCTGACTAATTACATCAAAATATTGAGGGCAACAAACAAACCTTTAACTCCACTTGCCAGAAGCTCGCTAGATGCAAAGCTTCAGAATTATGGAAGAGAAATGTATGCAAAAACAGGAGAAGCTGGGATTGGTCATGGCCACATCAGCAGTCAGAGGGATGAACTAACTGTCCCCTTGGCAGAGCCTCTAAAATTGAGCTAACTTTGGTCAAGATAACATTACCCATAACCACATGAACCCAACTATTTTGACATCTTACAAACAAAGATTTTTTTTTCCTTTACCAGGAAAGGGAATCAATTTATTTTCCTCTCATTCCCACACAGTCAGTTGGGGTTTGGGTGTAGTAAGGACCAAACACATGCCCCAGGGAAGATCATTTTAGGCTTCAAGTCCCATTAGAAGGCAGGTTTTGGCTGAAATCAGGCAAAGCCTATCTGACACCTTCACTTAGTCCAGCAGCACAGCAGAGCAGCCTTCACATGGGGCACAATGTCTCAGACCCACCCTTTCCCTGCCCCAAAACTTTCACCAGACAGTCAACCAGTAAGGTTTCAGCTTTGGCTTAATTCCCTTCCCAACACCCTGCGTTATCCATACAGCCAAAACAGGAAAAGCCAATAATTAAAGAGGAAAGACTAATTCTGCATTTTGATGCTAAACCTGATGTGCTTCCAAGAGAGGTTGGATGTCCAAGAGCTGGAAGGTTTCTCTGCACTCTGGGGGTGGTTTTGCAACCAGGTAATAGGGTGCTCACCATGAACCTTAACCAGCCACACTCAGGAAGGCAAGTGACAAGCACAAGCTATTCAGCATAAAATTATTGGTTTCAACTCATTGTTTTTTAAAAAAAAAGAAATTCAAAAATGCTTAGAGTGTCACCTATAGATTTCTCAAACAATACCTAGTTTTTTAAATATGGTGTGCATGAAAGCTCCCCCAGAGCCATCTCTTGTACTTTATAATAATATTCACCAGGGGATCCTCCTAATGCGGGGTTTGAATCCATTGCTGCTGAATACACCCAGCTCTTGACTTGCAGAGTGTATTCAGGTAAACGTTCCTGTGAGCTGCTGCTCAGAGAGACGATTACAGCCCTCAGCATCGATCAGAAGGTTCTGATTGCACCCACATGGAGTAAGAGGCTTCCTCAAAGCTGGCACAGACCCGGCTTGCAGATACTGTCCTAGGGACAGCCACATGCTTGCCAAACAGTTTCAAGCAAAGTAACGAAGAAACCCGAGTATCTACTGCAGTTTGTATTTAATTAGAGGAAAGGCAGCTTACGCAGCAGTTTTGGAAACATATTGTCTTACAGCATATTGGGTATTTGTATCTTAACAGCTCGACATCGATTTCTTTTATGTAAAGGAAGAGGCGGGGGGAGAGTGCCGAGTGCCCTAAGTTGTGTAAGCTCCAAAGAGACACCTGTACCGCTTGGACTAATGTTTAGAGTAATCAAAGGCGTGAACTCATGTATTATGGATGGGAACGAGAGTTTTCAGTCTTCTGCAAAAAGGAATCTCCAGCGTTTGGTATTTTGTTAGCAGCCTGGCACCATATGGCTCTCCCCTGCTGATATTCTTTCACACCAGAACTTTATGTTCAGATGCTTTAGTTAATATTTTACCCAGCAAGCATAAACAAGATGCAAAGATTGCAGTCGACAGCAACCTTCTCATAAACCATATACCCATGTTAATAGTGAAGGCTTCTTTCAGCAAGTACTTTACCGAACACATGCCTGGATTTATTTTTTCCTTAGGGGTCCAAGCTGGGCCATTTACTTTAACTGCCTTTCCATCGAGCAAAACACAAGCAGCAAACCCAAGAAGGAAATTTTCACTCCCTCCCTGCTCTGTTTTTCAGCTGGACCAAGGCACCTGAATAAGTGCAGGTGACACACACATGCCAGTTGTATTTGTGTACAGTTCAAGGATTTGTCTCTGCTCCTGTATCTTTGCAGCCTAAATTTTAATCTTGCAAAGGCAGAGTTTCCCCTTCTCCACTCCTGAAGCAGGGGTGGAGCCCCAGGCAAAGCTCCCAACCTGCAGAGAAGCCTCACTCAAGCACCAACAGCCTAAACCAACAAGGACCAGCAATATGGAGCATCCAACTCAATGACCCAGATCTGAGCTTCGCTCTACCCTGCACCAAGTTAGAACCAGAATCACTGTGGAAAACTGCAGCTTTGAAATTTGGCTCTAAATATTACACTCAGATTCCCCCCATGCATCCCCATCCTCCAATATTCTTATTAGCCTTTAATATTCTTAAAACAAATAGGACCTAACAGATGTCTTTTCAGCCTGCACTCTTATTAATGAGAATATTGTAAGAATGGAAATCAGGTCACAAATGTTTAATACTTTGTTTAAAAAGTCTTCAGCTTCTTTAAAGAGTTCCACTAATCCCAACATGACAGATGTACAAGGCAGTTTTGCTTGGGGCAGATTAAAATTCTCGCTCTGATTTGCTCTTTCATTTGGTCTGATTAAAATAACATTGCTTTTTTTTTTTTTTAATGTACTGACTTCAAAATAAAAAAGGAGAGAATAAAAAGTGACCAGTAAAGGCCAGCATGATCACAATAAAAGCAAATTTATTGTTGTTAAGATTTTTAAAAAGCAAGAGAAAAGGAAAGGGGGGACAGCCGGCTCATACTCAGGTTAGCATTAAAGCTCTGTGTTAAAGATGAAAGGGGAACCTTTCCAAACTATGTTTTTTCCATTTGAAAGTGTTTATTAATCTATTCTCTCTGAAGCAAAAAGTTCAATGAAAGACAAAGATCAAAAGTATTTTAATTTAAGTGAAAATAGTTTTTTCCCTCTTTTTTTTTTTTTTTCACCCTAAACCAGACCAAACTGAAATTAGAGTATTGCAGACTGTGGCACTTTGCTGTTCTGCCCCAAGACTGAGATATGCTGGAAACAGCCTGCATGGGAGGACAAGCTGATCTCTGCCACCATTTCCTCAACCAAACTATGCTGAGAATTGCCCATTTCCCTTTCCTGACGTCTTTTCACACCAGACCACCCTTCCCTGGCCAAGCTTTCCCAGTTAACTTAATTTCCTTGCTGCTATAAAACACACCAGGCATTTGAGTCCCATATGAATGCGTGCAGGGCAGTTGGTACAGCAGGATGCTCTGATGGGAGCAGCAGAGGAGCAGAGTGGTGGGATGAAGCCCTGGCCATGCTCCCAGCCTGTATCTTCTCCCCACGCTCATCTGTGAACAACCCAGAGCTATGTCTGTCTTTGCCATTTCGTGTCTGCCCAAAACCAGCCACGGTTCCCAGTGCTGGCTCCATCCAGGGCACCACTGGAGCAGTTTCCTGCCTCAGCAAAGGTTCCTGTAGCATGGAGGGATGCATGGCTACAAAAACCAGCCAGTGCTGTACAAAATGCAGCCCCTCAAAGAGCAAACTCCTGCCTAAAGAGATCAAGATCACACACTTTCAGAAATTCCCTTTCCCCTCTTAATCTGCCAAGAGGGAAAAGTTTCTCCTTCAATGCCCATAAATCCCTTTTCTCCATAGTGGAAATATTTGTGGGGAGTGGGAGGTGACAAGTTTCCCCTCCCATCTCCGAAGGGAGCAGAAGGGATGTCCCAACTCTCCTCTTTGCCACTACTCCTTACCTGGTTCCTAGATCCCAGAGAAGAAACTCTCATTTGTTTTGTTTTAGGAACAAGGAGCATTTCTCCACCCCAGAAAGTTCCACAGCCTGTGCTTATCACCCCACTTCTCTAGTCACACAATGCTTCTCCTCTCAAGGACTGGGCTATGGATTAAACTTCTACTTTGCAAAGATAAACACCCTCAAAAGTGATATAGAGTATTTTGAGATGGGAAGTTTCATACAATCCAGCCTTAAAAATGTCACAGACACCAGTGGACTTTGTACTGCACACCCAGGGAGACCAGCATATGTTCATATGGGGTGGAGTTATTCTTTGTAGAAACCAGTAAAAGCAGGAGAGAGAGAGAGAGAAAAAAGAAAACGCAGAGAAAAATTCGGAGAGAGTGAAGTTTGCTGACAGCAACTTCTGCCCTGTCAAAACTCTAGAAATACCTGGGAGCTAAGAGGCTGTGTGGCAGTTAATCGCAGACTGATACATAATCCCTTTCACGTAACTGCTGGTTGGCTAGCTCCCAAAATGCCAAATAAACCTGGAGTCCGGGGCCATCTCTACCTCCCTCCTGAGTGTCAGGGAGCAAAGAGCATCTGCACTAAAAATAAGCCAAAGAAGAGATTTGTTGCAGGAACCAGAGCAGCACACAGTAGCGTATTCCCAACTCAGGGAATGGATCCTCCGTGCTCAGCCCCCGTATATGAAAAAGAGGAACAGCTCTAAAGTGACAACAAGAGATTCCCTTTATCATTAAGGAAATCTGTCAACTCTATCAACTAAACCTGACGGTTTACAGCTGCAAAAATAAACCCTTCCATTTACAAACTGACACACACAAAGCGAAGGGGAGAGCAGGTCCTGTCCCCCGCTTTGCCATTAAACTCTCACATCTGACTTCCCAGAGGTAAGGCGATGCTTCCCCCACCTCTCCCTCCCCTTCCCACGCCTCGTTTCATGTCTTCTGGGAAGCCCAGCCCAGTCGTGGCTGAAGCCTTTACTGTAAACCTGCCGCTTCTCCTTCCTTGCTCTGCTCTCGGGGGAAAGGTGATCCCCCAAACTTTTGAGGGGTGGGGGGTGGCAGCATCTCTTACAAAATAAGCCTCCCCCCCACGATGTTGCAGAAGGAGGGCTCTACCCCTCACTTGAGCTAGACACCATTTTGCATTGCACAGACTGATTTGGGGGGTTCAGGAGTATAACCTCATCTGCCCTCCTGAAGCCCTGATGCAAAACTATGGTGAGATTTCAGGGAGGGAGAAGAGTTTATACTCCTGAGCTCTAAAGCTCTGTCATTCAGTCCGTTCTGGGTGTGCTTAGGGTACACTGCTGCCCTCAAAGCACAAGACGAGCAGCGCATCCCATCCGGAACCCAACTTCGGAAGCAGCACCCCAAAGCCGAGCCTTCCAAGGGGGATGGAGGGGGGAAGTTTAGCACCGTTTGCTAAAATGGCAGCTGCTCTGACGCGGAACTACGTCTTGCTAAGTCAGCCCTGCCCTCATCATCATCATCCGACTACCGGGAACCGCGGCCGCCCCGCTCTGGCTCCGGGGACTCTGCGGGACGGGGCAGGGGAGAGGCAGAGCCGGGGGTTCGCCTGCCCCTGCCCACCCCCAGCCCCCACTTTGCGGGTCTGGGTTGTTGGGGAGTCTCGGCCCCGCTGGGTGAGTCACAGGCTGGAAGCCACCTGGGCTTGCTGTGCCCCCCTTCCCTCCTACTCCAGCCCGAGGCCGTTCACAAATATAGCCCAGCCCTCCAAAATAAGAGCCGGAGGATGTGTGGGGTGAAGGGGCAGCCGCCCCAAGCCCCGGGCAGCAGCTCCGTGTTCCCGCTGTCTTGGGGACAGCGGTGACTGCCGGGACACAGGCACCGGGCACAGAGTAGCTCGGACAGAAGGAGAGTGGAGGTGGGGAGAGAAAGGGGGAGCTTTGGGCTCTTCAGTGGAAGGGGTTCTCGCCCACTTCCTGCCCAAAGTGGAGGAGGGACCCCCCGTCCCAAAGCCACCAAGGCCACCCTTGGCATTGACCTTAAGCACCATCTCGTAGTGGGACGCTCCTCCAGCCGGGCCAAGCCCTGCGGGTCCTCTTTGCAGGGGCTCCAAAGGGAAAGAGGAGTGCTGAATTTCTGTCTTTCCTACAGAGTAAAGTGCCCCTGCTGCCCTCTCTCCCCCGGCCCCGAGAGGTGCCGCGGGCCGGCGGTGACTCCACAGGGGAAGAGGGTGCGTACTGACGGCCCCTGGCTCGGAACTGAGCGGGGGACAAGCGGGGCTGCCTGCCCAGACCCCTCCTCGCCGGGACCTCCGGGAAGTCGCCATCCGCGACTGTGGCCGCCCACCCCCGGGGGGACGGTACTGCCTCTGTCACAGCCCCCCGGGGCAGAGCCGGACACGTCCCGAGTACACGGACCCCGGTTCCGACGGGACACAGGGGCCAGCTCCCGTCTGCTTTCTGGGAAAGGAAAAACCCAACTTCCCGGAGTTTTCCTAATCTCTGAAGCGGGGATCCCACAGAACCACATCATCACCTGATGACGGGGGAAAAGAAAAAAAAAAAGAGAGAAAAAAGAAAAGCGAGTTCTCCCTGTTCTTTCCGAGGCAGAAAAAGAAGGAAAAGAAGGAGAGCGGGGGGAGAGGGCAGGCAGGTTTGAAAGAGCCGAAGGGGACAAGTTGTGCGCGGGTTTCCCGACCGCAGCAGCCGGCGCTGGTTTGTGCTTTGCCACACGCGCCTGCTCCAATCTGTGCCGCTCGGGAACAATAAACAGGATCATACAAAGAAGTGGAAAGGCGGCATCTTTGCTTCTGGTTTCTATGACAGCATCAGAGAGAGAGACAAACCAACTATAAACTCCAATTCCTAGATTCCTCCTCCCCCCCCTCCTCACTCCAAACTCCCTTTTGTCTGCCATTAATTAAAGTGGCCATATGGAAAAGGCTGATAATAACAGCAGATGAGCCAACGAGAGAGAGGGAAAGGGAAAGAAAAAAAAAATAACTAAAAGTAGTGGCAGGGCGATGGCGAGGGTTTAGCCGGGGGCTTTTGCACTTGTTTTCAGCGGCTGCTCGGAGCGAGGGCTCTCAACAATAGCAGGAGAAGAGCAGCTGCCCCCCGCACCGCTGTCTGGCCGGGTCGGGGGAGGGAGGCAGAGGGCAGCGTGCCCCCTGCCCGGCTCCGGGGAGGCTGACATGCCCAAAGTCTCCTGCTCCGGGAAGCCTGATCCCCACGACCTGCCCCTTTGTGTGGGAGAGCCTCGGAGGGTCCGTAGCCCGCCTTTTTGGGGCCGCCTCCCCGAGGAGGGTCGGTCCTACCCGCCGGCAAACTGCGCCCCAAAGTCAGCCTAACTCTCCGGGGTCCATCGAAGTGCAAGCACATCCTCGGGGGCACCAGCCCCCTGCCCCTCGAGCTCTCCCCAAATTACCCACGAAACAACAACCACAACAAACTTTGCTAAAATTGATAAAGAGATTAGCCAAGCAAAGCCTCTTCCGAGCAAGCTAAAAATAAGAACACGCAGATTTCTGTCGTGGTCAACGTATAGAGAGAAATCCACAAACATGGCACACTTCCCTTGTGCTTCGCTGCTATAAATAGAGAACTCTAAAGTAGGCAATATTTGGAAAGAAGGAGGGGGGAAGGGAAAAAAAAATACGAGAAAAAAAGCAAAGTCTAACAGCGGCAGGAGCGGGCAGTCGCCAGCCCTCCGCACCCGCATCCCCCGGCGAGGGGTCCGCGGAGCTCCCCAGCGCCCCGGGAGTTGCGGAGCTGCGGACTTGGGCTGGAGTTTTTGCGGGAAGGGTTGGAGGAGATGGGGGGAGCGCGGAGAGGGACGCGTGGAGCCCCGGTCCCGCCCGGCCGTCAGCACCTCCGAGAGCTCCGCGGCCGCGGGTCCGCCGCCGGCGCAAACTCCTCCCGGCGCCCGGGAGCGTCTTCTGCTAACACCTCCCTCCGGATAAACATCCACCGATCTCGCGGTTCACAAACCCGGCAAGCATCCTCTTCCAGAAATATTCAGAAAGTTTCCCGGCTGAATGCGACGTTGTGCTTTTTTTGTTGTTTTTTAATAAATCTCCTTCCTCATCTTATTCAACCTCTTTTCAGTCAGAAGCATAACATGTCCACTAGCGTCTCGCATCCAGCGATAGAGCGAGCGAGCAAAGATGGACCTAGGAGCATGGTGATCATCATAAAAATCCCCTCGGTTCTCCAGTGCAATTTTCAAAACAACAACCCAGCCTTCGTTCTGTAAAGGCGAAACGCCTGCGTCTGTTTACATCAACTGTGTGCTCCGAAAGCCTTTCCTCTCTGTCTCAATCCAAGGGAGGGGAGGGAAAAAAAAAAAAAAAGAAGGAAGAAGAGAGAAGAAAAAAAAAAGAAAGAAAAGAAAAAAAACCAGCATTATCTGCCTTTGTCAGCGAAAGAACATAATATTGACTTACCTTTCCCCACAGCTATTGTCTGCCCCTTTACAAAATGACATCACGGAAACCAATCATGAAATTTGCATGGGGGAGGTTGTGGGGGGAGAGTTCTTGGAGGGCAGCCCACTTCCCTACACCAGTAACACGCGTGTAAGACGGGTTGTTGGTTTCAATTAAATATCTGATACTCCTTAGTGTGTGAACTCTTAAGCCTGCTAAAGGCAATGTCTCATTTACTTAATGACCGCTCTCATTAATGGAAATGGCACAGAGGGGGCT
This sequence comes from Pitta sordida, assembly GCA_013390025.1. Lineage (NCBI taxonomy): Eukaryota > Metazoa > Chordata > Aves > Passeriformes > Pittidae > Pitta > Pitta sordida. Next base: position 410,911 of record WEKX01019071.1, read on the forward strand.
TGCTGCGCCTTCCCTTTGTAAATACACTACCCATGAACCCTTGGGGTTGCAATATATCTGTTTACTCTCCGAGGTGAAATAAATTTACAGTATAGCATCAAAGAGAGCGAGCGAGAGAGATGGAGCTGCTGCCTTGAGTGCACGGAGAGTTGGGGCTCTCCCGGCCCCGCCAGCCCCTCTCTCCTCACACTCCCCCCTTCCCAAGACCCAGCAGAAGGTGAATGATTTTACCCGAGCTGATTCATAATTAATATGCACGAGGCTCGGGGCTCCTTTGATAGCAGCAACACAAAAGGACGGCGAGCACGACAAGCGCTGTGCCGTGTCCCCCCCGCGCATCCCGACGCGTGGTACGGCCCAATAATTCCTAATAGCAGCAAGCAGCGAGTGACAGATGCCCTGGGTTAGCACAGCTCCAGCGAAAGTACTTTACAATATTTATTGGTGGTTAGGAAGATGACCTATCACCATAAAGAACAGACTGGGAAATTTATCGCCTCTATGAACCTGGAAGTATTGCATATTAGCTGATATACATATTCAAAAGTGAGCGGTTAAAAGGTGTATAAATATTTTAAATTTTTTTTTCACTCCCCTTAAAAGGGGGAAAAAATAATAATGACACAACATATTCCCAGCAGACAACACCTCACCCTGGGAAAGAGTGATCATGGCTCAGGTGGTTACATTCTGGACTTTTTAATGGAAAGAACATGAGGAAAAATCCTAAAAGAAAACTGTGACTGATAGAGTTTAGGGATTGTTTCTAAGTGAGAAAAGTCCATATTATTGCATTATGCATCTTTTCTGCCCAGAAAGTGTCACACTTTCCAGGACTTAGCATCATCTTGCCTTTAAAATGCTTCTGTTTGGTGGAGATCTGGCCACTCTGGGAGGAGAAAAATCCTCGCAAGAGCTGGATGGAGGGAGGCTCTGGGGAGAGACCTCGACACTATGTGATAGGAAGGGCATTAGCACATCCCATCCATGCCCCCCGACAGCCTGGAGCATTAGCACTTAGATTGCAACTTTTTGGAAACAGCAGGGGAAAACACAGGCAGGCTGCAGCCCCGGGGGTGGGGGTCACTTCTCTACGCAGTGCTTTTCCCTGCACCCTTGTGCCATGCCCAGCATCACAGAGACAATTAAGATTTTACTGTCATCTTAATGAAGATTTCAAAAAATATGGGGGAGCTCACAAATGGACAGAAATCCCAGGAGTCCTTAGAGAGCCGAGGCAGAGCCTGGCAGGGAAAGCTGAACCCTGCTGGGGATGCAGTCTCCTGTGTGAAACTCCAGCTCCAGAGGTGCAGGAGACCCAGATGCCTCTTCAGCTCACCCCTGCCCTGGCTAGGTTAGGTGCAGGCAGCAGTGGGAAAAGCCTCTCCGTCTGCCCAAAACTGGACACCTGCCTGGCAGAACGGGCTTCAGTGGGTGCTACAGGCAACCCCATCTCACCCAAAGACCATTGCAGGCCACGTGGCTGGAAGGAGTGATTCGATTTCCTATCTCAGGCATTTTATTGAGGAGAGGTCGACAGAAATACTAATTTTAAACTGTTGAGGCTGCTTTGGAGATTCTTATGATGCCCATTTCCATGGTTTGCCAGCCTGATGTGCTGCTGAACCATTAACATAAAGGAGATATTCTGCAGAGAGTACTCCTGAAAAGCTGTTTTCTATCTCCTTTGGACACACCACGAAGACAGGGATATTTTACATCCTAAACCTTTGGCATTCAGCAATTCTATTAAACTCTTATCTGCAGGCAGCAGGCCTGGTGCTACACTGCATCTCCATTGTTCTGCACCCGTGATAGAATCAAAGGGAGGGTTGGGTGGACTCCGCTCCTCTGTGCTCACAATGCTGCCTGCTCCTCTCCACCACTATTTCGTTTAGAGACGTAATGCTAAAACTTGAGAAACAAAAGCACAATAGATCGGCTGGAAGGCAGGAGGGAAGTGTGTTTACTTGCGTGTGCTTCCACATAAATTGGTGCACACGCACACTGCATGGATATGAGCACACACACGTGCCTCCCCAAGCGTTAAGAGATGAATTTTTATTATTGCTGTTGTTGCATTTATTAACATGCGACGCACCTAGGAGCCCTAAGGCAGCTGACAGCTTTGATACCACTCTACCAAGATCTGGCTTGTGAGCGGGTGTTTGGCTTTTCTTTGTTCCCAAACTCGCCAGACTCTCCTCTGCCCTCCTCTCTTCTCTAAACCTCCCAAAACCTCCACGAACACTTCAAACAAGCAGTGCCTTCCCTGGAGTTTCTCTCCATCACCAACTTCAGCTGCGACAGCAATTCCCATCTCGCAGCCGCCACATCCCTTCCTACCCCCGAACAGCTCCATCTCAGGCCAAGACCCCCACATCCCGCGCTGAAGGAGCCTGCGGTGGATCGGGAGGCCACGCGTGGGCTCCGGCGCGGCGGAGGGTCAGCACCACGGACAGCTCCGCCCGCTCCCACTACGGCGCCGTTTCGATCTTTTTAAGCATTTTCCGATCTTTTTTTTTTAATGTTTCCCCTCACCCCGCTTCTCCCACCCCCCCATTCTCTTCAGTGTCACTTTACAGCTGTTTTCAGGGATCAGATAATTATCATGTGTTTCCAGGTCTGAAAGAGCTGTCTCGTCACTAAAGGGAGATGCATAGCAGAGAGGTATAAAATAAATGTTCATATTTCATCTCCAGGGTGTTGAAACGGGGGCTCCGAGGGTCCCTGCAGAGCTGAACCCATAGAGAGGTTTTTACAAATTTGGGTTTTTTACAAGTAGATTCCCTTCACGCCCCTCCCCATCTCCATGCCCTTCTTTTTAATCTTACGATGCTCATGTTTTCAGATCAAGCTTTTCAAGTTTGAAGTTATTTTAAATAAAACTCCAACTGCTTGTGTAAACACAGACATAAACCCACCGCACTCTGTTCCACTGGCTTCTTTGAGTCTGTTACAAAGAAAATTAGATCTCAAACTTTACGCATTTGTAATTGGCACCGACTTCTCCGGTTACCAGCTGGGGGTGAAAGATTTTTTTTCCTTGTTTCTTTCTGAAAGCTTCTATGCAGATGGGCTGGCTGCCTTAATGCCTCAGACTACAATTAATGCTGTTGTATGCCGAATAGAAATGGCCAGCATTAATATTGTATATGGAACAGCTGAAGGGTTGCGGAGAAACCTGCCCACTACAGGCCCCTGGCAGATGGAACAACATGCACAGGCACAAAAAAACTTTTAATAACCCTTTGCTCGCTCTGGAGCGCGCCCCTTCTCCTCGATTTGGGCGGTTCTTTCTCAAATAGGCAATGCCTTTGTTTGACCCAAATCTAGAGCTCTTTTCTTCCTGAAGAACAGCAATTGGAGCGATCACCCTCTTTTGCAAAAAAACTCCCACATTGTCCCAAAACTTCCTCCTTTGTTAATGCAGGCAACTGAAACACACAGCGGCTGAACAGGCACGAACTCACTTTTTAATATCATCCCCTTCACTCATTTATTATCCAGCAACGTGCAAGAGGGCGAACGAGACCACAGAGCCAAATCAAACAAACCACCACCACCCTTCCCCCAACAGAAGCTGCAGAAAACAGGATTTTCTTGTCACCTCCCCGATTCGCTCGTAATTAAGTGAAACCCGCGGCAGCGGGGACAAAGCCCCGCCGGTGCCTCGGAGCAGCAGCACCAGGGGCAGCGCACCCCCCGCACCTGAGCTCGGAGCAAAGCGAGGAGGGAGTGGGGGTGGGGGTGAGACCCGGACCTCGCTTGCTAAACGCAAACACGGGAAACATGCACTCCGAATTATACTCTGGAACTTCCTTCCACCTCGTCATTGGCGGGGGCGGGGGGGCTGGAATATTCTCAGTCAAGGATGTCTGGGGTAGTTCATGAGTCCACGATCCTTCCCTCTCCCGGCAACCAAGCCCTTTGACAAGGAATGAGTTAGGCAAAATGAAGCAACTCAAGTGTTTTAAAGGAGAAACTGGGGAGACATACTAGAGAACACCCTCCCTACGCTCACACCCCACCCCTCCCATCCGCCGGCGAACAGCTACGAACCGAGGAAAGTCCCGCAGAGCTTCATCGTTGCCGGGTGGCGGTGGCTGCGCGGCCCAGGTCGGCGGGGGGAGCGGGCACAGAGCCGCCCGGGGTTACTCCATCATCCCTGGGAAAAGTTCCCGTCCGGAGCAAAAACTTATGGGCGGCGGCGGCCAATGGGGCCGCGCCGCAAAATCCCCGCAGCGCACTCGGCGGCCAATCCGGTCCCCCCGCCCCCGCTCCGGGAATGCGGACCCCGCTTCCATCACCCCCCCCCACTTCAGGGCTGGGAGAGGGGGGGAAGCTGGGGAAGGGGACCCGTCCTCCCCAGCGGGAGGGGGCTCAGCCCCTCCCTCCTGCCTGTAATTAGAAGAGAGATTAAATGACAACGTGCACATCCCAGTGGAGGCTGGGAGAGGGGGGGAATGGCCATCCTCCCCCATCCTCCCCCAGGGAGCACAGTCAGGGAACGGTTTGGGTTGGAAGGGACTTTAAAGAGCACCTCGTTTCAGCTTCCTGCCATGGGTAGGGATTACCCTCCACTAGACCAGGTTACTCCAAGCCCTGTCCAGCCTGGCCTTGGACACTTCCAGGAATGGGGCAGCCACAGCTTTTCTGGGCAACTTGTGCCAAGGGTTCACCACCCTCAGAGGGAAGAATTTCTTCCTAACATCTGGTTTAAATGTTACCTCTTTGAGATTAAAAGCATTCCTCCTGTTCCTATTGCTATCTGCCCATGTAAATCCACCTCCATAATGGAAGGGAGATCCCAGAAGATACAGTCTCTGCTTCCACAGTGACAGCCCTGCCAGCTCACCCTACGGGCAGGGACACATGGCACAATCCTGTCGGCAATCCACAGGCTGGCAGGGCTCTGGGCAGTCAGCAGTCCAGTCACTGGACTCTCGCATGGCCAGGTTTGTTTAGAAATACTTGAGTCCAATGGTGGTCACATACAGCTTGGCTGGATGCTTTAGTTGAATCCAGGGTGCATTGGGGAAGGGAAAGGGGAAATTTGTTCTGGGAGAAATCCAAAATGGAAGAAGATGTCCCCCTGCCTCAAAGGACAGATGGCAACATTGGACTGAACGAATCCCAGCTGGGGAAACCTGGATACAGGCCAGCAAGCAGTACTCTCATTGGCCTCCCAGATGGAAAAACAAGGAAATAGTTACCAGGAAATAATAATAATAATAATAATAATAATCCAGGGATACTACTGAACTTTGTTACCACATTGGCTTAGAGGACAGAGTGCTGTCTCTGGATTATGTGGCCCCCTGCTCTCTGCTCATCACTCCAGATTAAAACAAGGCCATCTCTTTCCATGGGTCAGCCCTGGACTGCAGAGAAGGAGAAGTGCCATTTTTGAAAGTGGCAGACAGGAGGGACTGCCTGGCAAAAGTCGATTGTCAGTGTAAAAACTCAGCACCCTCACCTGAGTGGGAAAATAAATGTATTTTCAGAAAGACAGCAAGACCGGCCCAGCGTCAGCTCCATCAATTTGAGAAAGAGGAAAAGCTTGTGTTTGGGGGGACAGGTGGCACCAGTAATAAGAAGAATGGCACATATTAACTGAAGGAGAATTGAAACCAATTTATCTCAGCAGGGCCTGCCTGTGGATTTGAGTATTTTTTATTTTATAAACATAATGGGGGATGCAGTTGGAATAAAGGTTGACAATGTATGCAGGAAAAAGAGGGCAATTCACTCTTTAGGGCAAAATCCTGGTCCAAATTCTTTGCTGAATACATTTAACTCCTTCAGATCTCTTTGCAGGCAGAGAGATGAAAGAGAGAGCAGGGGGCAACAGCTTTGTTTGGCTCAGGAAGGAGTGTATCAATATTAAAGTGCTTTTTTATTTCCTCATGCCCCATCACAGTCTTTTGCTCATCTCAGGAAGGTCCAAGAAAATAATGATGGCAATAATCATTATCACTGTCATTGGATTAAATTGAAAGTCAGGATTTTGAGTCAAATTAAAGATCGAACTGCTGAATAGGTGGGCTTTTTTTGAGGTCCTTACTCTTAGAAGGACCAGGATAAGCCACTCTTACCTCAGCTGGATGCATCCAGGCTGGATATGGCTCAGAGGAGGAGCTGGAGCTGGACCCCTTGTACAGCTACATTTGACTGCACAACTCTCCCGGCAGAGAGGGGTGTGAGACAGCCCGTTTGGGGACTGGCACCTCTTCTGTCTTTGAATTAACAACTCTGTCTTGGCAGAATATTCTGTGCTTTATTGTCCCTTCAATCCCCACCTTGGAAGATGAGAGGTGACATTGCAGAGAGCTCTGCGCTTGGAAAATGACTTTCAGAATTATGTTCTGGCAATTTGAAACTTCTGCTCTCTCATCTTCAGCCTCTTGGGGCTTTAATGGGAGACAGCAAAGTGCCACTTCCTCCTCCCCTCTTTTCTTTTCCTCCCCTGTTCTCCGGCAGCTGCAGCGGCCGGGATTCAGCAAGGTCACTCAACTCCATTGCTTCCTGCATGCAGGAGATCTCAAATTAAGGGGTGTTGGGAGAAGCCTGTTGAGATGAAACAGCCTTCGCTCAGCTCCAGCAAGCAAGGAAACAAAACCTCTTCACAGTGGCTCTGAACCAGCTCACCTTCCCCAAGCATTAGCTGGGGGAAAAGGTAAAGGCAAGGAAGAGCAAAAAGGAGAGTAAAAAGAGTCCCTCCTTGAGCTGGAAGCTGCTGTCTTCTGTCTAGACAAGGGAGCCCCCAAATTTTATTAGTGATCCTAGGGCTGCAGCTGCCTCATCCACTCCTTCTTGATGTTTTCATCAGCACCTCATCCTGGTTCTTGTTTTCCCCCAAATTCCTGCCACTCCCTCCCCTTTGCCTCATTTATCAGCAGGGCAGAGTTGGCTCTGACTCCATTCATCCCCCTGTCTTGGAGCTCAGTGCACAGATGGGAGCTCATCCCTTTGGGCTCGGAGCTTGCCAGCAGTGTGATCCTCTTCCCAGGTGCCACAGGCCTTAGTCCTGTGCAGGCATGAAGGGGAGCAGAAGAGAACATAAATGGGAATGGAGAAGAATCACAGAAACTCCACTTACATCTGAATGGTTCCCTGCCGAGGGGCCTGGGAAGCCATGTGGCTCACACAGGAAAAGACCAGAAGAAATACCATCCCTCTGTAGTCTGATTTCTGCTGATGCACGGCCAGACTGGGGGGAGTTTATCCTTCTATGTGTGAAGTTTGGCATCAAAAAGCAAACAAAATCACCAAGAGGTTTCTGTGTATATCGTCTTACCAACAGCCTGTGCCTCACTTTCCTTCTCAAACAGCTCCCCTGGTCCATGGCAGCCTTGGCTTTTCCACAAGGAAGAGGATAGTTCCAATTATCTTTTGGCTGTTCTCTTCTGTCTTAAATCCCTCTCATGCCTGCATGAGGGAAAGCTGGAGAAGCCGTATGCAGATATTGTGAAGCTCAACTTGATAGGTACTGTCAAAACTGCCAGAGTGTGGTGACAATAAACATTTTAGCTGGCTAACAATTTACTGCAAAAAGGGTTGACCCTGAAATCAAGTTCTGCTGTAATGAACACTTTGTCTCCAAATATTTGCATTTTTGCTGACAAGGTTCACTCTCCAGGAGATTTCCTCCGCCCGTGAGCAATCTGCCTTCAGACGAGATGGAGGCTGGATGCAGTTTCCTGAGCCAGTTCCTTATCTGGCATGCAGGAAGGATGAGCATGCGCCCAAACCCAGCAGAGCCACTGTGGACAGGGGATGCCCAGCCAGGGGCACTGCTCAGCTCCAGGGTACTGATCACCCTGAGTGAGAAAGCCCTTTTCTGTCGGGTTCTGCATGGCAGTGCAGTGCTGACAACCCAAAGCTGAACTCAGTGGTTATCCTCATTCAAAAGATGGCGAAATTGAGGCATGTGCTGATTCTGGATTGTATTTGGACTGTCTTTGCTGAGCTGAGGGAGCAGCCAAAGAAGTGACAGCCAGTGCAGACTGCATATTATCCAGAGCTTTCCCAAACAGGCAGTGAAAGAGGAAGAGGGGGCTGAAGCCACACTGGCACTCTCAGCAACTCAATCTGGTGTTGCACCTGCCCCACTTCTCCAAGCATGTGGGAAGTTGAGGCAGTTCACCTTCCAGAGCTGCTGCACTGTATCTTCTTCCATTCTCTTCAAAGGGGCCAGTGATTTGACCAAGGTCACACAGAGAGTCACTTGCAGAGCCAAGAACCAAGTATCACCTTTCTTAACCCCGAGTCCAAAAGCCCAGCTGGCTCCACTGTGTAAGAGAAGATGTACAAAGCTCTCTTGCTGCAAAGGCAGAGCTGAAATGCTTATGTGTTTGAGGATTAAATTTCTCAGGATAACTCTATCTGCAGGGTTGATCACCAACTCAGTGGCCATGCTTTAATCTACTCCCACTAATGATGTGCAAACTACTCCGTCTAATTCTCTGTGGACAAGGTTTCCAGCCTGGATGAGGTGGAGATTTACCTGCACAGTGCATTTCTGCGGAATAAACTTCCTTCTTGGCTTACCTGCCAAATTCAAGAATCTCCTGTGCTCTGAACAGGGAAAAGCTGCTGAGTTTGATCTCACAGCCTCCAAGATGCTGCATGGGGGAATGTCCATCAGCAGCCAACAAGTGGGTTGTTGCACACACGATGGTTTCAAGAGTCCCATATGATATTTGTCCCAGTGTTGGGCATGGCACAGAACAGTAGCCAGGCAGGTTGCTGCTTTCTGCCTTATGATTTCAGCATCCCAGCTCCATTTTCCTACAATTAATCCTTAGTACTGGGGGAAAAAATTCCCCAATGGACAGGTTTTCACACAGAGGTAAGAGATTTTGTTTTCATTTCTACTCCTGGCACTGATTTTTGAGTATGACCAAGGGAAAGTGTGTTCATCCATTTTTTTTTTCAGACTCCTGGCTTCTCTATTTCAAATAAAAGTCGCTCAGAGCACTATGTCTATTAGCTGTGCTTGCCAGGCTAGGGCTGTGATTTGCTTGAGATCCTTAAATTCCTAGACAAAGTATACAATAAATTGTAATAAAACTTCTCACTGCTTCAGGAAACTAAGGGGGAAAAGGCAGAAAGAACCCTTATAGGTTCACAAAAAGGACATAAAGGGAAGGAAAGCACAGTTTATTTCATTTTTATCTCCCTTTCCCCTCCCTGCTGTAATGAAAGGCAATTTTCACCAGCACAGTGTTGTCATTTTGCTGAAGAAGAATGCCCAGTTTTGGCCAGAGAGGAATGTTGTGTGGTTGGGGCTTTTTGTTTGGAGGTTTTTTGTTTTAGTGTTTGTTGGGGGGTTTTTTTGGGTTGGGGTTTGGGGGTTTGATTTTGGGGGGTTTTTTGGTCTCCCTATTCATGTCAGAGAGCTGATGCTCTGCCATCCCACGGTGCCTCCTTCCTGGGCTCAGCATGGCCACAGCCCCCCAGGACAGGTCCCATTGGTCAGGGCAGTGCTGGAATGATGAAATCTTGGAGTATCAGCCCTGCCTGGCCAATCACCATGTAAATTTGCCATGAAAGTAGAACAAGGTATTACAGAATTCCTGTGTTGCTGTGAGGGGGCACAATTAAATGCAGAGTTTTTCATTCAAAATGCCCAGTGAAATGCAATGTCCTAAATGAATATGAGGCATGAGCATGGTAGTTTATGCCAGTGAGAGAACTAAACAGATGCTGCTCTGCCTGGTCAGCCCACAAGAGCCCTGTGAGGAAACATCAGTTATCCCCCAAAAAGCAAAGCCTGCTGCAGTTGCCGCACACAAACACCTGCAGAGGAACATTTGAAATCTTCTCCTTATGACCCATCTATAATTCTTCGTTCTGATTTTTAACTCATGCTTCTTGTTACAAGGGACTTTCCCAGTAGTGACAAACATCATTATCATCCTCTAAGCCCTCCTGGGCTTCTTCTTCTCCTGATGGACAACCTAAGATTACTCCTATTTTTCCTCTCCATTACGAGCTCTGGTAGCCACTGAGAAGAAAACAACCTGGTTAAAGGTTACAGGCTGAGTTCTTCCATTCTCCATTGACTCCAAAGAGGCTATTTTCTCCTTTTCCTCTTCTTCATCGCCTCATTCCCTGCTCTCTGGCACAGGAAAATTATCACAGCTCCAAGACACACACCATGAGCCCCTTGCCAGCTGAGCCATTTCACCCTGTCCTCATTGCAAGCCGTGTTGGGAAGCCCAGAAAGCACAAGGGAGGGATAATTACTAGTCCCAGCACTGCAACGATAATTAATACTCTGCTAAAAGGAGTGCTTGTCAGGTCAGGGAGCAGAAGGAGGGATGTGAAAACAAATAGGCAAAAATCAAACCTGAGCAAAGGTTTGCAGTGAGGGAGGGCCTGGGGACAAGGGGCAGGAGGAGCTGTGGGGTGCAGATGTCCAGGGTGATGGGGATGACGTCTGTTCTCATCCACAGGCTGTTGGAGAGGAAAATAGGTGTTTCACCCCCATCAGTGAACTGTCAGGGAGCTTTCCCATGTCACAGGACCCCCTCCCATTCTCCATCACTAATGGGCTGAGAGCCAGGAAAATCCTGCAGCCAGCAATATGCAAAGCCAACCTGGTCCAGAACATATTCATTCCTCTGCGGAGGTGAGGCGAGCTGGGAGAAGATATCCCCAGATTTTCCTGACATTTTAATGACTTCACCATTTGGGGGACGTCAGAGTCAACCTTTTAGTCAAGGCTGTAGAAGAAAATGTAGAAGAAATATAAATAATTCCGTGGCAGCAATGGGGATCTTGAAACCTAAACTTCATAAATCTAAATTCAATAAATCTGTGCAAGGTGAAGCATAAGAAGAAGGAGAATGTCAACCAGAGAAATGTGAGCTTGGGGCTTTCCCACAGAAGAGGCTTCTGGATAGCCTTGGGCAAGCAGGTTTGTTCTTCTCTCCCTTGGTCCCATCACCTGAATAATCAGTAAAATGCCTCTTAACGTTCTGTGGATCAGTCTGCTCGCAACAAAAAAGACAACCCAGAACCATGGTAAAGGGTGAGAGAAACAGAGAAGTGCTGGCAAGGGAGAACAATATGTTTCCAGACAAGATTTAAAAAGAAATGTTATGTTAATACCAGTTTGGCGTCATACTGTCATAACACCATCAAAATGACATGCTGCCACCACTAATACGACTGTTTAGGGAATATGCAACATGAACAAAAAAGCAATTCACATAGAAACAAACTGGGATGAGTCTATACTGTAAGAAAACAGAAAAGTGCTAGGATCCAAGGGAGGACCAGACAAATAGTTCTTGTGACAGTGATACAGACAGAGAGCAGAATCTCTGAACAGAACTTGCTCCTTGTTTTCCATGGCCTCTTAGCCTTTGCTGGGATAATCTGCTTATAAGAGAGAAACAGTTTAAGGACAGCTGTTCTGGCATTAATTAAAGCACCCTACAGTTCTTTCCTAATAAAATCACTTTTCTTCTAAGATCTTCTTCCTCGATTTGTTTTAATACCTGTCCCTAATTAAGTCCAGTGAGAGGAATTCACTACTTCAAATGAGTTAAAAACGGATGTTCTCAAGGCACCTGCATCTGAAGAAACTTATTTTTGAAGTCCATGAATTAAATTAAGAGAGGACATTTCCAAGCTGATCGCTCCCTTTTGATTAGCACAAATGAGCTGCTCCACCAGCGCTGTGTTAAAAATTGTCTCACTTGCTTTTCCAGCTAATTTGGAAAGAGTTCAGCTGTTAGGGTGCTAAATAGTCACATTAAAGACTACAGACCTACCAGTGCATTCAGGCTGAGTCTTTTAAAAAGGAAATTCAGTGTCACATCACCTGAGGATGCCCCTCTCCACGGATAACTATGGAAACACGCTGCCCAACAGCGCTGACAGCGACTTGTTGACCAACAAAATTCTGGCACAAGCCCTGTGTATCAGCCATGGCAACCAGGCTGAGAGCTTGGCAGTGGCAGCTGCTACGCACAGAACAGCGCTCTTAAAAATATCACGGCTGAAACCCATTAAAGAAAACAAAAATAGAAAATATGCAAGAAAATGAGGCTGCGTGTGAAATAGACACCAGGAAGGATGCTCAGTACATTTATAGCAATAGCCTGCCCCAAATTTTCCAGGACTTTTAACACAATACTTCTTCGCTACAAGCAATCCAAATGTTATTTTACTAATGAGAAAATACCAAACTTTATGCCTTTTTTTTTTTGGTAACTCTTGCTTATGTGATCAAAATTGAGAGCTGAGTAGTATCAGACTCAAACCTTGAGGCTGAAATTGATGATCTCCCTGGCTTGTCCAGGCTTGTTCACAGCACAGTTTTCCCTCTGTGCCATCCCTTTAGCCCCAGCCAGCTCCATTGGGTGCAGAATTAGAGGACAGGGTGCGAAGGGAGAAGCTCGGTGCCCCGCTCCTCCCAAAGACAGTGTAAAGCTGATAGAAAATGGCTTGGAGCATTTCTGAAGGGCATCTTTAATGATAATTTCACACCTCTTGTCAGAGTGCACAGTAAAAGTGACCAGTCACTGGGGGGGTGATATGCTGGGACAGAGCCTAAGCTCCTGAAGAGCCACCCCATCTCCAGCTGAGCCTCAGGAGAGCTAAATCCATTCCCAGTGTCAGCCCAGTGAAGCGCACAGTTACGCAGGGAAGGTTTTTGGGCTGTGCTGTCTCATTACGTCAGCCCCCACACCAGGTGCTGGAGAGATTGCAACCAACAATTTACTTACGGAAGAGTGAAAAACTGTCCTGTTCCATGTCTTCCTTCCCATCTGCTGGGCTTTATCTTTTAAAACCTGAAAAATAAGGCAGAAGGATTTGCCCTAAGTACTTTGACCCATGAGTTGGTTTTCTTGTGTTCCAAAAAAAACCCAGCCCAGCCTTGGCCATCCGGGATGATTTGCCCGTGTTACAGCAGATCTGCACAGTGGTAGGCTGGTTCCTGCTGGAGCTGGGAGTTTGCCATGCTTTCCTAGAAAAGCTCTCCGCTGTTCTCCTTGCAACATTAATTCTGAACAACAGAGGTGGAATGAAATGTAGGTTTGAAAGCAAGCCACGGGGCAGAGAGCAATACAGCTTTCCTCTCCCAGAGGTCTCACCTGTGTTGGCACTGGTTTAAAGATGTTAGAGTGGGATTAAGGGGCTAAATCAGATATTTTATTAGTTACAGGAGCCTGTTTTCCTTGTTAAAGAATTGAATGCATGCGCTTAAGGCAAAGGTCTAGGCTGGCTGGTGACTCCAGGCTGAGTTTCACAGAGGATCAGCTGGAGTTGGCAGCATCAGTCGCTCTGTGAAGATACCCGGCTTTCATTTCATCTGGAGTAGATGTTGCATTTTAACTGTGAACATCAGTTCCTTGGACATTTCTAAGTAGGATTTACATCAGGAGATAAAAAGGTTAGAAATTCCTCTAAAGGAAATACTTTAATTTTTTTTAATAAGAACTAAACAGGAGCTGAAATTGTGTTTTCATAAAGGTTTTTGTTGGTTTGTTTGTTAGTTAGTTTGTTTGTTTGCCAAATATTTTTCCAGAATGAGAACTCAGAGGCCTGGTTAGGTTCAGATACTCACGAGGCATTAAGCCAGTCCAGGAAAAGAAAAAGCTGAAAAATTTTCAGCAAAACCATTCCATAATTTTTCAAATATTCTACAGATTTAATAATTTAAAGTACCTCTGCAAATACTTTGAAGCTTATTCATCTCTGATAACACTTGGTACCTTATCATTTCTAACTGCACTACAGAGAAAAACACATTATTATGGATTTTGTGGTAGATCCTCCAATTTATCAACCTAAAAAGATTTCTAAGCAATAGAGGCTTTCTGTGTAAGTTAATATGTCACACACTATCTATCACACAGGGTTTGCTGAGTCTGCATTCCTAATCAGTGACTTGACACCCTGAGTTAGTGAACACTCAAAGGTTATATCTGTGCTAAGTAAATGATGTGACCAAAGCAGTTCCAGCCTCCAGCAGGGGACACTGGGCACCTTGATCATTCTGTCTTGCCCACGTGTGGTTGCGTTGCCCAGGGATGGGCACCACGATTTCCTCACCTGAACAAGCACCACTCTTGCAAAAATCCACAGAAGGGAACACTGAAATACCCGAGGAGTCAGCTGATGGTGGAAAGCCTACAGTTTGCAGGATATATAATTCCGTTCTGCCTCCTTCACCTCTCCCCAGGGCCGGGGCGGAGATGCCTGTCCTTGCAGGCATTCATCATGTCCCTGCCTCGGCGATGCTGTGCTGGCTTCCTGGCCATCTGCCACGCTGTGTCCCACAGGCACTGCCTCTGCTGAGGGTGAATGATGATGGCAGATACGGGGTGTTATGGGCACTGGGAGGCTTCACATCACTAAATAAATGTAATGAATATATATGATTTGATTTCCCCCTCCCTCCGCCAGATGCATTTCTACACTTTCATTTGGTCTCATTGATGTACTGCAACCTGACTCTACATAATCACATGAGCTCCACATGCCACAGAGTGGAGCTGGGAGACCTGTCACGTTAGAGCTCCAGGGAGAGATCCAGGCACGACGTATGCATGGCCTGGAGATGGAAAAGTCATATATCTCACTGCATGCCTGCTCTGCAAGTTACAGGGTCTGCAGTTTTTATCCCATTCTATCCCTGAACACCTCAGAGCACATACACCTCTGCTCATGCTGTGTGGTGTATGTGTCCTGTAGACTGGGAAACGTGAGAACAAGGCAAGTGTTTCCAGACACATGACAGACTTAGGAGGGACGGGGATACCAGTGGACAGGCACTGCCTACACCTCGGCAGAGGAAACCTGTCTTTCAGCCCATGACAGATTTACTCCTGTGATCCAACGAGCAGAGGTCAGAAGACCCTGACAGAAAACAAATGAGAAATGGCACCTTTCATAAATTCTTGCAGTAGTTTCTTTCCCCTCTGGCTTTAACACCTCTCACGCCGTGCAGAGCCATGGTGGAGGGGCTGGGCAGAGAAACTCCCTCCCCAGCCTGGGTGCCAGCAGGGATGTCTCCCTGGGGCATCCCAGTGCCTGCTCTTGGCCATCTCCTCCTTGCTACAGCCTGAAGTGCTTCTCAAACTTCACACACTATTGGAGCACCAATTTGTAGAACCAGCTGCCAGCATCCCCCATGGCCCCTGCTTTGGCTCACTTCGTTCCTTACTGCTCCTGCAGCTTCCCTGCCTGTGTCCGAAATAAAACAGACCCATTAAAATTGACTTTGTCCAGAAGCAGAGGCATGGGGAAACTTTGCACACTCTTGTTTGTATCCCTCTGTCAAAGCCTCTGTCCCCCTCAGGGATGCACTCGAGGCCACTCATCTCAGCAAGTTGTCGTAGTTCCTTGTCCCAAAGTCTGACTTAGGAGACCTTAAATATGAGGCAGCATGTGCGTGGGTGAAAATCCTTGCTACAGGGAAAGAACTGAATCCTTTTCCTCCTAATCCCTCCCATTTGTTTTCTAAAATGTCACCAGTTTCAACAGGTGAACACATTTAGGTAATTTATTTTATCAACTTATGACGAGGACATGCACCATGAGTCAGAAAACACGGAAAGAAATGCATTAACCTGCTTTGTTTTCTTCACTGCTTAATTGTTCCAGAGAGACAGAGTTCTGGGGAGGCTGATGAATCATTGTTTAGGAAATATTTCTTCCAAGAAGATGATTTGAAAAAATACATTTATAATTGATTGCAACTTCTTGCTTTGTCAGGGAATGGCAGCCAAAGGTGGAAAGTTCCTCCCTTCTCTCTTCGTCTTCCCTCAGTTCATTATCACTGTAATCTTTTCTCCTGTACCCTCTCCTCACCCTTTGAATATTACATCTCCTCCCGCTTGTGTGCGGAGGTGTCACTGTGTGAGGGGACCGGGGGGAAGCCGTCGGGAAGGGAGGGGAAGACTGGGAAAAATCGTCACATATTTCAGGCTGGCTCTATTTAAATGAGTTTGGGATTGTGCTTCTCTGGAGCAGATGGCCCTGGAGATAATGATGCCTGAGCAGCGGAGGCTGGAGCCCCTCTCTCCTGTTGCCATGGTAGGCCACGGGGCTGAAATGGATTCTGCTTATTAAATTTGCGAGCTCTTGTGTACTCAGGATGAATGGCGTGCAGTCATAAAGAGGCCCAACCTCCTAATGTCGCTGGATAGTTTTATCTTAGAAAGCCAGGCACTCTAACTCTGCCAGACGAGGGTCTCATTAACCTATTAACAGCAGCCGTGGAGGAGTTCAACCCACAGGGGCTTTGAACGGGGAGAGCAGGGTGTTTCCAGGAACGTGCCGAACGCCGGCGGTTATTGTGGCACCAAAGGGCAGTTGATCAACTACTGGCCCAAAAAAAAGGGGAGAGTTTCTCTCAGCACGCAGGGACACGCGTGTTTCCCACAGAGAACCCAAGGGGACCTCATGTCACAGAGCCCTCCACAGCCTCCAATACCACGGTGAGCTCCTGCACGAACATCAACAAGAGTTAGGGATTCGCCAGGCCAGAGAGGCCTGCACAGGGTCACTGCCCAGATTTCTGATTTACAATGCATTACAAGATAACCTCTGCTTTTTAAAATCAAGATTACGCAGAAATATGTACAATACACCTTGGAGCCTCAGCAAGAACTTGGTAGGACAGAGATCACTGTTCGTGATACAAACGGCGGGAGGAGAAAATAGAAGGATAGGAGGTTTAGACAACAAGTTGCTTAAAAAAAAAAAAAAAAGAAGATAAACAAACTAAAAACCAAAGAAAAGATTGGTGCTTTCTTCCCTGACTTTCCTGTAGGACCAGCCTTGGCTAACGCTCATAGCTCCTCTGAGAGACCCAAAATATTGCAGATTAAACAGAGCAAGCTGATAAGCTCTACCTGAAAACATTCTTCCTTTCTGCACAAAATTGTGGGTTTGATTCAAGTAAATATTTATATTTCTGTTCCAGATATAACAGACAAATCTGGCTATTTCCAGAGCATTGGAAACAGGTGTTTCCTGCTGGTAGCCCTTCCACCCAATCCTTCCAGCCAGGTTTGCTTCAAATCACATGATAAGACTTAAAATAAAGAATTAAAGTTCGGGGTTTTTTTTAAGTCAGTATAAAAGCAAATTTCCTGGTGATTAAAAGTGTAGTATAGTTGGGATTTTTTTTTCCACTGCACTTTTTCTGTAGACCTGCCTTTCAGAAACACACCAATGGTCTGGAAGAATGGAAAATTGATATGCAGTGAGACAACATCTGTGACATTATAATGCTGTTAACTTTGATTAACCAGAGGTTGGTAAAATAGCACTGCACTATATTTAGTCATGTATCACAATTTTTTACATGCTATTATGCAAGTTTCCGCATGAGCTTTATTTCAAATGCAACCCAACGCTATTTTCTTCCCCTGCAATCCTGCAGGAGCCAACAAAACCCACCTGCCTGAGCTGTGCTGGAAGGTTTCCCCGCTTTTGCAGCATCCACCTGCCCAGCCAAACTTGGGATATGAAATAATCACATCAAAGTTTGTCAGCACTGGACTTTTTTTTTTCCTCAGAATGAAGGAAGTGAGAACTGGCTGCTTTGGTGTAAGTCTTCCCATTCCGAGAGGAGGGGTCAGATACCAAACACTTGCAAACACTGGACCTTCATGGCCTGGGGATGAGCTTGGTGTGGTCTGTAGCTGTGAAGTTGGAAGGAGATTTTCTAAGGCATTTTTCCCTCCCATCATTGGATAACCTGGATTTGTTGGAAAGGGAAGAATTTATGGAACAGAATTTGAGGTTGTAGGTCTTATTTCTTCCACAAAAGGTGAGCAGGGAGCTCAGCATCTTTTAGTCTTGGAGCATCTTGCCAGAACTAAGCAGAAGGGACTGGAAATGATCTCCAAAATCCTCCTCAGCTTCCAAATCCCACGTCACAACTGTGTAAAAGCATCATTGCATAGGGTTGGTGCAAATCATCATTGGTACTGTGGGAAGATTATTCTGGCCTCTGCAAATGAAGCACAAAAGTCAAATCCAGCGAAATTTCTTGGTACTCAATTCTCCTACTTTCATAACAGATCTTGATGTTAATTCTCTTAATGAAATAGTAGCAAAAGGGATGTTCACAAGAATTTTGTTCACTTGGCAAAGCCAGCTGAATATTTAGCTTTAAGATTGCTATTAATTTCAGTGAATACTGAGGAACTGCATCCTGCAGCTGACTTTGAAAATCATGTCTTAGCCAGAGACTCTGGACATTTCCCCTGTCAGCTGCTGGCCTTAGAGCAACTTCTGCAGCATGTGCATCTTTAAGCTGAGATGATATGAAATACAAGCCTCGCTCAATATCAGCTATTTAGAAAGCTCTGCAGAGCAGAGGAGAAGAAACATGCCCAGATTTCCACAACGCGCTCAAAATACAACGCCAGCAGTACAGAGCAGATGTAATTCAAGTTTTAAAAGGCTGGTTGGAAGGGCTGATAATGTGTTTATATATTTATTCGCTTCCAGCACTGTCCCCCAGCAGGTCTCCTGGCCTGGGCTGGCCACTGGGGCTGGAGCTGGGCTGGAGGCCAACTCTGTGGATGGGCTGGGTGTCCGCATGCGTAAGCCTGCCCTGACACCCGGTAGGTGCAGTCTGCAGGACTTATCCAGGGTCACCTTGAGTGGCTGTGTGACAGCAGAGATCGGATCCAGGTCTCCTGCACACCAGCTCAGTGTTCCCAGCCCTGACCCATGGCCCTCTTTGTTCCGAAATCTCCTCCAACAGGGAGGGTGGAGGAGAGGACAGGCAAAATGCTTCTGGGGCAGCTGCCTATGAGTGTAGACCATAGAAAAGGGATTAGCTCTGTTTTCAAAATGCAAATCCCCTTGACACACGCCGAGCTCACAGGCACTCCTGGAGCCATTTGCCCAGTCCTGACTTACAGCCTTTACATAGACTCAAGCTTGCCAACTTAATGTCAGAGGTATGAACACCAGTGAATTAAAACAGAGCCTACAAATGAAAAGCTGATTAGCAGATATTAGAAGGACATTGAGATGGAGAGGCCACAGTGATGGAGAAAGGCTCCTGGTCCTCACTTTGATTTGTATCACAACCTCCTTCCTGACCTCTGCATCTCCCTTGCCCTGTCTTAATCCCCTTGTACAGGGATAAACAGACACCAGAGGAAAGAGGGATTTCTGCAAACTCTCCATGTCAAAATTCATCCTCCAAATTATATAGAACCACAAGAACAAATGGACACCACAACAGGCTCCTTGCTCGTTAGAGTCACCCTTTGCAAGGAGAATGCAACTGGGTGATCTCTAAGGTCCCTTCCAACCCAAACCATTCTATGACTCCATAATCAGGTGACTGCAGCAGAAAAGTTCTCCATTGCCATTAGGGAGAAATTTTAAGCATTTCCCTAAAATGGACACTCTGTAAACTGGGACACTTGGATTTCCAAATCATCGTTGTCTCTCAGGACTTCAATACCTATCAAATGGTCTAAGCTGCTGCAAAGAGGTGGAGTTGGGGTGGTCAGTAAAGAGCTCCACTGAAGCTGCTGCTTTCCCAGCAGCTGACACAAAGACATGTGAGAGCAGAAAATCTCTTTTCCTGCTCCCCAGAACAAGCTGAACTCCAAATGAACCAAAAGGGCGATTCTGGCTTTTGGGAAGGGAAAGACTTGGTGCCTTCTCATCAACATTATTTATTCCACTTTTCTCTCCATCGTGCGCTGATGAAGAACTGCCCAGGAGAGGCTGGCACAAGGTGGGTGCAGGAGTTCTCATATTCATGGGCTGGTATCAGGGTAGGGAAAAGCAGGAGATGCTAAGAGATGTGATCAAAGATCCCTGTGAATTTCCTGACACCATCAGTTTTATGCCTTAGAATTTATGCAGCAAAAAAAGGGAAAAGCCACTTTAGAAACATTGGCACAAGCAAGTTTTCCCTTCCTTTTTTACTAAACAACCAATTTGGAACCTGAGATTTCCTTACTTGTGAATGCCTCTTGTATCTTCCCAAAGTGGGACATACCCACAAGCAATTTTATAAATTGAAGATAAACACTTCAGTCACAAAGCCAGCTTAACTTCACGGGGAAAACAAGAACAGCATTAACCCGGCGTTCTTGGAGTAACATTTTAGTTTTTTCTGTTAAAAAATAAATTACTGACTGCAGGAGGAAGACAGGAATCGTTTTGCTGTGATAATTGCAAAGCACACAAAAAAGGTAATTTTTTGCCTGACTTACATTTAGAGAATGTCTCAGCTTTTACTAAACAGCCTTGGTTACCAACAGAAAGAAAGCACTGAAATATGCAAATATTTAAAAACTAGCAAGCAAAGCCCTGGAGAAGACAGAACAAAAAAGAAGCGGGGGAAGGGGTGCCAGCAGAAACAGAGATGTCACAGGCTGGGAGCTGCTTTTCTGAAGCCTCTTGGAAGTTCTTACCAGGGACAGCCCAGGAAAGCAATGGCATGAGGACATTCTTTAAGGTCCAGCTCTCAAGCACACTTGAACCTCAACAGCAAATCGTGGCTGCACAGGCTGTGATGTTTGCAGCAGCCTCAGCCTGCCCTCGCACACACTTAGAGCAGGATATGACAATGCTCTTTAGGCTCCCTTAGTCACAGTACAGAGCAGGGACAGATCATACCACCCAGCTCTTTCCCAGCCTGAACAAAGACCAGATACTATTCCAGCTCTTTTTCACACCTGGCTGACACTGAAGGTTGTGTTGCAAATCATGAGACCCAGAGATTTCATCTTCTTAACCAAATGAAGACCTATGCTCCAAATTGTTCACCGTAGTAACTTTACTTGTCTTTGACAACAGGGTCTGTGTCAAGTGGCTGGTCACCTTCACCCCAAGAAGGACTGACCATCTGTGAGGCGGCCTTTCTCAGGGAAAGCACTTGTGGGGTTTTTGCCCCACTTTCACAGAATCACAGAATCAGTAAGGTTGGAAAAGACCATAGAGGTCATCAAGTCCGACCTATCACCTATTACCTAACCTAATTTTTAATAATTACCTAACCTTGCTCTTTGCTTGCATATTGCTAATAATCTCAGTAAACACATACTACTAGTTAAATCAAAAGTGCTTCCATTCCTAAAACGTTTTATAGGGACTTACGGTTTTATTCTGGTGGTACTTCTCTCTGGAAATGGGCATAAAATAGGGCATGTGAGGGCTTAAATCAAACCTGGGCAAGATGCAAGTTCAAAAAGGAAGAAAGGCTCCTTTGGTATTTGTAGGGCTTCTTGAACAAGAAAAGAATGACACGAATTCAAAAGATAACTCTCTCACAGAAGAGAGCATCCCTCAAAAACACCTCTGTGACTAACTCTGGAGACCCCAATCACTATGTTTAGGCAAAGGATTTTGGAGGAAGCATCACACTCTTCTTCCCATTGCTGTTCTGGCCTCTGCAGCTGGTCCCTACTGGAAGGACTTCCTATGGATCTGCAGATCCCAAGCCCATCCCTCGCTCCCTGTCCCGCAGTCCGGGCCCGGGTGTCCCCTTGGTGTGGGTGACACCGGGGAGCCCCGGCCGCGGTAGGTGGGTGGCAGAGGCGGCCGCGCCTGTGAACCCCAGTCGCTTGGGTGCATTCTCTTCCCTGCACGCTGACACGGCTTCGCTTTTGTTTCCTGAGTAAATAGAAAAGCCACGGTGGCAGGAAAGAGAAAAGCAAGGCAGGGCTCGGCAAGCAGCGCCTGTTTACAATGACAAAAGGCTCTGCCACACTTCGGGGAGGAAATTTTCCTTCCAGACTTCAGGGCTCATTAAGTGAGTGGGCACAGCTAATAGGCTTTGTGTGCGAACGGCCCCAGCCTTGCAAGGTCCAGCTGTCACTGGGGCGAATGTCAAAAATAACAGCGGGCTCAGCCATTCTCCAACCCCGCTCGGGCTTTAAAATTTATCTTTAAAAGGGGGAGGAGCAGGCAGTGAAAAGTAGCAAGCAATTAATGGGAGACAAAAGCAAATGGACCCGCCAGGGCTGATTGAGGGAGGAGGGGAAAGTCCCCCGGAGCTGGGCTGGAGGGTTGGTGCAGGAGAAATAGAAAAGCTGTAGAACCTTCCTGTCCAGCAAAAACTCGTCGCAGTGATAAATGCACGGTCAGGGCTGGGACGATGCTCAGGAATGGAGGGTCCCGGCGGTCCCTCTCCCGCCTGGGCAGATGCAGTCCTGCCACGTGTCTTCGCTCCCTGAAATCTCCCTCACAGATGGTGACTCTGAAACAGCGAGCACATGTCTTCCCTCGGCTAATCCGGAGGTCAGGCTCCTCCGAAGTTTAGTCTCTCACTGCCAGAAGAAAGCTGACAAAATTATGCAGAAATAAATATGCTTCTGTGTTTACCTTTTCTCTTTCACCCCATCCAGTCTCGGCCTGCCCTGAAATAATATATTTGCATGCGTTTGGTTTATCCCTGTCAGCTCCGTCTGGAGGGAAACGCGCAAATGGCTTGTTTGAGGGTATTTGTGATTCATGTGTTGCATCAGTGGAAAAAAAAGGATTTAAAATCTCCAGAACTTTTGATAGCTTACTGGGTATTGGCAGTCCCAGTCCCACAGAACACGCCTGCTGTATTTTTAGCTAAACTCGAGCTGACTTTGGTTCCAGGCAGCAGCATCCCACACTCCAGAGCTTGCCACCAGTTCTTTGTTTTAAAGGAGGTACTCTTACCCCATACACAGTAACCCATGTTTTTAAAACACAAGGGGACATCACCTCACTTTTCCTGAAAAAAGAAAAAGAATTGCCTTTCCATGAATCTTTCAGCTATTGGGTCTTTGCAGCAAGGCAGAACTGTGCCTGGCTAGCCTGAACTCATGACATTTACACAGTACTTTGCTACTCCTGGGTGGAAGGCATGAGCTACTAGCAGTGGGTTCTGTACATCAGACAATTTAGGGGTCAAACTGTGGTTTTCAGACCAAGAAAACCAATCTTTGGGAAAGTCCTCCACATCCCATGTCTTAAAAAGGGGTTCCTGAGGCAATGGCAACTGCAAGGGCTGGTTTTAGCATGAAGATTTATCCAAAGGGTTTAACATAATTTCTCTTTTTTGTCATTAAGAAGTTCAACCCACAGGGACAGTTTGGTCTCCCAGCACCCCAAAAGTACAGGTTGGAGCTTTCCTACCTTTGAGTCCAGGCAGAGCTCCAGGCTGCCAGGAAGGGCTGGGATACGCAGTGTTGAGAGGTCAAGGCAAAGGATATCTGAGAGGGCACAGTCCCAGAGCACTTCCTATTCCAGGGCACCTACTCCAGAGCCACGAAGCCTTGGAGAGGAGATGCTGACACATCCAAATAAAACTCTGGCCTTGAACTGCAGTTGCACACCTTACTCATGCCCCATTGCATTTTTTTTTCCTCATCAGCAGAGATGCTGTGACAAAAGACAAAAAAAACCCAACAACCAAAACTCATAGGAGGAAGTTGTAGGAGGTTTTGAACTGCAAAATATGGCCACAGAAAAGGTAAATCATGCCTCGAAATCCTCAAAGTTGCCTGAAAACAGCACAGAAATTTTGCCTGAATGAGTCACTCCGGTGAGAGCTTGAGCTCTCAAAAGATGCAACAATACACCTTGATGGGAAGGAAGCAAAGAGTGGGAGCCTACTCCAAACACATCTGCTCAGATCCAGGGTTCAGCTTGTTGCACTTGTGCGGGGAAATCTGTGCAAACAAACAGTTATTGAATGGGTCAACTGAGCAGAGCGGCTGAAGGAGCCAAACAATGGGGTGGTTTATTCACTTAATGTATGCCAAGGCCATTCACCAGGCAAGCACCTCTTAAGGAGCCACGTGATAAACAGACTCAATTTGCCGTTTGCCGAGGTCGTGCGTTTGGGAAGCCATGGACAATATTTGATAATGGGAGCTACAAGGACAGTGAGGAAGCGGTTTCATTTCCAGCGCCTCCATAGCGTTGGGGTTTTGTTCTCTTTAATTGCACAGTGGTAGGAGAGGGGGTTTCTGAGCTCCTCATTGAGATGTGATGCTTGTGTCTCTGGTGTTTTACCTCTCCAAGCCGTTAGGAAAACTTGGAAAGGCAATGTGTGCTGCTGGAGTCCAGCAGCAAACGGAAGACAGAGCCATTGGCATCTGGAGAAAAGAACACAAAAAGTGGGGGTGAATTCAGGGTTTCATTCATATTCAGCTGCAGCCTTCTGGGTGCTGCAAAACGCTCAGAAATTCAGCTGTACAAACAGTGGGATTGATAAATTCATCCTCCCATTCTGACCAAGGACTCTCCATGGCCGCTCACAGCTTCCCTGCGTTTATTTGCTGTTTAAACAGATTTGATGGATAACTTTTCTTTGAAGTGAAGCAAAGAGACTGTTGATGGACCGCAGCACTCTCCAATTGGATTCCCTCTGTTGAGTGGAGGTGAAGGGATCACAGGCTGTAGATGATCCCCACTTGTTGATGAGGGCTTTGTTCAACCCTCCATAACCTGCAAAATCCACTGCTGGTGGCAAATGCCAACCTTTGGCATGGAATGGGACTCAAGGAGCGAGGGTGATGGGATGGGGTTTCATACCGTGTGCACAGTTAGGTGGAGGTATGCTCTGAGACAGTGCAGCTCACCCAGAGCTGTTGGACAGCTTGTGAGCAGGAATTAAGCACCTTTTTAAAGTATTACCCTTGACCTTCAACAGAAGACAAGAGGAGGGTGAAAAGCAGAACAAGCTGTTGAAGAAGGAACAAGAGATGTGGCAGGAAAGGGAGAAAGAATGGACAAATAGATTGGGCAGGATGGAGCTGTGTGTGTGGGAACATCCTACACCCCTAGGCTTGTTGGGCTGGAAGCTGTGACAGCTCAGCTGACAGGTCTCCCCCAGTCTGCCAGAACAAGCTGGAGATTTGGGGGGCACACATTGAGCAGCCTCACCTCTTTTCCCACACTCACGGTCCCCTTCCTCCTCGATGCCGGCACTGACAGGATTTCCGACGCATCTGTATGCAAATCGCAGGCTGCCGGCACCGGGAGAGGCACTTTGTTCAGAGCATCCCCGGCACAGCTGCTCGATTCCCGGGGTCGGGCAGGCTGGTTTGAGCCCCTCCGGCCAGACACACCGCAGGGTTTGGGACAGGGAAGCACCAACTAAAGTATTGCATAAATTTAGGGAAAGATCCCAAGTGCTGCCTGTCCTACAGCCATGACCATGAATTGTTGAAGGGTCTTGGGTAGGGGCAGGAAAAAATAGAGCACTGTCTTTGGGGGGAGCAGAAGGGAAAGAAGGATAATGCCTAGTTTGGAAGACCACAAACTAGCACATTTTGGTATTGAGGTGTCCAGCCCAGCTCTTGGCTGGGAAACAATCTATTCTCAGGCTGGAAGACAAATTCTTGCAGCTGAGACTTCACGAAAGGGCTTGTCGTGGTTTGACCCTGGCTGGATGCCAGAGATTCACCACAACCTCTCCTGGAGGAGAAAAACTCGAAAATAAAACTGGAAAATAAAACTGGTCACAGGCAAAAAAGCAAGGCAAACTACAAGTAAAGAATATAAAGGATTTATTTACTAACTAACAAGATCAGAACTGCAAAGGAAGCATCATTTAAAAGGCAACATTTTTCCCCCCACCCCTCCTTCTCTTACAACAGATCTAATATTCCCTTTTTTCACCAGGAGACAAAGGGGGAACATAGGGTAGGGGTAAACCAGGCAAGTTGGTATTTCTGACCAGATCCAGGGTAGGAACCATCTCTCTGCCCTTCCATAAAGTTCTCTCTCTCTCANTTAACCCCCTCGCTGCCAGAGCAGCAAAAAACCTAAACCAGGACAGGGCTTCAGGTCTCTCTAGTCCTAGAGACAGAAAGCACAACCCCTCCCTGCTCCCAAATATGATACCTTTGGATTAGTTCAGTATCTCAGCCAAAACCCTCCTCCTTCTGCCTTCTCTGTGGATTTTTTTTTCCTGTTAGAAACCCATCATATTGTGGAGGAAAAAATAAAAAAAGAGGAGTGTCTATTGGCTCAAAACCCTGTTTATTTTCAGCAAGAATTGTTTATAGGGCCCAAGTGAGTTCCCAGCCATCTCTGCAAAAAGAGAAACCTAAAACACCCCGGGAAGTGATTTTTCAATCGACCAAGACAGGAACACTAGAAATCTCTGCCAATGCTAAAGCAAACCATTGCTCCCCAAAATAGTAATCAAACGGTAACATTTGAACTGCTGGCCATGAGGAGCCACGTGGGGTGGCTGTCTGATGGGATGGGCAAACTACAGCAGCCCCGTGGTCCCACTGCACCCTCTGGGACCTGGGCAGCCACCACCTCCCCTCCTCACCTTTGGAAATCATGGAAAATATTGGGGGAGCAATGGGAAGGTGTGTGGTACTCATGGGACACGAAAAAATGAGCACAAGGTGGCTTTTTAACCAGCATCAGGATGATGGTTTGGCTCAGTACGTGTCCAGGGTGGGCAACTGTGTGCAAACTCCTCAAGTCTCTCTGGTGTATCTTCTTGAGCTGTCATTTGCAACTCAAACAGCCAGTGCCTCAGGGAATCTGTTTATTTTCTTCTTTCTGCTGGACGAGATTCTCTGGCTCAACACTTTATAAAAGCAGATTTTATTTTTCCCTTCATCCCATGCGACGCAGATGCAAATGGGAAACAGTAGGATGCCAGCTTATCTTTTATTTGTGCTTTTAGGTTATAATTGCAGTCTGAATCACTGACTTTTAAGTTACGCTACGTTCTGCCTCAGCAGAGAAAGGGAGAGGAGCGGAAACAGGGAATGATCCCTTGAAGTTCAGTAACACCAGGCAGCTTTGCTTTCAGACGAAAAGGCATTTGCAAGTGTTCCTCCCATTCGTTAAAGGCACAAACTATTTCCGTGATGAAAAAATAAAGAGAATTAATTGAGATGGGGGTTGGGGGTGGAAATCAATCAGGAAAGGCTGCTTTGGTTCCTATGTGACCACTGTGTTCAGGATCATGATATCCATTTTCTATCTCTGATTTTGGGGAGTTTGGAGTGTTTTACCTCATCTGCAAAAATCATTTCAGTGGGCTGCAAAGCCAAGCTCTCCAGACATATCAACCTCATCTCCTTATGCAGCCCTGCCCGGAGCTGGCGAGGTGTTTGTCTGCTGTCACGGCATCCTCCCCACTCCTGCCAGGGCCGGCGAGTCCAGCCATGCCACGACCTGCATTAACACATCCCACAGGAGCCAGGGCTGCCGGCCCCACACAGCCGCAGACACGGGAGGCAATAAAGCAATCTCAGCCCTGCCGGCTGCTCCGGCAGTGTGTGAGACACCTGGGCAGCCCGACCATCCGCTCCCTCCTCCTCCTCCCTCCACAGGGATGGGGAGTGTGAAGTTATAAATCCCCAAACAACATGGGCTTAGCCATGGAAAAGGGCATTTTCATTCAATACCCAGACCTAATTTCCTTTTGAAGGCTCTACATGTTTGATTAGCCAACTTCAGCACCCCCATAGCATCAGGTCAGGGTAATTAGAGACCTTGTGTTAATGAGTAAACAAAGGCTCAAAAGCCTAATTGACACTTCCAAGCCCATGCATGTTGCTAATTGCCAGAGCTGGCCCCACAGCCCTTGTATTAACCCATGTTAAACCCTCCCTATGAATAAGAGTTATCCCCTCTATTCCCAACACCAGGAAATCTCCAAAACCAGGATAAGGGGAGAAATGCAAGGGCCTGGGAGGGGCCCTGTGAAATGGAAGGTGTTGGGATGGGTGCTGTGTGTCTATCTCCCCGTTAAAAGTCTGTCCCAAAGCTCCCGACAGACAATGCCACCAAGAGCTGACTGCCCTGAGTGCCCCCGGCAATGACCCCGCAGGACCACCCTCCTCGGAGGTGAAGGGTAAGACGGCTGCCCTGCTCCATCAGCCCTCTCAATCTTCCCTGGACAAAGCCTGTCTCGGGAGAGCGGGTCCTGGGGAGGGGGCTGTGGCAGGGCTGTCTGGTGGGAAGTGGCAAGGCTGGGTTGCAGGGCAGATAGATTTGGAGGAGCAATGGGAGAGCAGAGGTGAAAGGGCAGCCCTGCCTTCCCACCACCCGCGCTCCCCACCGCCTCGACTGACTCCTCCTGCCCTTTGCTGCTCCTTCTTGCTGCTCCCCCAAGCCTGGCCTCAGAAGGAGGGAAACCCCTGCACGATTCGTGGAGTATTTCACCCCCAGATAATTTACAGATGCAGCATCTGCTAGACATGGGAGGACACCAGACAATCCTCCAGCCTCTTTCACAATGCATTTGGGGGTTATTCTGGCAGTTGGACTAGATGATCATTACAGGTCCTTCTTTTTTTTTTTTTTTTTTTCCTAGAAACCACCCCAAAAGAACTAAAAATGCCCCTTTGATCGCATTTGTAGGTCTCCTGCAGTTTGTCCAGGCAAACTGTATCAAGAAATTCAGCCTGAGAATCATACCTCATTCCGTGGGAGCTCAGCCTTGGGTAGGATGTGATGGAAACACCAAATCAACCTTCATTTCTTTCCTCTGCACACAGCAGGGGCTGGAACCTGTCTCATCAAGTAAAGCCTTCCTTAAATTAGGTTGATATTATGGACTTAAGAAGCTCCTGGTGACAGGATCGACACGGACAGGCTAAAACAAACACCTGAGCTGAAAGCAGAGGTGGAGGCGAAAGACAGAAAGTCAAAAGAGCTTTGAAATGCCCCACAGCACACAGCTTGTGTATCCTGGTGGGAGACATCCCTGCAGCTCTGCCTTAGTACAGGGCAGCATCAGAGGATGGAAGTGGGAAATGCATGTCTCCTTCATGTCAAAAAAAAAGACAACCCCCCCCTCACCAGAAAATACTCCCCCTATTAAATTTGTCAGGCAAAATCTGCGCCACCCCAGCTGATCTCCCATCCACACATCCATCTCTAATTGTGGAAATTAATTTTGAAGCATGCTGGTGTCAACATATCCTAAGTCCTGGGTAAAAGCAGGATTGCTTTGGGCTGCACGCCCAGGTTTTAGTCCTTCTCAGAGCTGTCCCCAGCCCTGCCTGTCCCCCTCTCCAGGCTCCAGAGACCCCAAACAGTGTCCGGGTGTGGGGGAGTACTGGGCCAGGCTGCGTGCAGGCCAGATGCATACTTCTGTATGAGACTCACTAATGGCCTTTCAGGTACTACATTATTATTTTGCTCTAATGGCTGCTTTTCTCTTTCTTCCTCGCTGGCTCATAAAAGGCACATCATAACTACAGAGGGAGGGGGGGGGGGGGAAAAAGGCAAAAGCTTTGCAAATTACAGCAATCAGAGAGCCTGGACCATTAGCAGCATCTGGGACTGCATTTTACATAACAGTGGACACTTTCTTTGAAACAATTACAGCTAATAATGAATTAGGATTGACTGGGCTGTAAACGTTGCAAATTGCAATTCAGAGACTGTCACTCCTCGCCATCCGCTTCTCCCTGGAAAAAGCCTTCTAAATACTCAGCACAAGTGGTACAGTGAGGATTTTGGGAGGAGATGAGCTACTCACTCCATGGTCATGACCAAAAGGTCCTGTGCCATGGTCTCATCCTGAGCTCTGCATGGATTTAGGATCTTGCTTCCGAAGGTGACTAATGGCAGATGCTTCAGTGAAGAGTTTATACTGTGAATTGAAGTATCAGGACAGTTTGTCCTTGCCTGTTTCCACTAATTCCAGTTTAGGGGATTGATCAGCAAGTTGCCCTTTTCTTCTAAGGAATTGCTTTCCAAAGAGATGAAGGGATAGCTCCTCCCTAAGCAAGGGTGAGGAGTTGCTCTGGCCCATGGAGTGTCCTGTTTCCAGCTGCCCCAGCCCCTGTGAGCCCAGTGCTTCCCTGATTCTCCAGCCCAGTCTACTCCCAGGTTTCTCTCTCATAGTGTGGAGATCTGAGCCTCGAGCCTCACATCTTCCCACAGCTGAGACTGTACAGCAGAGGTGGCTCAACTTCCAGCACAGGCTGCCTAGTCTGGGGCAGTGAGCCACTCCTGCTGTAGGGAAGTTTAAAAATGTGTGAGTTTTTTAAGACCTAGAAAAGTTATCTGACCTTGCTTCCGAGGATTGCACTGGCTCTGAAATGCCTGAGAACCCACCATACCCACAAGGACAGGAGCCATCCCCGAGCTGAAGTTTCCATGTCTCCCAGACAGAGCAAGGACAGAGCTGGGGTGTCACTGGGGCTCAGTCCCCCACCTTGGCCAGCACAAACCCCTCCAGCTGGGCTCTGGGTCCACATGTTCGACCTCCCACTGCAGCTGCCTCAACAACACAGGTACCCAAAGATAAAGTTAAGAAAAAAACATCAATCCTTTCCCTTTTGTGGCAATAAAACTCTTCCTTTACAAGGCAGCAAATATAGAGGGGGAGATTGAGAGAAGGGAACGCTTACAGCCCCTCTGCCGGGAGCGCAGATGTGGAATAAATGGGGTGATCTCTACCCTCTCAAAGCCCCCTTTTCTCCCGAGTTGGCAGGTCCTAAAAGGCCACTTGTTTTACGAGTTGGCTGCTATCTCACCCATCAACTCCCAGGGAGGCACAATGTTACCTCAGGTCTCTAAGATCATTCACACTGGCTGATGCTCATCCCAGTTCCCAGGAGGGTCACCAGCCACAGACTGAAGCAGAGAGGACATTAAGAGGCAGCAAGAGCCCCAAATCCTCCCAACACCAGCCCTTCTCATGGGAAAACCAGCGTATTTAAAGATGAAAGGAAGCAAAATCAACTTTAGCAAAAGAAAGCCCACAATCCTGTGTCCAATTCACCCCGTTTGTATCTGTTCCTTGATGATGTTTGAGTTTTGAAGTGCTCAGCAAGGTGCTCTAATGTCAGTAATTCACAGAGCATCTCTGCCACCTCTTGCACCCCAGGCCCACCTCTCCTTTCACCTAAACCGGTCAGATTTTCATTAACACCATCCCTTTCCCATCTTCAGGAAATCTGAAGCCTTACATTAAGCATGCCTGGAAAATGGCTGCCTATTTTATAGAAATGGCTCACACCAGCCTTAAAACTCTAATTGTAGAAGAATAACAAGGCTCTAAAGCTCAGAAGCACTTAGATATTATTTCAAGCCAACCAACGAGGAAGTTACAGCTGCTGTAATTAAACATGACACAGAGAAGTCAAGCATTAAACACAGGTTCATTAAGAAAGCGCAGGGACTCGGTGATCCATAAAGGCAGGACCTTGTAGTTGTGGGCCAGCTGGGGAGAAATTCAGAGAGGGGAAGTCTCACCCATCTACCTCAAAAAGGCAGCAGCAAAGCCGCTAATTGTGTTTGGACGATGATAACGAGCCACTGGCAGGACTTTCTGGAGGACAGCTCAGTTGCTGGCTGTGGTTGGGTTCCCAGGCCGTCAACCCCTGGGACACCAGCCAGGCACCATGCAGGGTCAGCCCCCAGCCCCACAACACCCACTGCTTCACTTGCACTTCTGTGAACAAGCTCTTACATACACGTGCAAGAAGAGAGGGAAGAAGGTGGAATCCTGCCTTTTCCTTCCTGATTCCCTCTGAGCTTCAATCCCCTCAGGGTGCCATGCTCCAGGCACCCAGCCCAGAGCCCTCAACCTCTCTCAAGAGTCTGCAAACGAACGTGCATTAATTAAGCAGGTCGCTGGGTGAGGTCTTCAACTCCTGCAGAAGCATCCCAGGTGGGGGCCTTCTCAGGGAGCTTCAGAGGAGAAGAAATGGGATATTCTATGATTCCAACTGCAGGATGCCACATTTTGTGGTTTTCAATGGAGTTTTGCAGATCCAGCAGCCATCTGTCCTTATTACCAGAAACCCCCTCAAACCCAAGAAAATGCTCTCATTATTTACATGCTGCTCCAGCAGCAGATACCCGCTTCTCCCCAAGCTGCTGTCACTGGGTGGAGAGCAGGATGGGGCTCACTCACTGGTGCTGAGCCAGGTGGTCTGTAGGTGCTGGCATGGGGCAGGGCTGTTCCCTCCAGGTTTAGCTAAGCCCAAGACTTTTACTGCATGGGAGTGGCAGTGGGAAGGGGAGGCAGCCAGGACCCCACAACTCCCCGTGCAGCATCTTGGTGGCAATAGCTGCGACCACAGGAGCAGGACCATAACCTACCACCCCTCTGAGACCCCCGAGGGGAGAAAAACCCACTGGAAGAGGCCTCCAGGCACACACTCCTACATGCCACAGAATCAGACACTAACCCCAAAACACCCCAAACACCCCCAGACCGGGGGGGGAGAAATCAAAAAACTCATCAAGATGCAGAAGAAGGGACAAAGAATAGAAGAAAGGAGGATGAACAGCACGACCCCCCCTGACCTGGAGCGTGCAGCCCCGCAGCCCCGGCTTTGTGAGAGCCCCTTCCCCCCTGCGCCTGCCCGTACAATCAGGGCAGCTGCCTGGAACGGGGCCGGCTGCCGTGGAGGAGAGGGCAAGGGGGCAGAGAGTAATTTATTTACTCCTTACAATGTGCTGTTTGAACAGGCTCCCAAAGAAAACGGAGGAGGAAGCAACACTCTGCCAGGCGGGAGGAGGAGGGGGGGATGCGAGGCTGGGGGAGATGGTCCTAAATGGATTAAAAATTTACCCTGCAACTGTGGGGCTTTAATTGATACACGGGAAGGGGGGGAGCGGTAAAATTTCCCTCTAATTGTATTAAAGATACACTAATTAGGTTGATTAAAAACAGAGAGGCTGTTTCTTTCTTTCCCCAGAAGGCCTAAGGGATGGGGAGGGGGGAGAAGTGCAAACAGATTGGAGTTCTAAAAAAAAAAAATATATAAAAGGGAGAAAAGTGCTCAGCCCCTGTGAGAGGTGCAGCCTCATTGGCTGCACAGGGCACCAGGAGAGTAAAAGCAGTCTCCCAGGAACATTAGTATGGTTAAGAGCTTCACCTTTTTCCCAGAAGTGAGATGCCATGGTGGCAGAGTCACTCTCAGCAGCTCCAGTACCCCAAAATCCAAGGCTTTGCTCAGCTACAATGTCCTAAACTTGGGGTTTACAGGTTTTTGGCCTGATTTTGTGAGATTTGGATCGTATTTATCTACATAAAGGTCTATAAGTTCTTGTGGGTATAAAGATATAATACACACGTATTATGAACTTTAAAATACAACCCGTACTTTTGCCTCAGGAAGAATACACCTAATACAGTGGTGTAACTGCTTAGTGCCTACCCAAGTGATCCCTACCATTAGAGGACAAGAACAGTGGAAGGGAGAGGAGGGGCAAGTTCATCTCCATCACCAAAACTTCCTATTGCAGGTGCTTTCCTCCTTCATGGCTTCTGATCTCATTTCTCTCTTGATGATTCCAAACCCCAGCCCAGAGCCCACTGAGCGGGGTCTGACAACCCCTCTGAAACCCTCTTCACAGACCTCTGTCAGCTTCTTACCTGGGAATTCCTAGTCTGAGGAACCACCTGGCCTTTCCCCCTGTAAGAAGGACAGAAAAGTACTTCTCAGCCTGGGGAAAAGTTTCCTTTGTTAAAGGTTTTATTGCTCGTGTATGAGGCAGTCACTAATTGATCTGTCAAATGGCCAAGCTATAAAATGGGAATGGCAAATAAAGAGCTGTGACTTTAAGGGAGATAAACAATATTGTGCTTTGGGTTTTTTTCCTTCCTTCCTCTTCCAAATGACCATTTTCTCCTTAGTCTGAAACCACGGGATGAAGGGCAAACTCAAATTGAGGAAGGAAGCTTGATGATTTCTGATGCTTCCATTACTGCATAATCAGGACTAAAACTGCAATCAACAGAACCGCCTTTGCAACCCAGCAGCTTTCAAAAAACTCAAGTGAAAGGAAGATAATTTTCTTTGTGGGACTTTATGTTCCTGAGCCACCACCTCCCTTCCGCCTTATTTCCTTAATGTTTGTTTAGAAAAGAGAACTGAAGGGCTCCGAGGAGACATGAAGGCTCTGGATGAGCACAGCTCAAGTGTGGTTTGCATTGGAAGGGACCTTTAAAGGTCATTTATCCAGAGGTCAAGTGCACGGTGATGCAGGACAAAAGTTTTGCAGCCCTGAGAAGGAAAATAGTCACCAACAAGAATCTGAGAATGGTTTGGGTTGGAAGGGACCTTAAAGATGGTCTCCTTCCAACCTCCCCTGCCATAGGCTGGGATGCTTTCCACTAGACCAAGTTACTCAGAGGCACCAGAATTCAACTGCCTTTCTGTTTTAATAGAAAAACTGATGTATTGCATCACCCCCATCTAGAACTGGTGCTCTTCTCTGGCCAGAGCTCATGGTGGGCCTGCTGCTTTGTCTGCCAGCAGATAACTGCAAGGTGCCGTGACAAGAGGGTCAATGGAGAATAAACTTGGTTTGTCCCTCATCCCCCTCAGCCAGCAGTGCTACCTGGAGCCCGAACCCCTGAAGCCATTTGCTTTGAAATCAAACACAAACAGTCCATATTTTCTTACGTTTTTCACTCGAATTTAGCCAGTGTTGTGGCTATGGCAGGGGAAAGGTGTGCAATTGCTGCATGCTGGGGCTGCAGGAACAAACAGGCAATACAGCAGAGCCTGGTGTCCTTTCATCTGCGAGTGACAGGGCACACACCAGCACACACACTCATACACTCTCCTCTTGAAAGCATCTCTTGGCTTCAGAGGCTTCACCATCCCCTTTGACAAACACCACCAGCCTTTGTAGGTGACTATCACATTCTGCCACAAGTGACATGTCCCGCCAGCTGCACAAAAAGGCATCTCTTTAAAGGCAGCTTTTGATGGTGTTTGACTCGGCCCATGTTTGAATAACCTCCAAGCATCAGCAGTTTGTGCTGGCTGGAGAGGGCCCAGTGCATGCCCAGGGCATGCCAGGAGGGTTTGAAGCGTGATGGTGGCAGCTGGCAGGAGAGAAACACCCAAAACCGTGCAAGCAGCCCAAACTGTTGTGTTGCAGGTTGACCTGCCACCTTCCACCTCCCTGTGCTCTCCTGAATGAAGCACCAAGACAATTCCATGGCTAAAACTGTGATCAACAGAACCACCCTTTGGTGTTCTGATAAAGGCAGTGTTTGAACCAGTGGTGCAACAAGGGAGTAGGAGGATGTCTTATCAGTACCAACCTCCTCTGGCTTTGCTCCTCACCACCAGGTCAATTTTTGCATTTCAGTTATTCTTACCAGTGGTTTCTAAACTAATAAAAAGTGAACACAAAGGAAGTAAAGCTCTTGCTGCAAAATCTCATGATTACACAATCCTTTTGCACTATGGAAATGACAACTGCGACTGTAAGACGATGGTGACCTCAGCTCTGCTGCTCAGGTTTCCCATTGCCCACAGGTTTCTATATGCACAAAGCAGCAATTTATTTTACTTTTTTAACTACAACTACATTTGCTGGAAAATTAAGTTTCAGAAGGACTAAAAATATTAACGAATTTAGGTTGAGAAAATAGCAGGAGGAGGAGGAGGAAAGAGGATTTAAAAAATGTCAAAACACTCAGATGCAGCATTTTTAATGAAATGTTTCACTTCAGAAATGCCAAAACATTTTGTTTTGACATTTTCAAAGTGAAACTTAATGATTTTCTTTTTCTTAGAAACAGCATGGATTGCTTTGTAATAACCCGAGTAAAAGAAAAAGGAAAGAGGAGAAAACTTTTCATCATCCTTCCAGCAACACATTGACATGGAAAGAGCATTTCCTTCCCTCCTCCTGCCATTTTGCCAACAAATTTAAGCATTTTCTGTTTGACTTCACATTGCACTAATGAGTTCCCTTCCTTTTTTGCACTGAAAACAGACTCTTGCCTTAGCCTGTTTTCCAAGATCCTCCCTTCTGGAGGATCTCCTGCCCACCGCTCCTCTGCTGGCCCAAAGAAGTTTTAACACAAGCAGCAATTGCTCTTTCCTCCTTGGGAGAAAACCTTTCTCCTTTACTGGTGGGGACTGAGCCTCGTCTCTCTTTGGTACACCCATGCCAGGGATCATCCTTTCCATTGCCTCCTGCCACACTTTGGAGGCAGAGCTGTTCTCCCAGTTTGGAGAAAGTGGTGAATAATCCAGAGTACCTGGAGTCCTGCATCCAGCTCTGGAATACCCAGCATAAGAAGGATGTGGTGGACTGGTTGCAACAAGTCCAGAGGAGGGCATAAAGATGGTCCAAGTGCTGGAGCATCTCTGCTACACGCACAGGCTGAGACAGTTCCTGCTCATCCTGAACAAGAGAAGGCTCTGGGGAGACCTTAGAGCTCCTTCCAGTGTCTGAAGGGGCTCCAAGAGAGATGGAGAGGGATTTTGGATGAGGGGGAATAGCTTCACACTGACAGAGGACAGTTAGTTTGGCTATTAGGAAGAAATTCTTCCATGTGGGAGTGGTGAGGCCCTGGCACAGGTTGCCCAGAGAAGCTGTGGCTGTTCCCTCTCTGGACATGTCCAAGGTCAGGTTGGATAGGTCTTGGAGCAACGTGGTCTAGTGGAAGGTGTCCCTGCCCATGGCAGAGGGGTGACATGAGATGGTCTTTAAGGTCCCTTCACCCAAACCATCCTACGATTCATGGTTTAGGATTGCACCCAAACCTCTTGCCAGGCAGAGGGGAGATGGTTTGCCCACAGCCAGCCCCATTATGAATCCTTAGCCCCTGTCCTCTCTGTGTACCCAGAGATAAAATGGCTCCTGTAGCCCACCACTGAGCCATGCAGGTTTGGGGGACTGGGAAGGTGTTTCTGAAAGCAGCTATTCAGAAAAGGAAATAAAGAAGAAGCTGAATAACACTCGACCTCATGTTGGGAGCTTGGGGAACCAGGTACCCTCAGAAAGTTTCCAGACATCAACTTTTCAGCCCTGGTAAGGGAGCCCATCACATGGTATAAATCCAGGCTGAAGCACAAGTGCCAAGGGGCCCCCTGGGTAAAAATAAACTTCACAAAAGGAAAAACACAAACAGAAGGACCTGTTAGCTCTGAAAACAGCAAATAGAACTCAAATCCCCAAAACTGAGTCAGGCACCTTTTGCAGGCTCTTCTCATCAGCTCCCAGCCCAGGGATAAGTTCTTGCAGCTGGAGGGGTCCAGAGCTGGGGCAGCTTTTGGCTCCTAGGAAAGGAGGATGCATGGTTTCCTTCTCACCGGTGAAGAGCTGACTCCTTGCAGAGAATGGCAAGAGCTGATGCTGATGCAAATATGTAAAACCAAAATATCTCAAAAAGGTAAACCTCTGTGAGAAAGCAAATGCAGACTTTGGCACTTCTTATTGGGAAAACACACATCCAATGAGGCAGTAGGGACAACTGATGGCATCACTCCGTGGGAAGCAAAACCTAGGAAATCCTGGCAAATTTTCTGTGGGGGAAGGAGGCACCTGAGACACACATAACCCTGGCCCACCCCTCACCTATGCTGAGTCAGGCTGGGGCAGGGTCGAAGCTCAGAGGGTAATCAAAGCCCTGAGCAGCCTTTTTTTTTTTTTTTTTTTTTGACGCTTAGACACACGTTTCACTGTGAGACATTTCTCTTTGCTTAGCACAGAAGAGATCAAAAATAATGAATTGTTTGCACACCCCCTGCACAAGCAGCCCTGTATTTACATATGGAGAATAAATCCTTGGATAGGCAAAGCCAAGCAAATCCCATGAGCCAAGCAAATCCCATCATTGAGCCTTGCTTGGAAGGGTCTCCATAATGTCAAGACTCACAGGCTGAGCCATGGTGTGTCCTCAAGTGGCTGAATGCAGAGGGGCAGAGAAGTGTTTGAGGATGTCCTTAACCATGGTGGCACTGTGGCTACCCCTGCAGCAAGGGCACGTTGTGCCTGGCCAGCTTTGTGCTCCTCAGAGTGGAGATTGGACCCAATACCCCACCATTTGCTAAGGAGAATTCTGCATCCTATTTAAAGGACAGTGCTGCCTATTAAACAATTTCCTCTTTTCTAATTGAAATTATTCAGTATAGCAGGTTTTGTGCTTGCAGCTGAGTGCTCCCAACTGGCCAAAGGCTCAGTGGGAGGAAAAGAGCTTCAAACACCCATCCACTGGCATTTTGTGATGCTACAAAACTACAGGGAGAAAGCAACAGCCCCCAAAAATGTGAACTGTCCCTTTAATTTCTGTCAAGGCTAAAGCCCAGAGACTACAAAAACAACATTTTAATTTAAATTCCGATTCCACATTCATTCATGGGAGCTGGCTCTGAGCGGGGATTTCATTAAAGGCTTTAATAGATTTTATAGGACTTGTCAGATCCGGAAAGGTTATGGAGCAAATGCATTTTCTCTGCTTCCAGAATTTCAACAACGGCTCGGTAAACAAATTTACCATGAAAATGCAGACTCCAACCTTGTACAGACAAGGAGAAATGAACTTCATCTGAGTGACTTAAAGGCATCAAGATGCACTGTCCATCGCTTTCCTTCTCTCTGCTCTTTTCACTCGGCATTTTGCCATGCTGAGGTGGAAAACCAGGAGAGGAGAAGCATCTTTTTCTATTGATCACACCTGGGTTTGGAGATGTTGATAAATATTGGCAGCTTTAGTATCAGTGCACAGATCAGTGGCTGCTAGCAGACCTCCAAGATCAGCTCAGACCTTGTACAACTGATTGTCTCAGGCAAATGGGGTTTGCAGCTGGAAATTGTTTTGCTAGAAAAACCTGGGTGTTTGAGGACAGATGTGCATCAGCTGGTGAAGATGGTGTGGTGTGGTGTGTCAGAGTGAGCAGATGAGAGCTATATTCAGCCTCAGCTTTGCTCCTGACTCATCAAGGCCTTCATGACCCCTGTTTCAGGGTCTTCTTGACCAACCCTTCCATTCACCTGGAGAATGATGACATTGGTCGATGTTGGTTGAACAGCTATGAATGAACAGGCTCTGACAAATATTTGGCCAGAGTCTTTTCTACATGATTTTCACCCTTGAGAAATCAGGCTTGAAGGCAGATTCCGAAGTCAGGCCCAGGAAGGAGCTGGGAAGTTGAGGCAGAAGTGCCACCCTGGGGGACACAGTGCCATCATCTCCAGGATCAGTGCTGGGGTGGCTGAGCTCACAGGTAACAGTGATCAGGAGGCATCAGGCCTCACTGGTTAGAGCCAAACTGCAGGAATCAAAGGCTGATGCCTTGGCAACAGAGTCGTGATGATGCTGAATAAAGTGAAGAAAAGGCCTCTTGTTTTTGGACGAGCTCTGTAAACAGAGATGAATGTCAGAGGAGATGTGCCTGAGCATCATTTATAGGCTGTATAGTGGCATCACAGGGAGAAATCAGCTTGGAGAAAATTATAACTAATGCAAACCTCCAACCAAAACCTTTTTT
Organism: Pitta sordida; assembly: GCA_013390025.1. Taxonomy (NCBI): domain Eukaryota; kingdom Metazoa; phylum Chordata; class Aves; order Passeriformes; family Pittidae; genus Pitta; species Pitta sordida. The sequence continues at coordinate 450,099 of WEKX01019071.1, forward strand.
CTGCTGGAGAGTAAGACAAGTTGATGACTTTATTATTATTATTACGATGATTATTTTCCCTCCTTATGACTTTGCAATTTGAGATTGACAGGTCCTAACACAGCTGCTCTGGATCCTTTCCCAGCTCCACAAAGAGAGACGAGAGTGAAAAGCAGCCGGGCGGTTCAAGAGCCGCTGACGGGGTGGGAGTGGGACTCAGCAGCTCCTCCACAGAGACCCCAGAGATGTGGGACCCAGTGCCGAGAGGTGTCGAACATCTGGGAGTCCCTTTCACTGGGAACCGGCACTGCAGGTGGCTGGGGATGTGGCTTGTAGCTACACTGTAATTATAGGAAACCAGGCAGAGAAACAGATTTAAATCAAGTGACTACCGAGTTAAAGCATGAGAATTCCTATGTAATTTATGGGGCATTAAATACCCTAAATATTCTCTCCTCACCCATTACTCTAATAGCTAATAGGTCTCTAATTTCAAGGCAGTATTTCCTATGATTCACCTTAATCTAGATTTTTCTTCCTAGCTGGCATGAACTACACTAAAATCTCCTCCTCCACTGAGCAGTATTTTCTTCAAATGATCCAAGTTCCTTAGGGCAACAGCTTGCTAAATTCCCGTTGCATCAGCCAAGAGTGAAGCTTTAAACAAATTCACCAAATAGAGCCTTTAAAGCACCTCAGGAAGGTTTGGTATGGCTGAACCTGGGAGACATGGCAGCACGTGACCTCAGTGTACTGCAAACACATGTAGGGCACAGACTGATTTCCAAGGTGTCAAACAGCCTGGGTGAAACTTCTGAAGACATTCTGGGATGTGCGTTCGGTCTCTGTACGGGTGTTAGAGGGTGAGTTGGACTAGATGATCCTTGTGGGTCCCTTCCAACTCATAGTATTCTGTGAATCTGTGAATCTATCCAGGTTCAAAAAGGAGTAACAGACTATGCAAACCCTTACAAGGCAGAGAAGAAAAGATACATCGGCCCAAATGAGTATGCTCACCACACTCAGAGCATAACATCAGAGAGGAGGCTGACAAGCTCAGAAAACCTCTGGACATCCCTCATTCAACCTCATACTTGGACCAGGGCTAATTAGGTCTGAAGTTAGCTCAGGATGTTGGAGCCTTTTCCAGTCAGATTTTGAAAATCTCTAAGGATGGTGATGCCACAATCTCTCTGTCAGCACAACTATTGCTTAAACTCTGTTTCCTTTAACAGAAGCCATTTTTACCTCTTGGCTGTGATGCCCCAGTTTGTACCACAACTTTTGGACCACTGTGACGTGCAATTTGGTGGGAGCATCCCCCTTCACATCCCCACAGACACCTCCAGGTGTTTCCCTTGCACACCCCAGACAGATTGCCAGGAGTGAGACTGTGTACAGAAAACTCTCTCAACCTGTTCAGCCAAGCCTGCAAAGAAATCCCAAAGTCCAGCCAGGAGTATGGGCTGAACCAAAACCTCAGAGACAACGGGCCCAAACAGCCAGCAGCAGGAAAATACTCGCCAGAGCAGAACTCACAAAGAAATAGGAAAATCTTGTTTCTGCTGCCATCTGCAGTTTGGGTTGTGGCAGGAGGCTGGGCTGAGAGCCAGCGAAAGGAAAGGCTGAACTCCAATAGTTACCTCGTCTGAGAGAAGGCAGCTCCCGGGAAGCTGCTGCCATCTATTGATGTGAGGGACCCGGCAGCCAGAGCAGGGATGCCTCGGCAGCACAGCTCAACAGACGGGATGGAAATATCTTCATTGCAAACAAGCAGCACAGACCCCAGAGCCTGGAAGAGAAGATTTGGTTCCTGCTATAAAAATCCTTGCTCTTAGAGGAGGCCCAAAGCTGACCTCAAGCTTGACGTGCTGCAAAATGTTTCCTGCTTGGCAGTTTCTCCTCAGCTGAAGTTCGACAGCGGCTGAAACATCCTTAGGCAGCCTCCACAATGCTTCTCTGAGCTGTATTCTCCAGTTTTAACTTGTTGCTGCAGGAAGTCCTTCCTTGCTGTGAGGAAGACCATGAACCTCAGTGATGTGGTCCCTATTCCCATCCCATCCCAATGTTCTCTCTGCCCAGCAGCTTTCCCCAAAGTCCTGGTGGAATAGAGCTCTGTCATGCCAAAATACCAGGAGCAAGACTCCCATGCATATCCAGGGCTGGGTATCCAGGAAGATACCTGCCTTTCACCTTTCCTCCCTAAAAATCTAGAACTAAATGTCTTTGAGCCACCTCCCCTGACCTGGTCTTCTGGTCAGATGAGATGAAATGAGGGCAGAGTGTCCTCTTGTTCCCACCATCTCAACTCTAAAAGCTACTCTGCAAACTCTACATGGGATTTTACCGTTGTTCTTCCTTCAGCAGCACTGACCTTTCTGGTCTCCTGCGTATCTTCTTCCAGGATTAGCTGATGGCAAACGGAAGAATCCCTATGTCTCCATCTCCTGGGTACCACGCAGAGCTTTCCCAGCAGGAAAGAGAGAGAAGGAAAATGGTTTAGTAACTTAGAAAAATGGCTTAGAGTCCAAAAATTCTGTTCTGTACATCTTTGGCATTCTGTGCATGGTAAAGTCACACAGTCACACAGTCACACAGCTTTTCAATTGGCATCTGCAGTTCCTCTTTCCCTGTGCTCCTTGTGTGGTGGGGTGGATGGAGAGGGTCCCCTGGCCAGATTTTATTACCGGAGAGGGGAGAGAGGCCAGGGCAGAGCTGTTCAGCAGAGCAGCAATGACAAGCATTCACACAATTACCTCGGGTGACCAGGGGTGCAGCAGGAGCCAGAGCAAGCAGTGGTTTGGCAGGATCCCTGTCTCCCTAGGGAAGCTGCCACCCAGGTAAGGACAGTCATAAAACCACCAGCAGGGTTTGTGCTGCAGAGCTGAAGGCACAGAGCTCACAGGGGTCCAATCGAATCCAAGCGAAGTTTGAAAGAACAGTAATAAATGACTCTGAAGTTAATTTGGAGGATGCATGAGGAAAGAGAGCAGGGGGCTAGGAAAAATATGTGGTGCTCCTGTTCCAACAAATGTGAGAGAGAGCCAGTTTTTGGATGAATAAAGCAGAGAGAATATAGAGGGGTGTGTGCTACAGGGGAAATGAGGTCAGGCTGCATCAATGCATCCCTTAGCAAGCAAAGACAGCTCCAAAGTGCCTCAGACTTGCTCAGGAAAGTTTCCAACGACTAAAAGGACCCTCTCAGTTCAGCCCCCTCCTTCAATGCAGGCTTTGTAGTGCTCCTACTTCCAGGATAGGCAATATTCCTTCCTGCTCTGTCTTCCCCCAGCATCAGGGCTGCAACAGAGCCAGGTTTGTTGGACGGCACAAAGGGACCACAGAGCATCTCCCCCAGATGCACAGCTAAGCACATCCCTCCTCCAGCTGCCTCCGCTCACAGCCCTGCTTCACTTCTCCTCAGTTCAGTTACACTCAGCACAAAACACCAATCTCCCAGTCCCAGCGTAAATATCAGCCCAGTTTAGCCTGGGAGCCACCATCACCCCTATCTGTGCTCTGCCCAGACTCCTCTGAGCCCAACCCTGGAGCATCCCTCATGGCTCTCTCACCCCAATGTCACACTGCTGTCCCCACCATGGAACAAGACCCCGTCTTCCCCACCGCAGCTGAATGAGGGAGTAGGGGGAGGGTGTTATTTCCAGCACTGCCAGAAGGATTTTGCAGGGTGAAGTCAGTTCCCTCCATGAAATAGCTGAGAAGGGAACAGAACAGCATGGCTTTTCCAAGGGGTAAATAAAAGGGGTAAGAAAAAACCCTTTTTTCCCTCTTTTTTTAGAGGAAACTCAGCTGCACAGAGCCTCAGCACGTTGTGAGGCTTTTCCAGTATCATCCCAGCAGCAAACTAAATTATCACGTCTGACAGTTCCCCCCACGCCAGCCCCCCAAAGGCCAAAATAATTCCTTTGCTCTGGATACAGATCAGTTGGCAAACAAGATTTCAGACACAATTATTTTGCCCTGAGAGGATTCTGCAGCTGCTCCTCTTTTTCTTGAGATCAATACCTAAAGGATAATCCTGCAGATTATCCTGCAGTTTGGTGGTGTTAGCTCAAGATCCCTTGTTTGCTTTATTTCCTTTAAGAATTACAGCTCCTTCTAGTTGGGGGGGGGAAGTGGTTTTATATTCCATATTGCGAAAAATGAAACTTGACATCATAAATTTTCTATAGTTTCTTAGAAATTAATTTTGTTGACTTTTTAGTCAAATGGGAACATTTTGTGAACACATCCTTATTTCAGGGGGTGACTCATCGCTTCCCAATAGAGCAGAGCAAACAATAGCAACCACTTAAGCAAAAGCAGAGCAGATTTTCTTCCAAATCTAGCACCTCTATTCTTTTAAAGCATAACAACTCTGTAGGAGTTTATTCTCCTGCAAGACCCGTAGGTGGAAGGCAGTAGGGATCAGAAACCTGTTCTTTGATTTCTAAGGTTATTTTTATTTGTTTTTAACCTGTCACACAGTTCTGAACATCCAAAATAGCAACTCCTGAATATTTATGGCTGAAAACTTACCCGGGTGGTAAACTTGAAGAGATGGGAGAATATCTCCGTCACTCCTAGGGAAGATAGTCTGCTGCTAAAATAGAGTTTTATCTCAGAATAACTGCCTGAGAGTATTTGTTGCTGCCCAATAGATAGGATTCATAAAACTCCACAACAGATCATGAAAAGCATCCTACCTGTGGGATGAAGGAATCTTCAAAGCTCAAGGGACTTCTGAGGGATTGCTGGAACTGTGGGGACAGGACAACAGGGAATGGCTTCAAACAGAATGAGAGTAAGTTTAGAATAGGTATTAGGAAGAAATTCTTCCCTGTGAGGGTGATGAGTCACTGGCACAGGTTGCCCAGAGAAGCTGTGAATGTCCCATCCCTGGAAGTGTTCAAGGCCAGGCTGGACAGGGCTTGGAGCAACCTGGTCTAGTGGAAGGTGTCCCTGTCTATGGCAAAGGGTTGGAGTAAGTTGATCTTTAAGGTCCCTTCCAACTCAAACCACTCTATGATTCTATTAATTCTGAAAACACACTTCGACTGAGGGGGACACAGAAAGCTCCAGCTCATGCTCTTGAACAGCCTGCGAAGGCAGAATAAAGAGGCAAATTCTGTGTGTGAGCTCCAGGTCTGCACACAGGTACCCCCCCAATGCCACAGCACATCAATGTGGGGTTCAGGTGGCCAGCAGTTACCTCCCAAACCCAGCAGGCATCCCGAGATACCATGTACCCCCTGGTCCTGATCTGCAGACCTCACCCTGACTCTCACATCCCTTGAGATCTTTTGCACAGGAACACAGAGGACCAAAAAGCCAGCAGGGAAAAGCACCAGAGTCATTGCAAATGTCCCATTTCTTCCAAGATGTTGCACTGAAATTGTAACTTTTAGCACCAGCCGTATCCCCCGGGATAGTTCGGACACGGTCAAATGATCTCTAGCCGTGTTTTTTAATGCATCGCATGGGGGTTTTTTGAGCTTTCTCTAAGGTATAAAGGGACCTTCGGGTATGAAACCTGCCGGGTGCCGGGCGGGTGAGGCGACAGGGCGACAGTCCCACAAGGTGGCAGAGCTCCATCACTCATGGCCCGAGCGCGGGGATGCACCAAACGCCCCCGGAGAACACCCGGCTCCGGGATGCTCCGCACCGCGGGTACCCAACTGCTCATGGCGTGGGGCTCTCTGCAAAGCCACCTGAGCCTTTTTCCCCCGCAATGAATGTAAATCAGGGGTAAATCTGCTCGGAAAGCAGGAGCAACAGTTCTCGGAGGTTTTGGCACAGGTAAAGGAATAGAACAGACAAAAACTCCCCTTTTTTTAGCCCTGTCTGCACTGAGGCTTCTAAAAGTTTTGCTGGGAATTATGAGGAAGTTCTTAACCCCCTCGAGAGAATTGTAAACTGGGAAATAAAATACAAGCTCTTAAGCAGGCAGGAGTTGCTGTTATAAATTAGAGCAGTGCTCCAGCGGAGGAGAATAACCAGGATTTCAGCCCTAAGGCTGAGCACATAATGACCCGTAAGAGCAGAATTCCCAACTTCAAACACTGTTCCCTGGGGTATGAAAACACCCTTCTCCTCTTGCTGGGCTCATCCCTTCCCCTTCTCCGACCATTTCTCCAAGTGTGGGGCAGGTCACTGGGAGGAACGCGGCTGCAGAGGGCAGCAGCAAAGAGGGCTTCTCATAGAAAATATGTCCAAGGGAAAGACTGAAGTGTGGAATCCTGTCTTTTCAACATCTGATAGTGCTTTTTCATATTTCTTTTGCAAACTGTTCAGATATGGGCCATTTCTGCGAGTTCCCTCTGGACCCACACCAGTGCAGTACACTTAAACAACTGGTAATAAACTGGTCATAAATACATTTCAGCAGGAGACTAACACTAAATTTCTAAGCTTCGGAACAACTAAATTCCACTTCACATCTCCTTTCCCCCCCTTCAAAAAAACCCAAAACAAACAAAAAAAACTCCACGCCCAAACTGATAAGGGAAAAAATCAGCAAGAAAAAAAAATCCACATTATCTTGTCACATTTCTTGATTGGCTTGGGAAGTGCAGCACAATAGATGCAAATCCCAGCACTTTGCAGTCCAACATTGCCAGCGAGGTCCAGCAGAGCCAAGTTTGGATTACTTTGGGTAAAGCAGCACCTTCCTGCACACATGGTTTTTCAGTGACGTCCCTGGACTTCAGAGCAGACGTGTGATTCTTCCCCAGGGAATCCACTTACTTTCAATAGGTTGTGAGCATCAGCACTAAAGACTCGGTTCAGGGCTGACTGTGGTTTTAAAGAACCATCAGGGCACAAGCTCGGAGATTTGTCTTCGAAGGAGAGAAGTGAATCGCAGCCAGTCCACTAAATGGATGGTTTCTCGCTCAGAGTGGAAATCAGAGCGATGTGCTCTTTAACAAGGATGCTCTCTGAAGCGATGGGAAGCTTCAGGAGGAATTTTCCACCAGAGGAAATCACAGCCAAAGGAAAGGGGTAATTTACTGAAGCAAAATTAAACCTTCTGCCACTCAAACACCCAAATCAGAGACCTCACAAAACAGTTACCATAGCAACAGGTGGGGAAAAGTGTTACAGAAAACTCAGATTTCCCCCCGACATAAATTGAGAAAAAACAACTTCTAATTGCACTGAGCATCACGCAGGAGTGCAGTGGCTCAGCCAACACGGGTTGTTGCTGGGGTTTATGCTGAGATGCTACAGAGCCAGGGCAAAGCTCACTGTTGGTGCAAATCCTTCCTCTTCATCGACCTGAGAAACATTGATTTGTGAAGAGCCTTGTTTGCCTGCTTTCTGGGAGAAGGAGAAAGCCCTCGAGGAAGCCACGGTGTGAGTTCCTCAGGAAAGGAAAAGAGTTTCCCAAAAATCAAATTTATAATACATAAATGGATTTCATCCGTGGAGCCAAAGGGCTCTAAGTGCATTTGCCCCCAGCATTGTCCCCAGACCCTGGGCAGTGAATTTCCAAAGGGTTTTCCAGAAGTGGTATTAACAGCTGTACTGATGAATTCTTGAGCTGTACAGTCAGGCATAAAGCAGCCAAAATCAAACATACCCCTCAGCTTCCCTGGGCTACCAGTGGCCCAGCACTCCTCAAAAGCTCTCAGCGACATCCAACACCTACGTGTGATAGAACAGACAAAAAAAAATCCCACTTTCACAGCTGTGTCACACACTGGGCTCTGCAATTTAATCAACTCCTGCTTCTTCTCTAACTACTTCTTAAATTATTTCCAGCAGTTGCATTTAGGCTGGAGAAGAACCACCAGTCTGGGAGTCCTTTGTGGCTGAGGAGACTGTTGCTGTCAGGACAAGCAGAAAGGCTTTTGTGGACCACAAATGGGGCAGATCCCACCAGCACCCCAAGGACTTTGCTCCTGCATCTCTGCAACCTGTGCATCCTTTGTCCTGAGCACCACCCCTCACCTTGGAGCTCCAAACCCCAACAAGAACAGGATGCAGTAAAGGCATATTTGCTGCTGGTTGGTAAAAACCTCTACAAATCACAGAGCAACAACCTCGGCAAACATCACAGCTCTCCACAGAGGCCTCAGACAAACCAAACAGTGCTGTGCTTTTTCATAAAAGCAGCTTTTGCCCGGTCCAGGAGGCAATTACTGGCTCCACAGATGCCTCTGACATACCATTTGTGGGTATTTTTATTTTGCCAGAACTTTCCTGCAAGCCCTGTTCCATGCTGGCTAGTCTGCAGGGCTCATCCGTGCCTCACCTGCCTTGTTCCATCTCTCTTTTATGCCTATTCCTTAGCAAAGCAGCTTTTAATTCTGATGCAGTCCTTCCAGTTCTCAGAAACTGCACGGAAAGGACATTACAGTCCCCTCAGGTTTATATAAACATGTCCCTTTTATTAACCTTCTCCGTGACCGTCTGAGCTGAAATGATAACATTTGGCAAAAAATCAGTATAAATGGCTTGAGCAGCTCTTTTAAGAAGGTCAGGGAGGTGTTTAACTAAGGGAAGAATCATTTTGTGGCTGAAAATACTCTCTTTGGTGACTTTTTTTGCTTCTCCCAGGTCTTTCCACTTGCTCTAACAATGCCCCTATAATCGTATGGGCTGGCAAAGCCCCATCAGCACCCAGGAAATAGTGCTTTACTTCTCCCCTCTTTGCATCTCTTCATGGAGTCAACAAGAAAATGTTTTGGGTTTTTTCCCTTTTCCAAAACTATCACTTCTAGCCAGTGATTTCAGTTAATTTATAACATGCTACTGCAAACCAACCCTGATTTATACCAAAAGACTATGGGAAGGATTGACACCATTACTGTTTGGAGGAATAAATGGGAGTAGAATGTTAAATATGATTATTTTCCTCTGTCTTACCTTAGGGTGCTGATCACTAGGGCACAAGTGCCACGTGCGTTAATTAATTGGAGCAACACATTTACATGATTAGGGATTAACTCCTGTGCTTCTCCTTTGGCTAATTAGTGTATCTATAGATCTATTTAGAAAGAAAATACCTTGGGGAAGGAAGAAGTCTTCAGAGTTTATTTCATATAAACTGGCTGTCAAATTCAGGGATTAGAAAAATGTTCACTTCTCTCTTCTCTCCCCTGGCACCTTGCATTAGTTTTTCATTTCTCTTGACTCCCATGCAGCATCCACTACACATTTTACCAAGAAAGTACTCCTGGGTTTTTCTTCCCTCATTTTGGTCCCAAGTTTCCTGTTGGTTGTCATCCTCAGGCTGCTCATGGACTCCATGGGCTCCAACTGTCAATACAGTCTGGTGGAAAAGAATATTTAACACTGGTGATTTCAGTGTGGTGGATTAATTCACTTTCCCCACTCAGGATGTTCCTTCAGCTCTCTGTGCTTGGCTCATGGCGGGCAGAGTTCTGCACCTTGAACACAAGGAGCCTGGTTAGCCCAGCCCTGGGAGCTCTTCTCTGGCAACCTGGGGACGGGTTTCAGATCCAGCCACCCAGTGCATCCTCTGAATCTAGTTGCTGGTTTCCATGGCAAAGAGATGGGATCCCTCAGTTTAAGAGGGATGTTGAGATCCTCAAATGTGTCCAGAGAAGGACGACGAGGATGGTGAAGGGGCTGGAATATAAGCACGGTGAGGAACGACTGAGAGAGCTGGGGTTGTTCAACCTGGAAAAGAGGAGGCTGAGGGGAGATCTTATCACTCTACAACAACCCCCACCTGGCTACAAGCTCCTTTCTGTTGTAGCCAGGTGGTGGTCGGTCTCTTGGCTCCGGCTACCAGTGACAGAACGAGAGGACACAGTTTTAAACTACATCAGGGGAGATTTAGGCTGGACATTGGGAGGAACTTTTTCCCAGAGAGGGTGATCTCTCAGTGGAATGGGCTGCCCAAGGAGGTGGTGGAGTCACTGTCCCTAGAGGTGTTTAAGAAAAGGTTGGATGCTGTACTTGGCAGCATGACCTAGATAATAGGATAGTGTGTTATTGGTAGGATGGCCATTTGGCAGCAGGATGGTAACAGTTTAGGGAACCTGTTATAGGTTGGACCCGATGATCTCTATGGTCTTTTCCAACCTTACTAATTCTGTGATTCTGTGCTCACTGGCTTACAAGTTGTCCTTGTGATCTCCATCGCCTGCTTTACAGCTTGTAAGAGTTTCATTCACTGAGTGTTTTGGAAAAGCTGGTGAAATAGGAGCTGCTAGAAAACACACAAAGCACAGAAGAATTATTTCAAGAACTGAAGGAATTTAAAAGAATTAAGCTTTTTCAGTGCTGGAACAGTGCATGCACCCACAAAATTAGATTTTAAGAAGCAAAATTGTTGCACTGCAGAAATGGACTTGTGGGTAAAATGCTTTTTCAGGTTACTCTTAGTGGAATTCCTCACATGCGCACCCCCAAGAGTTGTGCTTTGACACAGAACCCATTTGCCTGGAATGGGAACACTCACCTCAAGGCCATTTTTTTGACTGATGAGAAATCAAGCTCCTCTCAGACAAAGTCCTCATTTTTTCAGGGACTTCTGAATCTGGACAGTCCCGTGGAAAGATATCAAACGCAGGTCAGCACAACAGAACCAAAGCCAAGAGTATCTTTTTAAAACCACTGCCCTCTAACAAGTTTTGCACAAATGTTCTGCATTAACCCAAATTCCTACTATTTCCATGAGCACTTGGATCACTGATGACATGTTTAACTACAGAGAAACCCTAAGGAAAAGTAGGGACTCTCACTTTTCACCACCAGGATTACTGGTCCTGATTTAATTTTCTTTTTTCTCTTGTAAGACACAGGGCAAGAAAAGAAGAGGTAAACTGCCCAGCTTAGGAGGCAACACAGGGTTTTGTAGTAATCTGGACACAGCCCATAAAACACTTCCCCCCCAGCAGAAAACGGCACAGGATATTGACTTTTAACACCAAGCACCCCTTTAAAACATTACCTGATAGCACAATAACTTCCTAACACTGCTCAGAGAAGAGGCTCTGCTTTCCCTATTCTCCCTTTCAGAGACCTTCCTGGTGGCTTGAAGTCAGCACTTCAAGGTCAAGAAAGAAATAATCTGATCAAGGCTTATTTCTTTGCTCAGCTCCAACAGTGGAGGTTCCTCTGCTCATGGCAGGCTGAGGAAGAGGAGGCTGAGTCCCATCCTCCTCCCACTGAACAGTCAGGGGGCAGAATGCAGCCACCTTCAGCAATAAATCTCCTCTCCTTTACCTCTTTATGAGGCTTTTGGTTTGAAGTGGAGGGAAATGCTTGCTCTGTAGCATAAATCCACAATACATTAATATTACCCCTGCAGACTTTCACTCTGCGTATCCTCATTAGCATACTCACATAAACACCACTGCATTTACATACTTTATTTACACTGTGGGCATTGCCATAACTCCTGTGTTTAATTTCTGAGCATATGCAGCTGTGAGCTCCTTTGCTGCACAGATGCAGAGAGGACCATGCCTGGTTTTCTGTATCTAATCCCAGGATGCCACCAAAGGGGGTCTGGGGAGCAGAACCACTTCACATTGCTGTAATGTGTCCTCAGTAGGAAATTCAAACAGAAACACGAACAGCAGCATTGTTCCTGGTCAAGATGAGATTCTTGGAAAACCTCCCCAAGAGGAAAACCTCCTCAAAGAAGCCTTGTGATCCTGCAGAGCCCACATTGCAGACACTCACATGCCCAATTCCCCCTCGGTTCCAGGGAAATATCATTTCACACAACCAACATGGGACAGATCTCCCAGACGTGTTGGTTGTGAATCAGATTTAAAAGACTCTCTCCAAGGACCTCGTTCCCACCTCTCCAAGCAGCAGGCACGGTAAGCAATAAGGCTGAGCCTCATTATCTCTCTGTTTGCCACCAGCCATCGGGGGGAAATGTGGTTTTAGGATGTCTGTGCCCCTCACAGCCTGTGAGCGAGATTTGCCGCGGAGACTCAGCAGCAAACATTACGTTTTAGTGAATCACGCGGTTTCCCTTATTGAAGGCTCATGAACTCATTTTGGAAACCCAGGAAAAGTGCAAGACTCACTGCTGGGAGAAATGCTTTATGCTAACTGAGAGGAAATTTGACAACTATTGCAAAATGAAATTCCAAATGAGCTTTTTCATTCACTCCTGTGCAATGATCCTTGCTTATCATCTTTAGATGTCTAAATATACCGAGGATACCTACAAGACAAGGTTTAACAGCTAAGGCAGAGATCAGAGTAAAGTTCTCACACTGCAAACTGCCTTCAAGAACAGCAATACCTACCTCCACAACTATAATTTCTGTAATATCTTGGCTTTCTTAAGTATCTCAAATAAATGATTCCTGGAGAAAAAAAAAAAAAAACAAACTACAAAAACCCACAAATCACCACAGCTACATAAGTACGTGTTGATTTTCAGGCTCAAATTCCAGTTTTCTGCTCTCCACCACTACTTGTACCTAAATGTATTTTTCTATTGTAATCCCACTAACTTCCGCAAAGACAAGAGGAATTAAAACAAGCTAAATGGTTCTTTATCTTTTCTTAAACTCATTTTGAAGTTTCATGTCTGCTAAATAAGCTTTGATGGTTGAAATAATGCAGAACAATGCTTTGACTCAAAGGGGAAAAAAAATCATGCAATTGAACATCAAAAGTATTATTCTTTCCTCTTGATTTTGACAGGTTTTTAAGCAAGCAACGCATTAGCTTACATTGAGGAGGTTCAAGAAGCCCACTCATTATTTTCTGTGTATAGAAAGGAAAAGGACAAGGAAAAAATCCGCTGCAGAAGCGTTTCACTTGGCGTTGCATTAGCTGGGGGTCCTTCACTTGGTTTTAATGAGCAGAGCTGTTAGCTGTGGTGACACGCACTGCTAATAGTCTGTCCATGCAGGTCCAAAGCTGTTCATGTATTTACAGTGACACTACTAATAGAGCTGGAGCAGACAGTTGGTCCACACATCCCAAGGATGTGGAGCAGGCTTCCACAGCACTAACAGGCAATAAATATTTCCCCTGTCAAGAATCTATGGCGTGACTCATATACGGCTAAAATTAGGTGGGTGCTGCATCTGCCTGGAGGGCAAAGGCAGTTAAAAAAAGCAGCATTAGCAGGTGTGATTCATAGCAAGAAGCAGGCCACTTGGAGCATATTTAGGTGAAGTTGGGCATGGTTGGAAGGTAAGCAAGTTGCAGATGAATTTGGAACCAGACGAGCTTTATATCCCTTCCAACACAAACAATTTTAGGATTGTAAAAGTAAGGGAGAAGCTCTGCTCAAGTGCATCAGTCAAGAAGGTCCAGGCTCCTCTCTCGGGTCCATGTTGCTCCTGTGAGACTGAGAAAACATTGAGCTGAGAAGATAAAGATGGACAAGCAAAAGGAGCAAAACAGCAGGTGAGAGGAGAAGGAGAGGAGTCAGCAGGTGGTGGTCTCCCTGCAGCGGTTTCCTGTCACAGCTCCCTTCCCTGTGATAGAAGTGGTGCACATGCCAAGCTGGGAACCTCTCATTAGACATATTTGTCCATTTTATTCAGTAAAAAGCTCTATATAATTCACTAACTGCAGTCATTTGGGAGTTGTCTTCAAACTGAGTGTATGGAGAAACATTTGTGTCAGGTTTCTTAGAGGCTTTTTTTCTTTTTGAAAACAAAAAGAAAAATGCAGCCTTTTAAAGATTAAAAGAGAATCCTTAATCCACTGTAAATGCTGGAGAGCCTTACAAAATTAGCCCACACATTCCTTAACCTAATCTAAAAGCATAGCTCCCACTTGACAGACTTCGAAATATTTCATAACATTTGCAATATTCTCAACTTCAGCTTTGAAGCTCTCCCTAAAGACAGTTTTTTCCCTGTCTCTGCATAGATTTATAATCACCTGCCAACATCTGTGCAGATCCTGAACTATTCGGGGAATTTGGTGCTTTGAAGTGACAATGAATCAAAGCCACAACGCGATCAATGCCACCCTCACATCACCCCCAGTCAAATATTGATGCCAGGAGGTCCCATTTCCAGTTCGCTCCAATTTTCTGCACACGGAGAGTTTTATCTGCTCCTATCCCTACCTAGGAGTTGGTGGGTGTTACGGTTTAGGGGGGGTTTAGGAGTTGGTGGGTGTTACGGTTTAGGGGGGTTTTTTTGCTGCTCTGGCAGCAAGGGGGTTAACAGCTCAATTCTTGCTTGGGCTTCAGTCGCTGCCATGGCATTCAAGGTTATAGAGATAGAGATAGAGATGTCTCTGTAAATAACATACTTGGGAGAGAAGAAAAAAAAGGTTTAGTAGCAAGACGTAGGTGCCGGCTCAGAACCTGCGTCGAGAAGCTGAAAGCCCGAAGGCACCCCCCAGGCCCATGAGAGAAGGGGTAGGAATGTTCTTCCAGGCATCCCGCTGCTGTTTGTGAATTGGACCGACCATGGTGAAAACCTATGGACCAGAGAGAGAGAGAACCAGGACTGCAGAATCCATCTAAGCCACGACTGAAGATGGAGAGATAAAGCTGGACAAACTGCCGATATTTTTTTGGAGCCCAGAAACAGAAGCCTGGAGCTGAGAGCTCAGCAGAGATCCTTTGGACAGGCTTTTTGTGCATTGTGGTAGGATCTGAACCATGTACTTTGGGATGGCCTTATGTATGAAGCAGAAAAAGCCAGTGCTTAAAAGCTGCGTGCTGTGATGTGACACTTGGACCAAAGAGAATTTCGGAAGCACTGTTGTCCTTGGACCGAGATNATTCTGCAAGAGAAATGAAATTCCATCTCCCCTTTCTTGCTGGGTGCGATGCTTACGTGGGATCTCCTTTCTGAATTTGTCTGATACAGAAAGCAAGTGTTCCCTCATGTAAAACAAAGCTGGCAATAAGTTTCCTGAACAAAGACAGTGAGGCACCCTTGGGAATCACCATCTCCCTTTCTCCATCTGCCTCACCAGCAGGTTTTCAGACAGGGATGCACTGGCAGCTTCTGGAAGAGAAAGCCTCATCTGTGGCTTGCTCACACTTTTCCTCCCGTAGGAGACATCCAGCCTGGGCTTTATCTCTCTTACCCCAAGCAACCCCAGCTCCCACACACAGAGGAACAGAAGAGATGGCCAAACACCCAAACTGTCAGGAGCGAGGGAGGGAATAACCGAAAGGGCTGCACTCCCATTTCTGTGGCTCGGGTTTCACAGCTGTTTGCACCTGGCCCTCAGAGCAAAGCACATTGTGAGCAGGCTCACACATGGAAACAGCTATTTTCCCAAATGAAATAGCCCTGAGTAGCCAGCAAATAATGAAGAGCAAAATTGGAGGCTGGAGCTAAATAGCCTGGACTTCGTTAGTGGGAAGAGGAAGCAGATGGCTCTGAGCAGCCACAGGGCTGCAATTTGGTGGATTTCAAAACAAAGAAAGATTTTTTTTTTTCCCCTTTAAATAAAATCCTTCACGTCTTTAGTCAGTTCTTGTTATCCGTGGGTTTCTAAGCAAGGACCTTGTGTCTGTGAGAAAAGCATTGTATTTTACAGGAGCTTAATATGATTTAGAGGACACACAGGTGGATTAGTGTTTGTTTCTGCAGCTGTAATATATTATGACTTGGAAGAATAATATTAAAGCCTGAGAGAAGAATAATGTTTCTGTACTTCACCATGAAGAGCTTAGTGTTGTTTTCACTCTTATTTGTACAAAAATAGTTTATAGTGGTAGAGGGTTTGAATAGATGAAACAAAAACCTGTATGAAGATCTAAGCACACAGTCATACACCCTTGGCTCAT
Source organism: Pitta sordida (assembly GCA_013390025.1). Lineage (NCBI taxonomy): Eukaryota > Metazoa > Chordata > Aves > Passeriformes > Pittidae > Pitta > Pitta sordida. The sequence goes on from WEKX01019071.1 coordinate 465,796, forward strand.
CCTGGGCAATAAAATGGGCTCATATTAATTCTCAAATGAAGTTCCATCATTACACTTTTTTCTACCTAGCAAGTTCCATCTTTACAAATGTACCTGGCATTTCCTGCTGGAATTCTTTTCTCTCAATCTCTTCATTAATTGAGTTGTCAGGACCATCCTCCCTCACCATATTTTAAGTAGAGTTTTGGCTTCCCTTGAGCTGCAAGATGAGTTGTGGACATGGTACTGAACACTTTCCAGCCCCAGCAGGAACAAATCTGTTTGGCAGAGGTGGAAGCTATCAGGATGCTGGGGTGGTTTTTGGGGCAAGCTCGTTATGAGCTGAGTCCATCACAGCCTGGAAGTGTCTGGTCCTGTTACACACATACATGGGAAAATATCCTGGGAATGAGGTTGGGGTGCACTACTGAGAAGAGAAGGTGAAGTGATGATGTCCCCTCCTTGCCAGACAGGTTTCATGAGGCGACATGTTCTGTAAAAAAAAAGAAATTAAAAAAAAATCCCAGTTATCCCTGCTCTGATCCCAGTTGTCACCATGCAAAACCAGCCAGTATTAGTGCACCATCAGTGCCTGGTGCAGGGGATGCCAGCTCCTTTGCTGTGTGCTAATTAGCAGTGCAGGGCCTGTGCCAGCATTTATCTCATTTCCCAGAATATGGAAGGCTCAGTCAAGCAGAGCTCAGCTCTCAGGAACTCAGGCAAAGGCTACTGCAAAGCTCAGCAAAGCAACCTGCTCTGAGAGCAGCAGCTGCAAAGGGGCAGGATGCCCGAGGAGGAGGGTGTGCTCTGACAGCAACCCAAGGGAATCACAGCTGGTCCTTGCAGCAGGAGTCATGGAGTATGGCAGGATTTTCTAGTGCAACCAGGAACACTTACATGATGGACTGGAAACACCAACCCTGAGCCTGAGCATGGAAGTCACCAGCATTGGAGATGTTCCTAATTCACTCTCAGCTCAAGAGTCTCCTCATCTAACCAAAAAAGTTTGAAATTAAATAAAGGCCTCATCCAGATGACAGTTTTGCCACCTCCAAAGAAAGTCCCCTCCTTGCCTTTGAGGCTGGAGGGCTCATTCCTCCTGGAACTGTGTCAGAGAGGAGAGCAGTGGCAGCTGCCCTCGGTGTAGCCTGGTACCCACACAGGGGCACTGCTGGCACACAGAGAGGTCCCTACTGGGCACAGCAGAAGAGCAGCTGTTTGCCCTGGCAGAAGGAAGGGAGAGAAAAAATAAATGAGCTGCTCTTCAAAGCAAACAATTGCTCTGACCAATTTTTATGAAGTATCCCTATAAATAACCATTTCCTTCCAAAAAGTCCCTTCAAAATTACATTTTGCTCCCTAATACCACAATCAGATGTGATGGTAGAGAAATGTTTTCTTTTTTTTTTTTCAAAATAATTATTTTGTTTGGAACAATCCTGCCTTACAAAACAGTTGAATGTTAATAGAAAATGTATTTTCATTAACAAGCTCAGCTGTTCCACCTCACTGTGCTGACAAGCTCTTATCAAACAGCATTCACAAGCATTCTCTGGTACGAATGGTTTTGTAGAATTCTTTCCCTGCACTTTCAAAATCCTTGCAGCTGGATTCCTCCCCAGGTTTCCAAAGGAGATGAGGTTTCTGCCACTGTGCTGGTCGATCTGGCTGCTTCTTAAGTTCATTCACCACCAGTTTTTAAAATCACTCAGTTATGAGTGGAAGCATGGGTGGAAGAAAGGGTCTGAAGTAGAAATTCTGTGAAAAGGATGTCCTGAGTAAAACAAACGAAACAACTAAAAGTTTCATCCATTGCATCTTCTGTCAGCAATGTGCTGCTGACCAGTCAGCATGTGCTGGATGACCAGTTTGCATCTGTGCACCTGGAGAACACCCCTCCCACTGCCCTGTCTCATCTGGACGGGATGGCCAAGGGGCAGGATACAGGATTAAAGTTACTGAAATAAAAAAGAACAGATATGAGAAAAAGGATACAAACCCATGGGACATAAAAACTCATTAGTCCTCCTGCTGTATGAGATGCTGCAGAACAAACCCTCAGAAAGCAGAGCCGGCGTAATGGGAGCAGGATGTTATAAAACATGAATCACAGCCTCCAAATGAGAGAGTGGAAGTCAAGACCACACTCTTCTAATATTCTTTCCTGACAGCAATAGGAATACTTAGGGGAAAGATTCAAGGAGCTCTTGTACTTGGAGCTCTGAAAAACACTACAGAGCTCTCCAGGGGCAATGTTAAACAAAATTGCAGTCATAAAAAAGCCACAGTGTAAGTACAGCAGTCCTCATTGGAATCAAGTCTGAATGCAGAGCATATGTGTTTGGAGACATGGAGGAGGCAGGAGGGGATCCAGGTGTACATTTCACAAGAGACCTTCCCTGATCTGTGTCGCAAGCAAAACCAGGTGAATTTAAAAATTCGGGGTTGATGCATAAAAGGTCATTGTCTAGCCCAAAGGTATGTCTTATGGAACATGAAATATTTCATTTGACCACTTCTGAAATGACAGGCAAGGTTATCTGTGCCCTGAACTCGACTCTGGAGCTCCCACAGCCCAGTCAAGTGTTGGAGGAACCTCGCTTGTGGTAAGGGCTCTGGAGCAAACTGTGGGGAACAGTCAAGTCTCTAAGTCTATGATGATAGATCAAATAGGAATGGAAATGATAGATCAAATATAGGAGGAGTAGATTTCCGTGGCATCCATGGGCCCTCTCCCACCTCCGTTTTTAATGACTGTATTAACATATGTCTAATAGGGGAATTTCAGGCTGAAATCCTGGCCCTGTTAAGTTCAGGGAGTTTTGCAATTAATCCAAATGGCTTTATTTTGATGACATTTTATCTAGCTCTATTTAGATTTGTCAAGTGGAGTTTCCACGAGCAGGACACCCTCTGGTAGCCAACAGTCCCCCCAGGGAGCACAAGGCTGTCTTAGGTAGCAAAGGGCAGTGGGATCTGATCCCATGTATTGGTGTCTTCACCCAGGCAGTGTTAGAGAGCCTGGGATGTGGGTATTCTGTCTTTTGTTGGCTGTTTAGGTTTGATATTGTGGTCCTACACAGACAGTCCCTTTTGTCTCAAATTACCTGCACAGTATGAAACAAAGGGTAGAGTTGCTGCTGTCACTGTTTAGGGTCTTTCCTCCTCTCAGTGTAACAAACAAACAGAGGCAGAAAATATTATGGGAGCATAATCAACTAGCTTTGAAAATAAATCAAAGGCTGGGACAATGGAAATGACATTTGATGACATGGAATTTTGTGAAGAGAGTTTTTTTTCAAGCTCAATTGCTTGACTCCTCCATGAAATCCACTAATGCATGATTGTGCCTCAGAAATTGGTGGTAGTTTAATTCCACTTACTCGTGCCCTCTTCTGAGTGGCTGTCTCCTCATGTCCTATTCTTCCCTTTCAGTCCACTGCTCTGTTTTCATAGTTCATCAGGACATAACCAAGGCTTAAGGCTGAACAAACAGAGCCCAAAATAGGAGAGTGATTTAAAAAAACCCAAATACCTAAAGGCCCTTCTGGCTTCCACACGTTGCAAGCAGGCAGCTAATGACAGAAACAGCACCCAGGAGCCAACATTTCAAGCAGAAAGGCTCTGGTTTACTTAAGAACTTACACAGTGCCAGGTATTGCTAAGATCTTGTGGCAGCGAGTTCTTCAAGCTTCATCTTCAACAGTCTGATCTTACCAAAACCAAAGGGAGACAGTGGGATTCAAACAGAGAGTGAACAGTTGAAGTCGGCAGATCTCTTCATGCTGAGACACGGATGAGTCATTTTTGCCCATGACACAGGCTCCCTTTACTGCTAAATGAGAGGCACTTAGCCTAATTGAGAATTACCATCTTCACCAGACCAGCACTGAGATTCAAGATTAATTTTATCATCTTCAGCACTGAAGAGTCCTTTTAGGCTCATGCTCTGCACTGACGGCCAGCCAGAGTCTATTGGCTTTACGGGACATGAAGTGCTACTCACAGAATCACAGAATCACAGAATATTATGAGTTGGAAGTGACCCACAAGGATCATCTAGTCCAACTCACCACCTAACACCCGTACAGAGACCGAGAGCACATCCCAGAGCATAACACCAACCTAGATCCCTCACAGACTAGCAGGTCACTCCGAGCCGGAAGGGGCCCAGTGTCATCCAGCCCTACACCCCCCAGCTAGACCATGTCACTAAGCTCCTCGTCCAGTCTTCTCTTAAACACCTCCAGGGATGGCGACTCCACCACTTCCCTGGGCAGCCCATTCCAATATGCAATTACTCTCTCTGTGAAAAACCGCTTCCTAACGTTAAGATTGAACCTCCCCTGGCGTAGCTTGAGGCCGTGCCATCTCGTTCTGGTGTCGTCAGCCTGGAAGAAGAGGTCTACACCCATGTGGCTGCAACCTCCCCGCAGGTAGTTGTAAACAGCAATGAGGTCCCCTCTG